>OZ024914.1:69342271-69367271 GCA_964017125.1 Flabesymbios commensalis | reverse complement strand
TTGGGTAAAACCAAAGCTAGATTAATGTTTGTGTTTATTCACCAGGTGGCGCTTATCACTGTTATCACTGTGAAGTGCAAATCCATTTTGGGTTGACGTGACTGCACATTATGACGTGACTGCGCATTGACGTGACTGGGAATTATGACGTGACTGGGCATTATGACGTGACTGGGCATTATGACGTGACTGGGCATTATGACGTGACTGGGCATTGACGTGACTGGGCATTATGACGTGACTGGGCATTATGACGTGACTGCGCATTATGACGTGACTGGGCATTATGACGTGACTGGGCATTAGGACGTGACTGGGCATTATGTCGTGACTGGGAATTATGACGTGACTGCGCATTATGACGTGACTGCGCATTATGATGTGACTGCGCATTATGACGTGACTGCGCATTATGAGGTGACTGGGCATTATGACGTGACTGCGCATTATGACGTGACTGCGCATTATGACGTGACTGGGCATTATGACGTGACTGGGCATTATGACGTGACTGGGCATTATGACGTGACTGTGCATTATGTCGTGACTGGGCATTATGACGTGACTGGGCATTATAACGTGACTGGGCATTATACGTGAGCGGTTTTTGTAAGCCTTAGCGAGGGTCCCCCGTCTAATGTATTTGGTTTCAATAACCATTCTTTTATGACGTCACTGCGCATTATGACGTGACTGCGCATTATGACGTGACTGCGCATTATGACGTGAATGCGCATTCTAAGAACATTTTGTGACACTACCGGCATTAACCATTTAACCGAAAAATTTTAAGTTGGAATTTTCACTTACTTAAAGTTGTGTTTGGCTGACGCGATCCGCACCCTCAGGTTAGTGAAAAGTATTCAGACTTCACAAAAAAGAGGTCAACAATTTTGAAATCTTGTTGATTAATGTCACGTTTTACCTAACATGTTCAAAAACTGATACCTGATGTGCAAATATAAAATGAAAAAAACAAGAGTATAATCGGGACCGGCGGTTAATGTGTTAACTTGATCGCTAAGTCATCAGAGGTTATGCTACAACCCCCCACCCCCAGACAAGCCCCCACCCTTCAGAGAAGACCCCACCCCTCAGACAAACCCCCACCCGACCCCCTGATCACTGGACATGCTCTTTTGTGTGTCATTTCAACTTCCCGGAGAGCATGAAGCCAACAGCCATTTCGGCGCATAGGACTCTGTCCTACCAGGTACATGTACTCATTTACACCTGAGTCAAGTGGAGCAAGTGAGGGTAAAATTCCTTGCACAAAAACATCGGAACGATATGCCAGCGTTGATAGAAAATAAATCACCTGCGTTTGTATCTTTTGGAGCATTCAATGGCGTCTTCAGCAGCTCACCTGAAAGCATGCAAAATATCACGTCTAAATATATATCCATATCTGTAAATATATGTCTGTAGTTCGATCTTTTTGTTTGAACATTTTATTCAAGCTAAGGTCTAAATAAAAATAAATTTAGTGAAATATATCTTGTGAATGTTTATACATTATCCAAACAGGTTCAAAGTATTGTCGGTACTTCTATCTTAAAGTGTGCTAAAAACTTTAAGACATATATCCCGCTCCACCAACGTGTGTTTGTATATCTGGGTACACTGCGCCTATTCACTGACACTTACCATAATGGTGTTATATAAACTTATTTTATAATAATTATTCTGATTTTCATTTATGTATCTTGCTATAGGAAGAGGGTATTCTGTACATAATATTGATACTGTGCCTGTACATAATATGATATAGTCATGGGAGACACGCGTATAGAGATGACAATACATTGTAACTTGGACCGTTTGACGCCAGACTATGGTATGTGCCACGCATTAAGGGGTCTTGTCAAGTTAAAAAAATCCAAAAATCCGGGAAAAACTCGGATTGGTCCGACCCCACCCACCCACTACCCTACCCATTTTTTATATATTTTTTTTAGAAACATGTATTACAAAAAAACCCCGCGAAACAACACACATTTTCAAAAAAAAAGAATAGTCCGATTTGGGGCTTCACCCACCCACCCACTTCCGAGTTTTTCTCGGATTTTTGGATTTTTTTTAACTTGACATAACCCCTAGCCATTACGCACTAAGCGTGACTGTAGTCGTTTTAATGTGTTTTATTATCAGTTTGAATCACAGTTATTGGGAATAAAATAGTTATTTTTAAGATGGAAGATTTTAAAATGTTTGGTCTCAAATTAAACACATATGAGGCATTTTCACCCACTTGAGGTTGTGTCGCGGTAGCAAAATGAAATGAATCGGGCTTTAGGCCACCTTTGTGCACATATAGGCTAAACTGGGCCAGGAGAATCTCCTGAGGATGGTGAGATGATTGAGATGACACTGTCCTCCAGACACAGGATTCGAAACTCGAACCCTGGCGATCTGAGGCCGAGCACGCTACCTCTCGGTCACAGAGGCTCCCCACAATATTAACTTTCACACGTGGATGGGGAAGAAACATTTTTGTTTCTTTCAAACTGCCGAGACCGGGAACCGAACCCCGAACTCTGGCGTGAAAGGCAGCGGTGCTAACCACTACCCTAGGGCCCCCGCCCGTCGCGGTAGCAAGACACAACATAAAGTGGGTGTACATTTTAATCTATTGGGTGTACATTTTAATCTGTTTGATGAGCAGATTTAAACACAGTTTTTGGAAATAAAACAAACGCTTAAACATTTTTTTAATATTTGGTGTCAATTAAACAAATATGAGTACGTTTCACCCACTTGAAGCTCACAGCAAACATAAGACGTTGGCCCAAAGTTGGTTTACTGTTGGCCCACCGTCTACGACGCTGGCCCAACAGTAAACCAACGTTGGGCCTCCGTCTCGTGTTTGCTGGGTTGTGCGTCGCGGCAGCGAGACAACTTGAAGTGGGTGAACATTTAAATTAGATAACTTAGCGGGAATTTGTTTTATAAGACTACGTGTGCGAATAGCGACGATATCTGCTCTGTACCCGTAAACAGGGTAAATAATACTATATATAATACATTATCATTTGACATGACGGGGGGGGGGGTCAAAATATATAATACGTTATCATTACTCATGAGTTCACAATAATCCCATAATCCCATTCCATACTCGACTCTGGAATCAGTTACCAGCACCCATTCGAACTCTCCCAAACCTCAAGACATTAAAAAAAGCCACAGCTTTCTTCATTGCACATAATTTCAACATCTACTAACCAGCACTATACATCACATATACACAAACATTAGCAAAAGCATATCCGCATGGTTACATATACCATCCTACCATCTGACTTAATTTTGTGATGACAGATCAATTTCCATGCCAGTACAGAGACATTTCCTCAACACCAAGTCTGTCGAGCTGTTTTTATTTATTATTTGTAACTCTGTTAATATTTACTTGTTTTTTATGGGCACCACGAAAAACAGCAATTTATTATATAGCCATATTGTAAAAAGCTGAATAGTTTTACCCAATAAATATTCTTATTCTTATTCACATTTCCACAGGTCCGCCTTTGAATGCTATTCGCGTAATTCACTATAGCTCAATGGTAAAATACACGACTTAGCTGCGGATGCGGACGACATACTGATGGCATGCATTCACATACCTTCACGGTACCGTACCCGCGGTATATATATATATTCATGTTTTTGTCAAGTCACACACTTTTTTCTGTGAGTTATTTCTGTATTTGCTGCATCACGATGTCTGCACACAGACGAGGCTCATCCAGTATAATGATGATGACTGGGCCAGCACATGGTCTCATAACATATAATTATCTTTGAATAGGATCCTCACTACACCTGGCTGGATTATAATTAAGGCTGACCATCTGCATGCCCATCTGCCATAATCAATTATAGTCAACTTTTTAAATCATAGGGGCCTACTCTGTCAAGTTTGACATTTCAGTGGACAAATGGACTACTTTTTCATTCTCTGGGAAGAGCTAATTTTTAAATAAATCCCAGCAGACAAGACGTTGAATCAATGTTGGGTTAACGCTGGTTCAACGTCGTGGGCGGCTGCGACGTTGAACCAGCGTCAAACCAGCATTGAGTCCCTGTCTTTGTCTGCTGGGACGCTATATTGTGTTTGTACCGGTCCAGATATTTTAGTTCGCCTTTTTCAGGTCTGAATAGCTGATGCAAAATGTGCTGATTTGTAGAAAATGCAATATTTAAAATGGCAGCTCACACAGTATTGTGTTGACTTGTCTTACAAACCAAACTTAATGAAGGATCAAACTGTTTTTAGATTGGCTGTTAATTTGGATCTAGAACGGATGTTTAGATGCAAATTGCACATACATGTATTTGAGTAATGTTTACTCACTTAAAGATTTCAAGTGGGTAAACTTTAATTATATAATTGAGCGCTTTATATGGATTAGCCCTTACAACGCTGAATTAATTGTGTAGAAATCATGGAGACCAAAGGGTTTTAATCAATTCAAAATCATCATAAATGTCTTAGTTAGCTCTTTTTGATTTATTTGAATACCTATGTTATAGGGTTACGGCCATTAGAAATACTTTTAGTCTTACAGTGCAAGGATCGACTTTAGTCGTCAGAATCTGACGTCTACAGACGTCAGATTCTGACGAATAAAGTCGATCCCCGCGCTGTAAGGGTTAAGACACGTGGTGTCGATAAAAAATAACTATGTATTCTGTGAAATCGTCGTTCAAGCCACTTACTTCACCTCCCAATGAATATATCAAGACAAATGTCGTTTTAAATGAAATGAAATGAATCGGGCTTTAGGCCACCTTTGTGCACATATAGGCTAAACTGGGCCAGGAGAACCTCCTGAGGATGATGAGATGAATGAGATGACACCTGACACAGGATTCGAAATTCGAGCCCTGAGGCCGAGCACGCTACCTCTCGGTCACGGAGGTTCCCCACAATACTGACTTTCACACGTGGATGGGGAAGAAACAATTTTTGTTTCTTTCAAACCGCCGAGTCCGGGAACCGAACCCCGAACTCTGGCGTGAAAGGCAGCGGTGCTAACCACTACCCTAGGGCCCCCGCCCATGTCGTTTTAAAAGGAAGGTCATAGTTACAATAGTTGACCAGGGCACCTTAGCAGTTAAATAGCTCACAAAAGCTGGTTGTTAGATCGTTCACACATAACAAGTGCATAAACTTGTACTAACTCTTCTTAGTGATAGTGAGATCACGAACAATGGTCCGCTGTTCTCAGCCATAATAACATAATCTGACCAAACCACTAGATACGTGCTATCCATGCTGGCAAGACAAGTCCACACAGGGTTGCTTTTCTGTTGGCCCAGCGTCGCAGACGGTGGGCCAACAGAAAAGCAAACCTGTGTTAACTTTTATTGCTAGCTGTTTAACACAATACATAGATATAATGTTGGATCAATGTTTGGATTTCGTCGTAGACGGTGACCCGTCATTGAGCCAGCATTGGATCAATGTGGCTTGTTTGTTCGGTTATAAGTGGTAATTATTGAGAAATAAAATATACCGAGTCGCTCGAGGCAATCTGTAGCGCAGTGTTGTCTAAGCGTTGGGCCGACGTTATTAATGTTGGTCGGCATTAAAACAACCCTTTTCCTGCCTTTATATCTGATAAGCGTGACATGATACGGATGAAATGCCAGCCTGATTGCGTTATTACTCCCGGAAAACACCAGATATGGCCTATATTGTCAGGGTCGATGAACATAAGGGCTGTTCCAGTAAAAATCCGAGTTCCCCCCATGGATGGCAGTTGAAAAACTACCCCCACCCCTCCCGGAAATCTTGGTCACTTACACAAGGAGTATTTTCAAAGAGCAAATGTAGTACCCATCTATGATAGTAGTAGTTGTAAGACGATAAACAACTACAGGCCCGTGTAAGTTTTATCAGTATTTTCAAAAGTGTTTGAGTGTATAATGTACAGCAGGTTTTTTTCCTTTTTAAACACTTATATAGTTTTTTCTTCAAATATAACTGTAAAACAGTAAATGCTAGTAGAAAAAACGCCAGCAATTTACCGTTACAATGACAGTGGAATGTAGGTACGGTAAGTTACTATTACTCACAAAACGGCAAATTACCATACAAGTAACAGTGTACTGTACATACAGTAAGTTACTGTAATAGATAACAGTAAGTCACTGTACCTTCACTTAAAATTAAATGCAGTAAATTACTGTAATCTATATATACTAAATTTCTCTACCATCCAAAAAACGCCAACCGAAATGACCTGAGCTATATCTGTTGGCAGCTTGTTCAAAACACGATGCTGAAAGCGTTCTTGTTACAAAATAATCATACTAATGAGCCACCAAAACAATTATTTTTGTTAAATACATCCGCAATTCAAATAACAACTGTATATAAAGTTTATTTCATATCAACCAATCCCACATGATATTTTATAAGGCAATACTACATAATCATATTATCAGAGATAGGCCAATATTAAATCACCCCAAGCAAAATAATCCATAAAAAATCATCCTAAGTAAATTACTACTTATGATCGTCATTCTGAAAACCACAGGTGCTTCATCGATGTATCCGGTCCACCCAATTTATTTCATTTATAGAGAATGTCTCGTTTGGTTTTAGAGATTATAGGCCTAATGTCAGCCTTACTAAGTCTGAATTCAATTTGTGAAATTCAAAGTTTGTGAAGTTAGAACATCTTTCCTATAGCTTCAAGGCTTATGATGAACGGGATGTTTTATCAAAAAATCCTGCAAGGAAAATATATAACTAAGTTATAGGCCTACAAATAAATTATAACTTTTCACAAAAGCTTTAATCGATGCAAAAATATGTTGAATGTCTGTATTATCGTATATTCTATATAGGCCTACTCACAAAATGGCGAATCGCCGTACAAGTAACAGACACAGTGCACTGTAGGTATGGTTATAGTTAGTGTGTGCCGTGCCACGTGTAGTCACACTGCAACCTGGAATCGCATTTTAAGATAAACAGCGATCCATTCTTATATGCCACTTATGTCTATCCGCATTTATTATATTGGCGGAGCTATTTTAATACATACAACAATAAGAAGTTGAGAAGAATACTTACATAAATTGAAGTTTTGTTGTTTTTCCCAGTTCTAGATGGCGTCGCGTGCTGGATTCTGGCTATCCCAAAATGCGCCACGCAAATCATGCAAAAACAGCAAATCACTGTTCATAGGATAATGCGCTGTTAAGATAACAGTGGATGTAGTTTATAACAGTAGATTACTGTTAGATCAACAGTATGGTAATTCGATGTCGATTTAAACAATAAATGGACGTAAAAACAACAGCAAAGTTTTACAGTGCGTGTTTACCATGTTTACTGCGATAATTATCTTAACAAATAATTTATCAGTTATATCAACACACGTTGTTTGTATAGTTGTCGTACTTTACCAAATTTGTTCAATGATTCTTATATTTGGAATGCTGATGTGCATAGCCATGTTACACGCATGAAACCTAATATTATCTATTAAGTGTTGCGGTGTTATACTTTGGAACATATAATCTTACACAGTGTGTTGCGATACAAGTTATAAATGGGCTTTGAAATCACTGAAGTGTAAATGTTTTTTTTTGTTACAAATTCCTTTTTCTCATATTATTATCTATGATTTGTTTGTCTCGCGCACATGTGCATCGGTCTTTTTCTAAATAAAAAAAATGCAACAGTTCGAGGACGTATTGACACTTCATTTTTTTAATGTTTATAATATTATGTTATTCCATTTTGTACTTGATAGCTTTGCATAATTGAATTGTATTATGTAACTATAGTGAATGTAGCTGTGACATAGACACCTTGGGATTGTAAGCGTGTACATGTAGCTCCGTATCTACAAAGGCACACCCTTTAAATTCCAAACTGACAACACTATCATGAATTTAACCGCTTTCTTTTATCATCTGAGTTTAATAGCGGAATTTAAAGCATCACGTGATGAAAATGCGTCGATATTTCTTTTTCAATTTGACATTTCTCAAAATGATTTGGGAATTCCTATAAATAAATATATTTTGTACACATATACTAATATTTCTAGGGTAGATGGAATGTTAATAAAATGAATTGTTATGTATAAGTAGACATTTCACTCAATTTCACCCTTCAATCGCCGCATTTAGATTATATTTCGGAAGGAAAATAGCATTTAGATTTGTAATCAGCACGCTCACTTATCTCTGTATTCACGCTATGCTAATAGACGGCAAAAACCATATATCGAGCTAATGCTGGCTTAATGTATGACTGGCCCAATATTAGACCAGCATCGATCAAACGTATCGTGTTGCTGGGTCGCGATTGAATGTATATTCTGCTATCCGGCTATCACCAAACATGACAGTCAGGGATTAATAACCTTCAAAGGGTCATCTTGCATTTCCAAATTTACATACCAGTTCAATTTGCATGAGAAACTGCCAGAAAAGATCATTCAAAAATCACAGAGCCGTCAGATTAATCCTTGAAGAACTGTGCCCTTGTCAGTGCATTCTCAGGAAGCCTGTCCTGGTAGAGCAAGTAGTACATTATGTTAGACGAATCAGTATTAATCCAGATGATTGTCATCTTAGAAAGCTGATGATTGACATCTTATAAAGCTGATGACTGACATATTATAAAGCTGATGATTGTCATCTTATAAATCTGATTATTGATATCTTATAAAGCTGATGACTGACATTTTTTTAAGCTGATGATTGTCATTTTATAAAGCTGATGATTGACATCTTATAAAGCTGATGACTGACATCTTATAAAGCTGATGACTGACATTTTTTTAAGCTGATGATTGTCATCTTATAAAGCTGATGATTGTCATCTTATAAAACTGATGACTGACATATTATAAAGCTGATGAATGACATTTTTATAAAGCTGATGATTGACATCTTATAAAGGTGATGATTGACATCTTATAGAGCTGATGACTGACATCTTGTAAAGCTGATGATTGACATCTTATAAAGCTGATGACTGACATTTTTTTAAGCTGATGATTGTCATCTTATAAATCTGATGATTGATATCTTATAAAGCTGATGACTGACATCTTTTGAAGATGATGATTGTCATCTTATAAAGCTGATGATTGACATCTTATTAAGCTGATGATTGACATCTTATAAAGCTGATGATTGACATCTTATAAAGCTGATGATTGACATCTTTTGAAGATGATGATTGTCATCTTATAAAGCTGATGATTGACATCTTATTAAGCTGATGATTGACATCTTTTAAAGCTGATGATTGACATCTTATAAAGCTGATGATTGACATCTTTTGAAGATGATGATTGACATCTTATAAAGCTGATGATTGACATCTTATTAAGCTGATGATTGACATATTATAAAGCTGATGATTGACATCTTTTGAAGATGATGATTGACATCTTATACAGCTGATGATTGACATCTTATTAAGCTGATGATTGACATATTTTGAAGATGATGATTGACATCTTATACAGCTGATGATTGACATCTTATTAGGCTGATGATTGACATATTTTGAAGATGATGATTGACATCTTATACAGCTGATGATTGACATCTTATTAAGCTGATGATTGACATATTTTGAAGCTGATGATTGTCATCTTATAAAGCTGATGATTGTCATCTTATAAAGCTGATTATTATAACGCAATCTGTAGCTTTTATCGCAAAGAAATTTAGGGGTCAGTCCACGTCAATTCAACAAAAATCTGGGAGGCCCCACGCACTTTGTCACATATTTTTTTTTTTTTAATTACAGGTTATTCCAAAACTATTCAGATGAGCAAATGTGAAGTTTGAGTTCTACTGTCCAAATAGTTTTTGAGATATGGTCATTTTAGCATGCTTGGTATTGGTCTATTTTACTTAAAATATGGAGCTATGTTCACAGTAGAGTATCTCAGCAAATAATATGCTTAGATGTCTGAATTTGTTTGTACCAGTTTTCAGTAACATATATATGATTGGACTATAACAAAATAACATACATTTACACACAATTCTGCAGTCCAGGGATGGTCAAATTAAGGAAAATATGTAAATGACCTTAACAAGAAGACATATTTGAGACCCTTAATCATGCCATTTCACTGACAGGAGCCTCCCAATTATTTTGTTCCCTACATACCAAACATACTGGCTATGGAATGTGACAATATGTAAACTATAAAGTGATTGACTATGATGGGAGGGATCCCCAAAGTTTGAAAAAAACGTTTTATGACAAATTTTTAATGATGAAAAAAATAATGTGGGCAGTAAATAATTTCTTATGAAATGTGGTATATTTGCTAAAAAATCGTACATTTTATGCAAATCCTTCCTGGCTATTTTTAACATTAATTTCTGGTGATTTTTGCACTCGCGAGGCCGTATGGACATATTTGAGACCCTGAAACATACCATTCTATTGGAAGGAGTATCTTATTTTTGTTGTCTCCTATATATCAGCCATACTCGCTATGAAATAATAACAATATGACAACTTCCAATAACCTGTGAAAATTTAAAGAAATTCTGGGACAAAGTGCGTGGGGCCTTCGTTGAATTGACATAGACTGACCCTTAGGCCTTAAAAAATAGGATCTCAGCAAACGCTGGAATCACGTTGGTTTAATGCTGGCCCACCCTATGCAACGCTGGTTCAACATTGAACCAGTGTGGGTTGAACGTGCCGTGTTAATTTGGATGTTGACTGCTATGTTATCAGCCGGACTACCTCAAACAGATAGACAGCTAGGTTAAATAAGTTAAATCAGTGACATTGTTGTGATCGCCCTGTATAATTAAAATGTAAAGCCTGAAAGGTACTTATAAAATTATATTTCCGGTTTCCGCTTTCAAAGGGTCGAACGAAAGTGGAATACCATTCTGACCTCAGAGATTATATTATATAGAGCGAGGGTTTACCTGAGCGAATCTATGTGTGGAGAATGGTGGAATACCACACACGGCGTGGAAATAACAAGATTAACATTCTAAGCCCTAATGACATACTGACATTCGAGACTTTCATTCAGCTTCTTAAATCTGGAGAAAATCTATGTAATTCAGGTGTTCAATTAACATGTTGTGGTCCTTTCAGGCACAACGCCTTACTTTATATCTTGGAATTCAATTTTCTAATTCAGTTCTAATATATGTCCAATGCAAATAAGTATTACGATATCAGAAAGTTCGTTCGCATTATCTCTAAACCCGATCTACCACCACAGAGAAAAAGGTCACGATACCAAAGCCCAGAGTTCATTACTGTCACGCCTTAGTTTCCTGTAAGCTGTAGTTATATTTCGACTGCCATCTTACGTTCTAGTTCGATATTTTTGTTAGGATCTTTGAATATAACACCGCACTTTTCTGAATTTCAAATGATAAACCCTTTCAGCGCGTTGACCGCATTTAGACGTCCGAATATGACGTCTATAGATGCTTTGGTTTGGTGGGTTCGCACTGAGGTGACACCGATAACAGAGGTATTCGCATTTAGCATGTTTTGTTTTAAAATCTCCCAGTTTAAAGGGCAGTCTAAAAAACTCTCACAGCTCACCATTTCGTGTTGGTTCCGACCACCTACACCTCGCTTCAAAACTACCATCTACACCCCCCTCAAAACTACAACCTCCACCCTCAAAACGACCACCTACACACCCCTCAAAACGACCACCTACACCTCCCTCAAAACGACCACCCACACCTCCCTCAAAACCACCATCTACATCCCCCTCAAAACGACCACCTACACCCCCTCAAAACGATCATCTACACCCCCCCCATGAAAACGACCACCCACACACCCCCTCAGAACGACCATCTACACCCCCCTGAAAACGACTACCTACACTCCCTCAAAACGACCACATACACCCCCCACCCTCAAAACGACAACCTACACAACCCCTGAAACGACCATCAAAACCCCCCTTAAAACGACCGCCTACACCCCCACCCTCAAAACGACCACCTACACCCCACCCTCAAAACGACCATGTACACCCCCTCCCCCTCAACAAGACCACCTACACCCCCCCCCCCTCAAAACGAGCACCTACACCCCCTCGCAACGATCATCTACACCCCCCTCAAAACGACCACCTACACACCCCCTCAAAACGACCACCTACACCCTCCTCAAAACTACCACCTACACACCCCCTCAAACTGACCACCTATACCCCTCGCAACGATCACATACACCCCCTCAAAACGACCACCGACACACTCCCTCAAAACGACCACCTACACCCCCTCAAACTGACCACCTACACCCCCCTCAAAACTAACACCTACACCCCCCTCAAACTGACCATCTACACCTCCCTCAAAACGACCACCAACACCCCCCTCAAAACGACCACCCATACCCCTTCAAAACGACCACCCACACCCCCTCAAACTGATCACCTACACCCCCTTTCAAAACGACCACCCATACCCCCTCTAAACGACCACCTACACCCCCTCAAAACGAACACCTACACCCCCTCCCCCTCAAAACGACCACCTACACCCCCCTCAAAACAACCACCTACACCCCCTCGAAACGACCACCAACACCCCCCTCAAAACGACCACCCATACCCCCTCAAAACGACCACCAGCACCCTCTCAAAACGACCACCAGCACCCCCCTCAAAACGACCACCCATACCCCCTCTAAACGACCGCCTACACCCCCTCAAAACCAACACCTACACCCTCCCCCTCAAAACGACCACCTACACCCCCCTCAAAACAACCACCTACACCCCTTCGAAACCACCACCAACACCCCCCTTAAAACGACCACCTACATCCCCTCAAAACGACCACCTACATCCCCCTCAAAACAACCACCTACACCCCTCGAAACGACCACCAACACCCCCCTTAAAACGACCACCTACACCCCCTCAAAACGAACAACTACACCCCCCCCCCTCAAAACAACCACCTACACCCCCTCGAAACGATCAACAACACCCTCCTTAAAACGAACACCTACACCCCCTCGAAACGACTACCTACACACCCCCTCAAAACGACCACCTACACCCCCTCAAACGACCACCTACACCCCCCCCCCCCTCAAAACGACCACCTACACACCCCCTCAACACGCAGCGCAGGATAATAAAAGGGACGGGACATTTTTAAACATGTTTGTGTCACAATGACGTCTGCTCCGCATATTACAACAAAAATTATTTGTTTTATTTTAAAAATAATACTGATATCCCACTTTGTGAGACTTAAAAATACACAAAATATATAGACCTAATCTACCTAACCGAATCGGTCAAACGGGCATGACATGTTTATATATTTATCTAGGAAGCTTCCGTCAAACCATCACCAAAACCCATTTAAAATTTCACTAGATGATCGAATTGTGAAACGTAGCGAGGTGCCAACCACCACCCACCTATACGAATGCTATTCGTATTTATGAAGTTTGTGAACTTATGCGGCGGCTCCTAAATGGCAAATAAGGCAAACTAGCGGTGACCATATCACCGAATGCACCTTTAGCGTCAGTAGTGGGTGGTAGATTGTACCAGCCCGGGCTAGTGGGCGGCGGATTCTACTCGCCCCGGACTTGCTCAGGTTCAGTTCAGCTGTAATGATCACTGCTACACCCAGAATTACTTAGACACGCAACTGAGCGGGTAATGCTAACTATAATAAGGAACAGGGCAGAGAAGAAGGAGTGGAAACAACGAGGTGTCTTCATCTGTCCTCTCCATGCGCACACGCTATATTTACTCGATGCTGGTTTAATGTTGGGCCAGCGTCGCAGACGGTGAACCGACATTAAACCAGCATTGGGCTGATAGCTTATGTTTGACGGAAGTGAGCCAACTAACGAGATAATGATAGCGTCACCATACGGAACGAAACTAAACTAAATGACTATGTAGAAGCTAAAAATAGCGAATGGTATCTGAAGAATATAAAAGTGCACAAATTATGAAGATGTGGAAGGGATGACTTGCAATGTTAGTCAGGGGGAAAAACTGAAATATTCATCTAAGCCCCTTAAAAAACTAGTTGTTGAGATTATTGCATTTTTGAGTACTTTAGCATCCCTAGAAACAGATTCCGGATGATGACATCAAATTCGCCTGGAGTATTTTTTTTTATTAGCCTAAATTCAAGATGGCCGCCAACGATCCCGTCAAAACAATGAATTGACATATATCTGTAAATACGATGTCAATTTTGACGATCTTAGGCGTTATTTTATGAGATTCGACGATGCTGAACGCATTTATTGGGTCATTTTAATGTATAGAAATCAATTAAAGGCCAAAATCGTTAATTTCAAGGTCATATTAGATACAATTAGAAAGCGCTTAAGTAGTGTCTCGTATCTATGTTATTTCAAAAGCAGAGAATGTATTTCTGGACACACCATATTTATCTCAAGACTAATTCAGGATAAATTTAATTTCAACAACCACCATGACAAGAGCTGACAAGTTTAAAACTACCACTAACATTATCCCGAGAATAGCACAATAGGTCACACATTTCACGAGTAGAAACAAAAAGATAGATGAGTGACTGGGAAATATATTCAATGCAACATTGAACAAAACTTGCACTTAATACTGTTATAGTGGTAAAAAATAAGATTCCACTTGATGTAACCTCTTTGTCCTATATGCTTCAACTGATAGAATTCCAACTACAGTTCATCATCATTATCATTATTATCATCAACAGGTACTGATTCTTGCGATTTCTTTGTGAGCATGTTCATGCACACCTCACCTCCCTTGCATGCACAGAAAAAAGTACAACCAATGGTGCTTCATTTACAGGGGCCTCCTTTACAACCAGATGCGCACCCATATCGCATCATCTCCAAGACAGCAACTGTGGCAGACAGGGCTCCTTCTGGCACAGTCGTGGGCTTCAAGTGGTATCCGTCGTGCTCCCAACCATGCGTCAGGGCATCGATAGGGGACACTGTGCCTTCCAATGTGCAGCACGTTTTGCATTTTCAGTAAATGTCTCGGTGGTAGGTGGACTGCACAGTTTCAAAGCAGAACCAATATCAGTCTTCACATTTTGATCCGGACTTCACGAATGCTGGCACATCTGCTGAAACCTTTGCCATGGCAAGCCAGTATGAATGACGCAGCTTGCTCGAGTACAATAGCTTCATCTGCTTGTGTATCTCCAATAGCATGCAGCGGGAGCCTAGCAGTTCTGGCCACCTTGAGTGCTGTGATCTTTCCAATGCCAAATGCAGCTGCTGATGTGTCGGCCACTGTAAGGGCATGAATGGCAAGCAGATCTGGCACTATAGATGTATGTACCTTCACACTCTGCATGATGTCGATTACGGCACGATCTTTCACTGTGGAGCACATGCAGAGCTGGCCACAGATAACGGACACGACTTCTCAAACCATGCATCTTGTCATAGCATGGTGCACAATTATTGTGTCAGCTTCTTCGTGATTTCAAGGTCGCTCCTCTCAAACACTGTGGCACCTACTATTTCAACAGGGACATCTTCGGTACTAGCAACAGTGCGGCTGTGCATCTGTCCCGCAGTGGCATGTCTATAAAACTCGGGGTTCATCATGGCACCAGCAAGCCTCTTATTAAGCTGCACCTTATTTTTAGTGACGCCGAGGATTGAGGTTTTAGGTGGTAAGGGAATTTCAGCAGTGAGGATGTGTACACGACCTCCACCATTTTTTTTCCTGACGGAACATGCGCATGTATGATTTTGTACGGTTGGTGTAATACCTGACAAAAACCAACACAACAGTTACCTGAGTAAGGCCATGTTTACCAATTGATTTAGATTTCAC
The DNA here is from genome assembly GCA_964017125.1 of Flabesymbios commensalis. Taxonomy (NCBI): domain Eukaryota; kingdom Metazoa; phylum Annelida; class Polychaeta; order Terebellida; family Flabelligeridae; genus Flabesymbios; species Flabesymbios commensalis. Next base: position 69,351,423 of record OZ024914.1, on the reverse strand, counting down.
GATGAAATCACCCAGAGTACCTACATTTGATGGTCAAATTTGTGGCCATTCGCATCCTGCCTGTGGCATCAAACATGGAAGCAGGATAGGGAGCCAGTTCCGTGTATAATTCCTCTTTTTCATGGGATTTTGACTTAAAAATCCAATTATAGTACTGTATTATTTTGGTGATTCAAGGTCAATTTCCACCACACTGCTACATGTTAGTACTTGTGTTGATTCACTCCAGCTTTGGGAAATGAGTGTGATAAGGGGAATAGCAAGGCGGTAATCACCTCCCAAAGGTGAAATTGCATGTTGGAGATTCGTGGTGAAATGGTACCCGACCAAAAATGTGTCAACAGCAGTCATTTGTAAAACTCGAATGGGTTTGGAATAGATAAAAAACAAAAAAAAAATGTTTCATCAGTTTGACCTTCTGATGACCTTGATATGACCTTGAGATGACCTTGGGGTGATACCCCAAGTAAAGCACAACACCAGTTCATGCCACCTTTCATAACAATTCGGTATCAATACTTATGTTGTCATAGGGGCTCAAGCTGCGGTTCCACACTGCTACATTTCAGTAATTTTGTTGATTCACTCCAGCTTTGAGAAAGAGGTGTGATAAGGGGAATACCAAGGAGCTAATCGCCCTTCAAGGCTGAAATTGCATACAAACCCCTTGCGATGCGTGGTGGAATGGTACCCGACCAATAATGTACCAACAACAGTCATTTGTAATACTTATCTGCGCCCCAAATGGGTTTGGAATCGATAAAAAAGCCTAAAAAGCATGTTTTTGCAAGTTTGACCTCGAGATGACCTTAAAGTGACCTTGGAGTAGTACCTCGGTAAAGCACAGCACCTGCCTATGGCAACTTTCTTACCCGATTCTGTATCCATGTGTTGTCATGGGAGCCCAAGCTGAAGTTCCACACTAAGTACTATATTTTAGTATTTTTTTCATTCATTCAAGCATTGGGAAAAGGGTGTGATAAGAGGAATACTAAGAGGGTATTTACCCCCACCGGGCTGAAAATGCCCCAAAAACCATTGAGGTGCGTGTCCAAATGGTACGCGATAAAGAATGTGTGAACAGAATACTTTCCTGCACCACACATCAGTTTTAAATCGGTAAAAGTAAAACAAATTACGTTTTTATACCGATTTGACCTTGAAATGACCTTAATCTGACCTTGATGTGACTTTGGAGTTGTACCCCAATAAACCACAACATCATCACATGTCATTATTAGCTCCTAGTCTAGGATCCTGCTGGTGTGTTTAGAAACATAGGGCAGTGCAAAATATCCAGCATTTTTCTCTCCTCCTCCCAGGAATTTGTCGGTTGGGGGTAGGAGTGGTGCGTGAAGTTCGGCGCTAAAAGGGTTAAGATGAAGGCAAAACCCTTGACCTGCGTTCCGCCTTGAACCCCTTGTCACTTCTAATAGTTATATAACACATTCATACGCTCCAAAACCAAGCTAGATATAGATAAAAACAAATGATGGCTTATTTGGTCCACATATTGGCTAATCTATCCTATTTTAGCACCGTGTGACCTTGAAAATGACCTTTCACCTTGAAAAACTCATCAAATCACTAATCATATCATCTAAATCTATTCCCCGGGTCCAAATTATGGGAAAAAGTGGTATTACATAATGTTCTATGTGGCGTGGTTACAAAGTTGTGTTTCAACCTATCTTCATGGCGGCCATCTTGGATTTATGGTAATTAAAAACAAATACTCCAGGCGAATTTGATGTCATCATCCGGAATCTGTTTCTAGGGATCCTAATGTACTCAAAAATGTAATAATCTCAACAACTAGTTTTTTTAAGGGGTCCAACGAGCATTCTCCTTGACTATGTTGGATTGCTGTTGACTCACCGTCTCTGACACTGGCCAAACATATACCCAACGTCGGCTCCACGTTTCTCGTTGTCCGTGGTGTCAGTCATTCAGTCCAGTTACCTCCTGTATCACTCGCTACCAACACAAACTTAAAGGGACTGGTTCAGGCTAAGATCAGCAAAAAATCGGTGATTTTATTTTGTCTTTTTAATATGACCATATATGATGTAAACATGTCCATAGACTAGAACTGTGAAAGTTTTTTTTAATTTTTGTGCTGCGCATTTACCTGCTAGGCTAGATATAGAGACGAAATTCCTGATTTCTTATTTTGGACAACCATGTGAAAAATAAGATATACGGAAATTTCGTCTCTATATCTAGCCTATCTAGATGTATATTGTAATGCTATATGGCAATATTTTAGAATGTGTAAATATAAAGATGCAATGATCAACATGGTACCAGTGATAACTTGCTGGCACCGTAGATTTAGCAGTGCTGAAGTAATGACAATAAATGTGCGTATTCCGTGTCCATATTTTAGTGAGAATTTTTGTTTCTGTTTTCTAAGCACATCAAATAGATCCCCCATGTAAAGGTTTTATCCCCCATGTACATGGGTTCACAAGATGATAATAGAGCTAGTCATAAACGACTTAAACACATTTTTAGTATAGCTCCACGTCCCCCAAAATATCCAATAGACAGCAGTGTCCGCACGAATTCGGCGTCATTTTTAAATCAGTACCGCGGCTTGCTTATAAAGATATAGACGCATGCCTCTTACTTATAAGGAGTATCCGCAGGACAGATAGACAGGAGTATAAGTTGTTGAGACGAAAATAGCAAAGGCTATACTTAATTAGACCGAGTAACAAGCGTTGAACACAGTGCGGTGAAGTCAAGTCCTCTAACAATAAAATAGCTGCACGCCAGAAGAATTTAACTGCATTTTAATGGAGGCCTTGTCATTCATAAATAAACACAATGTGGTCAAAGCAAAACAATAAGTTGAACTAATTCTGGTTTAATGTTGATCAGAATAATTTAACTGCATTTTAATGGAGGCCTTGTCATTCATAAATAAACACAAAGTTGTCAAAGCAAAACAAGAAGTTGAACTAATTCTGGTTCAGTGTCGATCCACGACTCTAGCTCTGATTCTCTCACTATCAGCGGATCATTGTCACAGCGGGTTGATTGATTTAGTTAAAGCTATTAACCCTTTAACCGCCGGTGTCGAATATATTCGGTTTTTTTAATTTGTACTACCAAATTCAGTACTACACTCTAAACAGTATAGGCTCACTAAAAGGAACCGTTGATTGTATTGAAGGGTTCTTTTTAAAGAACCTATATTGTTTAGAGTGTACCTTTTAAACATGTTAAAGATAAAATGTGACATGAATTAGTAATATTTGAAAAGAGTTGACCCTCATTTTGTGAAATCTGAATAATTTTCATTCACTTGAAGTTGTGGATCGCGTCAGCGAGACACAACTTCACTAATTGTGAGGGCGCTTGTGACACCAAGCGGTGCTCATACCAGAAAGCAGTCTTGAATTGAACGATCATGGAAACTGTAGAAACATGTATACAGAGATAGTTTGATCATTTAAATATTATTATGTTAAATTGTCAAAAAGATCGTGTGCTTGTAGTTATCTAATGCTGCATCTGATGTTACATTATTTGTGCATAATAGAAGAGACTAAAAATAATCGAAACGGTATTAATGGCATTTATATAGTTATTTGTGACTGAATTGCAGACATATAGAATTTATCTAAAATAGCGATTCTGCTTGCTGGCAGCCATCTTGAATTACTTCTTGATATACTTATAAACAGCTTTATTTTTTTGGATACAGATTATCCTTGAACTTGTAGAAATAAGCAGTGAGGATGATAATTAGCGTTCATGAATTGAACGAGCCCGACAACCTACATTTTAGTGGCCATTTCGTTTGGTGGCAATTTTAAATGTTTTCTAGTAATTTCCCTGTTCTATACTGGGGAAAAAATCGCTCTCGCACATGATAAAAAACTATCCAATTATGTAAAAAAAACTTATACAAATTTATATGATATTGGGGTCCTTGGGTTGAATGAATTCTACAACGTACATTTTGATTTGGCAGGTATTTTGAATGTTTTCTGCTGATTTTTCTGGTGTATTGGCGGGCGCCATTGGCTCCGGCATATGAACAAAACTAATATATAATTTTATTTAACGGTTTTGTGACCGATCACCATTTGAACGAGCATATGAAACAACCTATATACAAGTTTTAACCTCTTCAATAGCATAGGCTACATGACGGAAATTTCCGTCGTCATTCATCAATGTACGTAGCCATATATGACTAAAATTCCCGTCAAATTTACTATATTCACACCAGTACCCCTGGATTCTGGCATACCCTTCGGCCTGGAAGTCAAAGGGTTAAGTACCACAATTGCAACGTAACTGGTTTACTCAAATTATTCGAAAATGATGTATTATATTAAATACTGGGCCTATTATGTCAGAAGTTAAAATTTTAAAATTGTCACTGATTTTTAGTTTGACAGTTAAATGATCTTGAAACGTAAAATATAATTTCATTGCAATCAAGCTAGATTAAATGAGGCATAAAATTCAACTCTATACCTATTATTTCAAAACATACAAATTACAATAGTCACATATAAAAATGGATGGTTTTCATTAGCAGCCTTGGTTTTGATCTCTTGATGACCTTGACACGTAAAAAATTACTATTCCAACGTGATAAGTGTACCCAACTTAGTTAAAAATGAGGTATTACATTGGATTCTCGGCATATTTTGTCAAAAGTTAAATTTTCAAGATGACCACTGAATTTGGTCTTGACCTTTAGATGACAGTATTGACAGATAATGAATTGAATTAGCTACTTAATCCAGTTCAGGCTTAACCTACTAAGTGAGAGGCCCATGCAACCGGAATATTAGTATTCCTCATGTGTTAACCTTGTCTTATTTCTATTAGACAAAGTATATATATGATTTATCATAGTGAAATGATATACTTAAAGCGACTCAATCAGGCTAAAATCATAAAAAATCGGTCTTTTTTTTTTTTTTTAATATGACTATATGATGTAAACATGTATATAGACTAGAACTGCAAATTTTTTTTTAATTTTTGTGCGGCACATTTACCAGTTAAGCGAGATATAGAGACGAAATGCTCGATTTCTTATTTCGGACATGCATGCCAAGATTGAGTCGCTTTAACCTAATATGGAGGTTTTTATTGTGGAATTCTCCCATTGTGAACAAGAGTAATTAGATCAGTCATATATTATCATTTCATTTAGATTAAGCTCAACCATATTATTATAGAAGCCCCTCGGTTTAAACCATACACAGCTGGATTATGATGCAGTTTCACATATAGGATTGGATAAAGAAAGGTAGTGACCATAATACTGAATCCAATTACCGATTTTTCATTTTGAGAGAAGACATATTATAATGTGATATTTGAAAGCAGACAGACACGAAAGATCATAGTTAGCATTAATGCTATTCTCAGAAAACAATAATTGCATTGGTCAGAAAACATTCAAATAAAGTTTATAAATAACAATATCATGATCATAATGTGGGCGGTTATAGTAATTTATTTTTATATTTAATATCTAAATTCAGATATTCGATATGGCCGTAAAAACATGTGGGATATGTCACAATTAATTGACTAAATGTATTTGCCAATTAAAACAATATGTATTTCATTAATTCAACAGCTACAAATTATAGTTATAGATTATAGATAAATATTTAATTTTACTGATCAAAGCTGGGATTTAAAATGAACAAAAATATATCGCTACAACAACTTCTTCGTGCAATAAGTTGTACTGCGGGCTAAAACACCTAAATAAGCTATTTTGAGAATTTTTCGGACCGTGACAGTAAATGCCTAGTTATCAGCCAGAGTGTTGTCACTGATAGGCCTATATATAGTCAGTCACACATACCTCACATAACATGGTGATACTATGATGCTTTAATGGTAGCCCAACGTCTGCGACGCTGGCCCAACATTGAAACAACATAACTATGGTGAGCAGAGTAAACTAGTTTACCGCGGCCAGGTTTCTGACTGTTAACTGACAAGACATCCCAGTGATCTTATGTATAAACTAAACACTATGCAAGAGAGGTGGTAGTTATGGTGGGGGCCCTGGGGTGCTGGTTAGAGCTACCGACTGTCACGTCAGAGCTCACCAGTATTCGCATTTTAAAGTAGTTGTTTTCTATCCCGTCCACTTGGAAAATATTCAATATTATGGATAGCCGGTGTGGTAGAGAGGTAGCGTGCTCGTACACAGATCGAGAGAATACGAAATTGGAGGCCCGTGTCCAGAATCAAGGGATGGATGGATGGATGGATGGATGGATGGATGGATGAATGGATGGATGGATGAATGAATGAATGAATGAATGAATGAATGAATGGATGGATGGATGGATGGATGGATGGATGGATGGATGGATGTGTCTGATTATCACCTCACCTTCCCCAGGAAATTCCCCAAGCCCAGTTTGGCCTATATGTACACAAAGTGTGCGAAAGGTCCATTTTTCATTTATAACACCGAAATGTTTGCCAAACAAGGTCATGAAAATAGTCTACGGTAAATATAAAAACTAACCTGGGTCATTTAAACTTAAACAGAAAAGATGAAAGGATCGACGAATGAATGAATGAATATTAGATTAACAATACATACAGTATATAGTTAATACATGGTTGCTAGTGATAGATTCGTTTCAAATGATCAGGCCAGGAATATATTAATATATCGTCCTTGGATATGGAAGGGTGTATCTGCCACTTTGTGAAGTGGCAGATACACCCTTTCACATCCAAGGAGACGATACATATATGTTCCCCTCAAGAGATAACAGGTGTAAAATATGATATGATTAGATCTGCTTGGCGACGATATACAGTCCCTAATAATAATAGGATGCTCACGTACCGTAATTTATTATACTATTGAGCAGACTAGTAATGTAGCCAATATATGGTTTCATTTAACAAATTTTATCGCCAACTGTTAAGATAATAATCAACCCCTAATCAACTGCTGAATTGTTTGTCAGTATTTTTTATTCATTTGAAGCTGGAAGTGCTGACGCAATTTCCAAATATAAACGAATGAAAATTTATATTATTTATGAAAATTAGACATGTCACAAATTGAATTGTTTGATTATCGGATCATCTACCACAGAATATGTTACAATTTTAAGTGGTATTTTATTTGTCTGAAATTTGCTTGAAAACGTACAGGAGTTAAACTCGACACCCAGAAAGATTGTTCTGTGTCTTTATCCGATTTATGTGAATGAAGCAGAGCTAAAATACACGTGTGATTTCAGTCTATTGTCAAAACAGTAAATCGGAATCTACAAATCTACAGATATTCCTAATACTGGCCAGGTCGGGCACAATATGTCAAGGAGAAAGAACAAGATTCGAGAGATTCGTAGATCCGAATGTACAAGGCGCGTAGCGCCGAGGACATTCGGATCTACGAATCTATCGTGATTGAGTTCTTTCTTCGACCTGAGTTACACAACATAGGTACATGTGTTCCAAGATTTGATATAAAAAATCGTCAGCATGGTAAACTATGAAACATCAGCCATGTAGTGTCATGCTGAAATATTTATATTGTGCGCTACCATCCCAATGTAAAAATAACAGTAGATTCGTAGATCCAAATCTACTGTTTTAACAATAGACTGACGTCACCGGTGTATTTTAAACGGGTTTAACCGTGAAGCTCAATGACTAATAGTTCGTGGTTTACCATGCTGAAAATAAATTCTTTAATAAATTTTGCACGACATGTACTTATTTTGTGGTTTTTTTAGGTCGAAGTAAGAACTCAATTACGATAGATTCGTAGATCCGAATGTACTCGGCGCATCGCGCCTCGTACATTCAGATCTACGAATCTATCGCATTTCGTCCCTTCTCCTTGACAGAATCAGAGCACCTGACAGCTCGTCGAGAACTGACCCCTAACATAAAGACACCAGCAAGTGTTTACTTGTAAAGTAAGCAGTTACTGCTTTATGTTCCCATGGTAATATGGTTAAATCAATGAGGTTACTGTCCACTATTGTTCTTGTTTCACAATGAACCCATCAGGAAGTTAGACCCCATGTTAACCCTTGTGATGCTAGGGCCGCATATATACACTTGTGATGCTAGGGCCGCATATATACACTTGTGATGCTAGGGCTGCATGTATACGTTTTACCCCATGTTAACCCTTGTGATGCTAGGGCGGCATATATACACTTGTGATGTAGGGGGTGCATATATACGTTTTGCCCCATGTTAACCTTTGTGAAGCAAGGGCCACTTATATATACGTTTTTGACAAAACAAAATGTCACTGAAATTGATAAAATATGTGTATGTCAGTTGCGCAGGTAAGCAATTTATTCAATTTGACAGGTGTGTCTTTGTTCATAATTCGGAAATATTTGTCGTCATTTGAAGAAGCAAATTCCGTTAGCAATTCCAGCTTCAAATTAATGTAAGTTAAAAAAAACAATTCAGCAGGGAGAGGGTTAATGTCTAATTTATTCTCAGCTACAGCTGCAAACAAGAACATGAGAGCCATTGTTTTGCGAGATGATGATGACTTATCTGGTATACCAGTGGTGTGGATGAGACCCATCATGTTCATGGTGACTTCTCTGGCATGCCAGTGTAGATGATGCTCATCATGGTGCCTTATATGGTACCAGTGGAGATGATGCCAGTCATGGTGACTTATCTGGTACCAGTGCGGATGATGCCATGGTTGACTTATCTGGTACCAGTGCGGATGATGCCATGGTTGACTTATCTGGTACCAGTGCGGATAATGCTCACCATGTTGATTTATCTGGTACCAGTGCGTATTATGCCAATCATGGTGACTTATCTGGTACCAGTGCGGATTATGCCAATCATGGTGATTTATCTGGTACCAGTGCGGATGATACCATGGTTGACTTATCTGGTACCAGTGCGGATAATGCTCACCATGTTGATTTATCTGGTACCAGTGCATATTATGCCAACCATGGCTGATTTATCTGGTACCAGTGAGGATGATGCCATGGTTGATTTATCTGGTACCAGTGCGGATTATGCCAATCATAGTGATTTATCTGGTACCAGTGCGGATGATGCCATGGTTGATTTATCTGGTACCAGTGCGGATGATGCAATGGTTGATTTATCTGGTACCAGTGCGGATGATG
>OZ024914.1:69294771-69337271 GCA_964017125.1 Flabesymbios commensalis | reverse complement strand
CCAATACAACACTATAAACAGGCTGTACATCTGGCCAGATGCTGGCTCAATACAACACTATAAACAGGTTGTACCACTGGCCAGATGCTGGCCCAATACAACACTATAAACAGGCTGTACATCTGGCCATATGCTGGCCCAATACAACACTATAAACAGGCTGTACATCTGGCCAGATGCTGGCCCAGTACAACACTATAAACATGCTGTACCACCGGCCAGATGCTGGCCCAATACAACACTATAAACAGGCAGTACATCTGGCCAGATGCTGGCCCAATACAACACTATAAACAGGCTGTACATCTGGACAGATGCTGGCCCAATACAACACTATAAACAGGCTGTACCACTGGCCAGATGCTGGCCCAGTACAACACTATAAACAGGCTGTACATCTGGCCAGATGCTGGCTCAATACAACACTATAAACAGGCTGTACATCTGGCCAGATGCTGGCCCAATACAACACTATAAACAGTCTGTACCACTGGCCAGATGCTGGCCCAATACAACACTATAAACAGGTTGTACCACTGGCCAGATGCTGGCCCAGTACAACACTATAAACAGGCAGTACATCTGGCCAGATGCTGGCCCAATACAACACTATAAACAGGCTGTACATCTGGCCAGATGCTGGCCCAATATAACACTATAAACAGGCTGTACATCTGGCCAGATGCTGGCCCAATACAACACTATAAACAGGTTGTACATCTGGCCAGATGCTGGCCCAATACAACACTATAAACAGGCTGTACATCTGGCCAGATGCTGGCTCAATACAACACTATAAACAGGCTGTACCACTGCCCAATATAACACTATAAACAGGCTGTACATCTGGCCAGATACTGGCCCAATACAACACTATAAACAGGTTGTACCACTGCCCAATATAACACTATAAACAGGTTGTACATCTGGCCAGATACTGGCCCAATACAACACTATAAACAGGCTGTACCACTGCCCAATATAACACTATAAACAGGTTGTACATCTGGCCAGATGCTGGCCCAATATAACACTATAAACAGGCTGTACATCTGGCCAGATGCTGGCCCAATACAACACTATAAACAGGTTGTACATCTGGCCAGATGCTGGCCCAATACAACACTATAAACAGGCTGTACATCTGGCCAGATGCTGGCTCAATACAACACTATAAACAGGCTGTACCACTGCCCAATATAACACTATAAACAGGCTGTACATCTGGCCAGATGCTGGCCCAATACAACACTATAAACAGGCTGTACATCTGGCCAGATGCTGGCTCAATACAACACTATAAACAGGCTGTACATCTGGCCAGATGCTGGCCCAATACAACACTATAAACAGGCTGTACATCTGGCCAGATACTGGCCCAATACAACACTATAAACAGGCTGTACCACTGCCCAATATAACACTATAAACAGGCTGTACATCTGGCCAGATGCTGGCCCAATACAACACTATAAACAGGCTGTACATCTGGCCAGATGCTGGCTCAATACAACACTATAAACAGGCTGTACATCTGGCCAGATACTGGCCCAATACAACACTATAAACAGGCTGTACCACTGCCCAATATAACACTATAAACAGGCTGTACATCTGGCCAGATGCTGGCCCAATACAACACTATAAACAGGCTGTACATCTGGCCAGATGCTGGCTCAATACAACACTATAAACAGGCTGTACATCTGGCCAGATGCTGGCTCAATACAACACTATAAACAGGCTGTACATCTGGCCAGATGCTGGCCCAATATAACACTATAAACAGGCTGTACATCTGGCCAGATGCTGGCCCAATATAACACTATAAACAGGCTGTACATCTGGCCAGATGCTGGCTCAATACAACACTATAAACAGGCTGTACATCTGGCCAGATGCTGGCCCAATACAACACTATAAACAGGCTGTACATCTGGCCAGATGCTGGCTCAATACAACACTATAAACAGGCTGTACATCTGGCCAGATGCTGGCCCAATATAACACTATAAACAGGCTGTACATCTGGCCAGATGCTGGCCCAATACAACACTATAAACAGGTTGTACCACTGGCCAGATGCTGGCCCAATACAACACTATAAACAGGCTGTACATCTGGCCAGATGCTGGCCCAATACAGCACTATAAACAGGCTGTACATCTGGCCAGATGCTGGCCCAATACAACACTATAAACAGGCTGTACATCTGGCCAGATGCTGGCCCAATACAACACTATAAACAGGCTGTACATCTGGCCAGATGCTGGCCCAATACAACACTATAAACAGGTTGTACCACTGGCCAGATAAACACTATAAACAGGCTGTATATCTGGCCAGATGCTGGCCCAATATAACACTATAAACAGGCTGTACATCTGGCCAGATGCTGGCCCAATACAACACTATAAACAGGTTGTACCACTGGCCAGATGCTGGCTCAATACAACACTATAAACAGGTTGTACATCTGGCCAGATGCTGGCCCAATACAACACTATAAACAGGCTGTACATCTGGCCAGATGCTGGCCCAATACAACACTATAAACAGGCTGTACCAATGGCCAGATACTGGCCCAATACAACACTATAAACAGGCTGTACATGGGAAACGTTGTCCAGTACTTTCTGGGCTTATTGGGGTGACTCACCCAACCCAGTGAGTGAGTGAGTGAGTGAGTGAGTGAGTGAGTGAGTGAGTGAGTGAGTGAGTGAGTGAGTGAGTGAGTGAGTGAGTGAGTGAGTGAGTGAGTGAGTGAGTGAGTGAGTGAGTGAGTGAGTGAGTGAGTGAGTGAGTGAGCAAAAGGGTTCCCTGGTGTATGGTGTAAAAGCAGACAGATTACACACATATACACGTGGAATCTCTCTTATGTGCACGTTATGCCATATACACCAGGGAACCTTCACTTCTTTGGGCATTGTTATACCAAGACCTTTGAAGCTCTTGGTAACATACATATCGATATTATACCGTAAACTGGTAAAACAAAGAGCCGCCAACTTAGGAACCATACTTTGTTATACTATCATAATAAATGATATTCAAGACTTGTTGCTGAGCTGACTTGTTTTACATAACCCTTTCAGTGCAGGCTTAAAGGGACATGCCCAGGTCTGGAAGCATAAAAAAATCGGTGATTTTATTTTGGTTTCTTAAAATGACCATATGATGTAAACATGTCCATAGACTAGAACTGCAAAAGTTTTAATTTTTGTGCTGCGCATTCACCAGTTAGGCTAGATATAGAGACGAAATTCCCGTATTTCTTCTTTTTGACATGGTTGTCAATAATTATACTGGTATATACTGGTGAATGCGCAGCACAAAAATTTAAAAACTTTTGCAGTTCTAGTTTATGGACATGTTTACATCATATGGTCATATTATCAAGCTAAAATAAAATCACTGATTTCTTAAAGATTTTAGACCTGGGCATGCCCCTTTAACCTTTTTACTTGTCCTTTTCAGACCGTCTGTAGACGTCAGAATCCAGACGTCAGATTCCGACGTCTAAAGACGGTCCCCACACTGAAAGAATTCAAAGATTTATAATAGGCCGTAAACCCATAACAACGGTAAAACAATTTGGTCTCCATGGTTTTTCCACAAATGTTTCAGCGTTGTACGGGTGAATTGTGTCCATGCTAAATAATAGATCTTTGCAAGGCAGACGATATTGTGGAACATAAATACCAAGATGAAGTCATTTCACGGCACGTTTATATCAGATACTGAAATTGGCATGCTAAAATTTGCCATTTAGCCTACTGTCACATGTCTACACAAAGTATTCTCGAAAAAAAGTATTCAGCTAAAATGTGTGCGTTTACAGTAGCGATGCGTGTGGCACGCCGGTAATCCGGTACTGTGAATATCACTGTAATACCAGGATGTTTTGACGGAAGACTATTGTGTACTTAGATAACATAGTGCAGGGTCACTGGCTTGTACCCCGGCAAGATTCACTATGGAAATCACTAAAATAGATTCGCGCAATGCCAAATAGCCTATGTTTAGATAACCCTCGCGCAGCTAGAATATCAGATATAGAAGGCTTCTAACGAGTATCAAGCCAAATAAAACACCTGTGATATTGATCAATTAAATCACGGCAAATAGCCCATGTTTAGATAACCCTCGCACAGCTAGAATATCAGATATAGAAGGCTTTTAATGAGTATCGAGCCAAATAAAACACCTGTGATATTGATCAATTAAATCACGGCAAATAGCCTATGTTTAGATAACCCTCGCACAGCTAGAATATCAGATATAGAAGGCTTCTAATGAGTATCAAGCCAAATAAAACACCTGTGATATTGATGAATTAAATCACGGTTGATTCTCAATCATTAAACAACTCTTTGTGGGACGTGGCTATTTTGAGACGTGTCTAAGTTTATTTTGCCTCAGTTTGTGTCCTATTCAGGGGCTTTCCCCTAAAAAATACCAAGATGAAGTCATTTCAATGCACGTTTATATCAGATACTGAAACTGGCATGCTAAAATTTGCCATTTAGCCTACTGTCACATGTCTAACGAGGGACCTCACACGTTATATTGGACATGTTCATAACGACTGGTGTACAGAAATATCCACCATGTCCCACACACAGCACCACTCACCATGTCCCACACACGGCACCCCTCTTTGCTGTGTGTGGGACATGGTTGATATTTCTGTACACCAGTCGTTATGAACATGTCCAATATAACGTGTGAGGTTCCTAGGTTAAGTATTTTCGTCTTTAGAAAGTGTTCAGACGAAATATACCTTCACGATTAAATATAGTGATTAGAACTTAAAGGGTTTGGATAGGAATAGTGTTGGCCCGGCATCGCAGAAAGTGGCCCAGCATTACATCAGCATTGGGCCAATATATCTTGTTATCTGGTGTTTCTGGCGACGGGATAGAAAGCGTCACCCACATAGTTACCTGCATGCAGCAGTCAGAAAACACTGCACAATCACCCAATGCTGTTTCAATGACGGGCCAGCATCGAAGACTGTGGCCAACATTGAAACAGCATTGGGTAAATGTCATGTGTTTGCCCAAAGTATACAGTAGACCCAGTGATGGATTAGTGTTGGGCCAGCGTTGTAGACGATCGGCCGGCATTGATCCGTTAATGGGCTGGCCCAACATTGAACCGACATTTGGTGGGTAAGCCTACATCCTCTGTACAAGGTACATCGTAGGCAAGTATTGAATGAATGTTGGCCAGCACCGGCGATGGTGGTGGAAGGAGTTCACGTTGAAGATATATTTTAACTTGTCTCCTTGGTTCTTTCCTTAATTATATCAGAGATTTTACTGATGAACAATCTCTGATTATATCTTGAACATTTAGGATTCTTAGGATATTTTGTCTATAGCACTCAAACAGACTAAAGCCGGGCCTTGGAGTTTGGGAAGTCCTGTTCTAGTTAATAAATATAAATATGTCGTTTATATCTGGTAATTGCGTCAGCAATTCCAGCTTCGACTGAATGAAAAATAGTAACAAACAATTTCACAGACGACCAGGGAAGTTGTGTCTTGGTTTCCTTTAAAAAACGCTCCCAGTGAAATGAGGTATTGTAACAAATATAACATAAACTGATAGGCTGGGTGAATATTGTAACAACTTATTTACAATTGCAACAAAAGTAATAATAGTTCCAGAATCGTCATTATTATTCATTCACGCTTCTTATACCATTGGGATCATCAATACTGCCAAACATCTCACCATCATTTGGCAAACACTTAGCTCGGTCTAAGCTCTGCACATGTTAACAAGTGCTAAATATATATGTTTGATATTTAGGTCATCTTGAATGTCAAAATGTTAATTTCAAGGTCAAGTTATCGAAAATAAGACTTTTAGCAAATAAAGCTATATGTAGGTGCTCGTGAAATACCTTGTTTACGGCATTATGTTGGTGAATCATTGTGACCTGGAAGGTCAAAAGTTCAATTTCGAGCTCAAATTCCTGAAAACATATTAGTTTTAACAAATACACATAGCAAAAAGTGTAATACATTTTTTGATGGTATTATTTCCATGATTCATGGACATCTGCAAATCAAAAAGATAATTGGAATGTCAAAATGTAAAAAAATGTTTTATTGATTATTAAAGGTCCTCTTCAATGTCAAAACGTCTCGTATTATTTGAATAATTCAACTTCATCTTCAGGGTCGAAATGTCAATTTCAAGGTCAAATAAGCGAAAATATGGTTTTACCAAATAAAAATAACAAACAATGTAATATCTTGTTTTAATTTGGTTTTGACTAGAAAATCTCTTTCTGTTAGTAATATGATCGAAAATTTCATTTTTTCCAAAACCATAATCCACAAAGAAATATAGAAACAAGTGTAACATGTTTAATAGGCCTCCGAAAATTACTGATCTAACCGATTCCGATCTAATTCGAAATCCTGACACACATTCAGCTACCTCTTTACATACCCAATACCATACTACAATGTCGAGATTGTTAGATAAACATGCACCGCAAAGAAGCTGTAAGGGACGCACCATTAGATATCTGGGGGGGGGGGGGCTAGAGTTTTTGTTGCTTGCAAACTGTTTTTTACCTCCGCGAGAAAACAATCTTTTTTTTTGGCAATCATCGTCCGACAATTTTATTTTATGTTTCGTCTAAGAATTTTTTTGTCGTATGCTTTCCCTATTATGTACGTTACCATTTGGTGTTTTTTCTGGTCAACATATTTTTCATCAATTTCGACAACAAACTTTTTTTTTCTGCCTACATTTTCAACAAACTTTTTTTTTCTGACTTTTGTGGCAACAAACTATTTTTTTCTAGCCCCCCCCCCCCCTAGATATCAAATGGTGCGTCCCTAACGTAACACTAAATACTAGACCAGTAAATGAGTGGATAACCGACGAGATCTTGTTTTTCTAAAAAGAAAAAAGGCAATTGGAAATAATATGGAGAAGGGGTCGATCACGACTTAATGCACAAGTTCATCTGTGACTAATGTCAATACATATTGCATAAACAAAGAAACAATACACTTCCAGATAGTTCATGCAATACCAAACTTGTTAGCTCTTTCAATGATATTTTTTATCAATAAGATCTCTAAAATCAGGGACACCTTGCTGCCATCAAATGTCACCCAATCATGTGACCTAGACCCATGTCCAACTTAAATCGTCAAGGACAGCGCTGATATGTAAAATGCATAATGACTTCCATAGCGCCAGGATCTCTCTACACTATCGGGACTCAATGGCGCTGTGGGCTAAAATCAGTATTCAGTGTGGAAATCCAGACTCAGAAGTTCATCATATGAAGGACGGTGAATGTGAAAAGGTGCGTTTTTATTTTTTTCTGAAAGATAGCGACTGATTTTGCATCACGTATTTCAAGAGGCAATTTTAATCCACAAGCGCGGTGCAGCAACCACGAACGATGAATGGCCGTAATTTCTTTTTGACCGCGCGGCCCAGGATGTAATGATTTCATTGTTTCGGATCTCAGTGTTTGCTAGCGTTTCTCGAAATGTAATACATCACTGAGATTAGGCAACCACTGCAGTAATTTGAGCAGGAGCCTAGACTCCGAAAGCAAACTTGACCTGGTCACTACTCGGGCAGGACAATTCTGAACACGCTGCAAACTTAGAGAAATTGCAGTAGCTTTATTCAGATGAATTTGAATGCGTCTAAGATCGCGAATATGGTAGAAAGCTTATCTACAAATATTCGATACATGTTTCTTGAATGAAAAAGCAGTTACCAATGATCATGAACTCTGTCTTACTAGGATTAGGTCTCAGCATGTTTTGGTTCATCCAGACCTGAATTGCCAGCATACAATTTTGTACAACAATTAAGGACTGTGTTATATCTTATGCAACGAAAGATGTGTAGATTTGTGTGTTTTTGGTGATGAGTCACAAATATTAGAGAAAATTACATTTAAAAAGGTCGGAATAACTGTGCTGTATACCGACGATTTTTGTACATGTGATTCCTACATCACTATACAAACACATGCAGTTTGTTCTATAGTTATAAATAGGACATCAGAACATTGAATTTTACGAGACTGCTACTTTGAGTAGACATGAAACAACTGTTATAAACTAAATTATTAATTCCTTCTTTTTAGAGTCATTGGCGGTTAGATTTAGCATCTTTCCGGTAATCAAACTTTATTCCTGATCTTATTGAGTACATATTGAGGTGACAAAACCACTGGGAAACCTTTTGCTACAATATTTTTGTTTGCATAAATCGACCCGCATATTACTGGCGGAACGCCTTTTGTTTCAAGCAAATTAGAAAACCGTTGAGCGTAGTCTTTCCGGCATTATAGTGTTTTGATCTCACACCCTGTCACCCAGAGCGGGTCATCAAACCACGATCACTCGCTACCTCACAATCGCTGATGTCAATCGATGGGTGCCCAAGAGGACAATCAAACTGTTGTAGTGTGTGGCGGCCTCTGTCTAGGGAGGTATGCTGATCCATAGACCAGAAAACACGGGACGCGCACTCAATGTTGGTTTAATGTTGGGTCAGCGTCGCAGACGGTGAGCTAATATTAAACCAGTATTGGGCCAACGTCTCGTGTTAGCTGGAGCCATAGACTATATCTGATGTGTGACTGGGAGCATTCTATATCTGATGTGTGTCTGTGCCTGGGAGCATTCTATATCTGATGTGTGCCTGTGTCTGGGAGCATTTTATATCTGATGTGTGTCTGTGTCTGGGAGCATTCTTAATCTGATGTGTATCTGTGTCTGGGAGCATTCTAAATCTGATGTGTACCTGTGTCTGGGGGCATTCTAAATCTGATATGTGGCTGTGTCTGGGATAATTCTATATCTGATGTGTGTCTGGGAGCATACTATATCTGATGTGTGTCTGTGTCTGGGAGCATTCTATATCTGATGTGTGTCTGTGTCTGGGAGCATTCTATATCTGATGTGTGTCTGTGTCTGGGAGCATTCTATATCTGATGTGTGTCTGTGCCTGAGAGCATTCTATATATGATGTGTGCCTGTGTCTGGGAGCATTCTATATCTGATGTGTGTCTGTGCCTGAGAGCATTCTATATATGATGTGTGTCTGTGTCTGAGAGCATGCTATATCTGATGTGTGTCTGTGTCTGGGAGCATTCTATATCTGATGTGTGTCTGTGCCTGAGAGCATGCTATATCTGGGAGCATTCTATATCTGATGTGTGGCTGTGTCTGGGAGCATTCTATATCTGATGTGTGTCTGTGCCTGAGAGCATGCTATATCTGGGAGCATTCTATACCTGATGTGTGTCTGTGTCTGGGAGCATTCTATATCTGATGCGTGTCTGTGTCTGGGAGCATTCTATATCTGATCTCTGGCTGTGTCTGGGAGGATATTTATCTGATGTGTGTCTGTGTCTGGGAGCATTTTATATCTGATGTGTGTCTGTGCCTGAGAGCATTCTATATATGATGTGTGCCTGTGTCTGGGAGCATGCTATATCTGATGTGTGCCTGTGTCTGGGAGCATTCTATATCTGATGTGTTGGCTGTGTCTGGGAGCATTCTATATCTGATGTGTGTCTGTATCTGGGAGCATGCTATATCTGATGTGTGTCTGTGTGTGGGAGCATTCTATATCAGATGTGTGTCTGTGCCTGAGAGCATTCTATATATGATATGTGCCTGTATCTGGGATCATGCTATATCTGATGTGTGTCTGTGTCTGGGAGCATTCTATATCTGATGTGTGGCTGTGTCTAGGAGCATTCTATATCTGATGTGTGTCTGTGTCTGGGAGCATTCTATATCTGATGTGTGGCTGTGTCTGGGAGCATTCCATATCTGATGTGTGTCTGTGCCTGAGAGCATTCTATATATGATGTGTGCCTGTGTCTGGGAGCATGCTATATCTGATGTGTGGCTGTGTCTGGGAGCATTTTATATCTGATGGGTGGCTGTGTCTGGGAGCATTCTATATCTGATGTGTGTCTGTGTATGGGAGCATTCTATATCTGATGTGTGTCTGTGTCTGGGAGCATGCTATATCTGATTTGTGCTTGTGTCTGGGAGCATTCTAAATCTGATGTGTGCCTGTGTCTGACAGCATGCTATATCTGATTTGTGTCTGTGCCTGGGAGCATTCTATATCTGATGTGTTCCTGTGTCTGGGAGCATTCTATATCTGATGTGTTCCTGTGTCTGGGAGCATTCTATATCTGATGTATGCCTGTGTCAGGGAGCATTATATAACTGATGTGTTCTTGTGTGTATGAGCATTCTATATCCGATATGTGCCTGTGTCAGGGAGCATTCTATATCTGATGTGTTCCTGTGTCAGGGAGCATTCTATATCTGATGTGTTCCTGTGTGTATGAGCATTCTATATCTGATATGTGCCTGTGTCTGGGAGCATTCTTTATCTGATGTGGTCCTGTGTCTGGGAGCATTCTTTATCTGTTGTGCACTTGTGTCATGAAAGGTAAAAGTAAAACTGAAAGAGAGTACGAGAGTACGAGAGAGCGACACATGAATGTGATGCAAAAGTAGGCCTACTAGGTTTCAAAGAACAAAAGAAAGAAAGCGTGAGATGGCCCAGCTCACAACAAAACCAGCCGTTGATTCTAAGCTGATTTAATGTTGGACCAATACTAGACCAGCATTGGCTGGTGTTTGTTCCGAGTCCAGACCGTCGTTGCTGAGGTATTTTTTCTATTTTTTTTCAGACACACCGCTGGAGACAAAATGGCCCACTTTGTAAACCTCGCGAGATTTGCAAAGCCGATTAGGTGAGAGTCGCACGCCTTGAACACGTATAAAATATCCATAAAACGGGTACAATGTAGCATTTATTGCTGTTATCCGCGTGGCGACCCCCCCCCCCTCCCCCCCCCTGAATGTTACTCGATCGCTCTTCTGATAAAAACACGGCAAAGGAGAACCACAAAAACTCTAATAAGACCTCCCACCTACACCAGGCGCAGATTTACAAAGGCTACGGCACTTATTGTCTGGAATGTTTTTTTCAGAAAAAATGTTGGGTATAGTTGGCATATCGGGTATTACTGATAGCTGAGTTTTCTGTTATTTATTCCCACGTCTGTGTTTGCGTGGGATGGCAGTGTGATTAACCCTTTGAGAGCGGGGACCGACTTTATACGTCAAAATCTTATGTCTATAGACGTCAGATTCTGAAAGCTGAAGACGATCCCCGCACTGGAAGAGTTTCGGTAACATATATATATATGTATTCAAATGAAATGGAAATAGCTAACTAAGACATTTAGGATGATTTCAATTTGAAAACACCCCTTTGGTCGCTTGGTTTATATACAAATATTTCCGCGCTTTAAGGGCTGCATCGCTTAGGAAGAAGCATGTATGGCGCCCTTGTAAATTAAAAGGCATGTACTTCGCAAAGTAACTTACACCTTTTTCATGTCCAATGGGGCGGTTATTATCTCCACTAAGTTGGACACGGGTGTCATAGAACACCAGACACCATGGTTACATGGGTCCATGTTCTCATTTGCCCATCCACAGATTAGTGGTAATACTCTTTCCACCCACTGCTGTACAAGGGCCAGCACATGGCTGGGGTAGGTGTACACACTGCTGTACAAGGGCCAGCACATGGCTGGGGTAGGTGTACACACTGCTGTACAAGGGCCAGCACATGGCTGGGGTAGGTGTACACACTGCTGTACAAGGGCCAGCACATGGCTGGGGTAGGTGTACACACCGCTGTACAAGGGCCAGCACATGGCACAAGTAGGTGTACACACTGCTGTACAAGGGTCAGCACATGGCTGGGGTAGGTGTACACACTGCTGTACAAGGGAAAGCACATGACTGGGGTAGGTGTACACACTGCTGTACAAGGGCCAGCACATGGCTGGGGTAGGTGTACACGCTGCTGTACAAAGGCAAGCACATGGCTGGGGTAGGTGTACACACTGCTGTACAAGGGAAAGCACATGGCTGGGGTAGGTGTACACGCTGCTGTACAAGGGCCAGCACATGGCTGGGGTAGGTGTACACACTGCTGTACAAGGGCCAGCACATGGCTGGGGTAGGTGTACACACTGCTGTACAAGGGCCAGCACATGGCTGGTGTAGGTGTACATGCTGTTGTACAAGACCAAGCACATGGCTGGGGTAGGTGTACACACTGCTGTACAAGGGCCAGCACATGGCTGGGTGGTGTACACACTGCTGTACAAGGGCCAGCACGTGGCTGGGGTAGGTGTACACACTGCTGTACAAGGGTCAGCAGGTGACTGGGGTAGGTGTACACACTGCTGTACAAGGGTCAGCAGGTGACTGGGGTAGGTGTACACACTGCTGTACAAGGGCCAGTACATGGCTGGGGTAGGTGTACACACTGCTGTACAAGGGAAAACAAATGGCTGGGGTAGGTGTACACACTGCTGTACAAGGGGAAGCACATGTCTGAGGTAGGTGTACACACTGCTGTACAAGGGAAAGCACATGGCTGGTGTAGGTGTACATGCTGTTGTACAAGACCAAGCACATGGCTGGGGTGGTGTATACACTGCTGTACAAGGGAAAGCACATGGCTGGGGTAGGTGTACACACTGCTGTACAAGGGGACGCACATGGCTGGGGTAGGTGTACACACTGCTGTATAAGGGAAAGCACATGGCTGGGGTAGGTGTACACACTGCTGTACAAGGGAAAGCACATGGCTGGGGTAGATGTACACACTGCTGTACAAGGGAAAGCACATGGCTGGGGTAGGTGTACACGCTGCTGTACAAGGGCCAGCACATGACTGGGGTAGGTTGTACGCTGTTGTTACCACTACACAATAAATATCAGTAAATGTCAGACATGTGGGGCACGGACTGCATCTAGTATATCAGACCTGTGTAATAAATGAAAACAAAGATAGGAGCCTCCCCAATAGTATTGATTTCATTTACAATAAATTTACTGGACGAGAAATATCTACCTTCAGCGTGTTTTTTTCTCACATGCTAAAAACGGGAGAACAAACATGCCAATCCCAGCAACCACAAAATGTTGAACCAATGTTGGCCCACCGTCTACGATGCTGGCTCAACATTAAAACAACATTGGCTAAACATGTTGTGTGTGTTGGGATGGCCCATATATAGTACTCATGTATAGGAAGGGGGTCTGGGGGGTTCTATATAGAGGGGGTCTGGGGGCTTTTCAAAAACAAAAAGGTTAAGAAATCGCGTTAAATCTATAATTGACCTTAACAATTTTCTCAGACATTGTCAACTCCCATTGGGCGGGAGCCCTAGGGTAGTGGTTAGCACCGCTGCCTTTCACGCAAGAGTTCGGGGTTCGGTTCCCGATCTCGGCGGTTTGAAAGAAACAAAACATGTTTCTTCCCCATCCACATGTGAAAGTCAGTATTGTGGGGAGCTTCCGTGACCGAGAGGTAGCGTGCTCGGCCTCAGACCGCCAGGGCTAGAATTTCGAATCCTGTGTCTGGAGGACAGTGTCATCTCAATCATCTCACCATCCTCAGGAGGTTCTCCTGGCCCAGTTTAGCCTATATGTGAACAAAGGTGGCCTAAAGCCCGATTCATTTCATTTTATTTCATTTTATCAACTTCCATGTCTTGGGTCAGAACACTAAATTGAAAGAAACAAGAGCACACTCGACAATAGCCCACCGCCATTATTGAACTTAAAGTTATTGCGCCCACATGGTCAAATTATTGACGTAAAATGCAAAACGCACAATAAATCGACCATTTTGATTTTTTTTCAGCCATTATTGAACGTGTCCGAGGACTGGTCATTAGTAACATGCATAACAAATTTGGGAAGGATACATGAAAAACTTTTCAATTTATCGTGCCCACAAGTAAATGTTAACGCCGACGCCGATGCCGATGCAGGCGCCGACGCCGACGACGCCAAACTTCAATTGCAATAGCCCACCTTTTTTTAATTAAAATTAAAAGGCGGGCTGAAAAATCCATCAGCCACATCCCCCTTTTCCCAGGTTCTTGATGTGCCCCTTCAGTACTATATGGACTGTGATAAAACACTCAATACATCTATAGAGACTGAGAAAAGGAGCTTGACTGAGTGAGCCCAGATATGCTCTAATTGTTTGTCAGGTCGAGAAACGGTGCATGATATAAACAACAATACAGATCAGGTATGCCCATCAACAGATCAAATACGAATCCTAATTTCCAAAACATGCACAAGCGCAATAAAGAAGCCACAAGTTGTGTTCGGTACTCGCCATACCTGGCGAGGTCAGATTGATAGCTGGAGATCGTCTGCGTAGCCCCTTCTTCTATTGTTCTTCTGCTATTAGCAAGGAACATTCTGCATTGCAAAGTCGAAAGGCCGTATCTGTTCACTTGAAAAGTAAGCAGATATTGTCTTTTGAATTTGCAAGGCAGAATTGCCAAACATTAACTCAACGTGGGAGCAACAAATTACAAGTTGGACCAGCGATGACGTAGCGTTGGGCAACCTCGCATTGAAATAGTGTAAATAAACATAATTTCGCGGATTTTGGGTTTGCACTGCCGATGGGTTGAAAAGGTGAGCGAGTAAGTGAGCGAGAGAGCGAGCGAGCGAGCGAGCGAGCGAGCGAGCGAGCGAGCGAGCGAGCGAGCGAGTGAGTGAGTGAGTGAGTGAGTGAGTGAGTGAGTGAGTGAGTGAGTGAGTGAGTGAGTGAGTGAGTGAGTGAGTGAGTGAGTGAGTGAGCGAGTGAGCGAGTGAGTGAGTGACCGCCACGAATATGCTATTCAATGGTATGATATGCACGTTATATTGTACAGTGACACAGACATGCATTTCGAACAGTTTGGAGCACTATATAATTATACACAGCCATGGTGATCAGCATCCGGTCCAGCTGGATTTGTAAGTTGTCACCTCCAGGCTAAGTATCCACAGCTAAACTGAATGAGCTATTGTGGTGGGCTTCAAAATGAGAAGCAAGCCCTGTTAAATCTCTGTCGCTAAATCTTCGCACAAGTCGAGCTCCGAGGTTTACGGCATTTTTTGCTCATAGTCTCACGTACTAGGAAGTAGACAGTGATGCTTTGTGATAGAAGGACGTGTGCAATGGATGCCGGTAAACAGCCTCGTTTTCACCCTGGATAGATCACGTGGTGTATTCTGCCATGCAAAGTCAAAGGACAATAACCGCTTACTTGACAAGTAAATAGCTACTGCCTTTTAACTTTGCAATGCCGTTTTGTTGGCTGGCATCTCGACTGACACTTGACTTATCGCAACTTTGATTTAATGTTCGGCAAACCTCCCAGGTGTTGTCCTACAATGAGCCATCTTCTGACCAAAGACTCCTGTTGTCTTGGCATATCGGCCAAAAAAGAGGCACTGGTAAAACGGTGATCACACCTCGCATAATAACATAATAAAGTCCACTCGTCTCCCAGTTGTATGTAATTAATGTACGCCGCTCTCTGTACATTATGGCAATAACCATGATAACAGGACAGAAATTAGCCTAAATTCAGGACTATGCCTTACTGTTACCGAACGACTTAAATCGTTCTTTATTGTGCGAAGTACCACGGGATGCACTGCACACTCCAGACCTCTGAGCAGTTTGGAGCATTGTATAATCAGACAGACTTATATTTCGTTGTGACTTATTTGTCACAAACAAGATAATGTACATACATATATATTATTTTGTATAATCGCAGGTTATTATTAGAATGTGTATATGATACCTATATTTAAAAGTAGGCTAATCGGCATTGCTTTGTGTAAAAGTACAATAAATATTAACCCTTACAGCGCGGGGAGAGACTTTGGCTCACTTGAGAAAATGCCCCCTTTTACTTGCCAATGAGTAAACGTTGAAAAAATGACCCCTAATTCCGAATTTCAAAATATTCCTCTTTTTAAAAATACCCCTTATTGGAGGTTTCTGACGGATAGACTTTAGTCGTCAGAATCTGACGTATGTAGACGTCAGATTCTGACGACTAAAGTCTATCCCCGCACTGTAAAAGTAAAAATATTTCTAATGGTCGTACACCCATAACATAGGTATTCAAATGAATCAGAAAGAACTAACTAAGACGTTTATGATGATTTCAAATTGAAAAAAACCCTTTGGTCTTCATGGTTTTCATAAAACTAATTCGCTTTAAGGGTTAACCCTGACGCTGCCGACTGGTTTCGGAATATTTTCCATTACTTTTTAAGCTGGAATTGCTAACGCAATTTCCAGCTCCAAATGACGAAACATTATTATTTTTATGAAAAAATATATGTCTTTAAAATTGTACTATAAGATTAACTAACCATCTGCCACAAAATATTTTAGCAATTCGAGTTAAATTTATTTGGTCCGACATTTGCTTGAAAACGCATATACACGATTCCGGCAGCATAAGGTTAAAAAGAGATACAAAGATAAACACTGTTACGATGTACAAATGAATTGTCCCGCTCCAAAACCAGAGTGCAGAAAGATACTAGTACATAGAAATATAATGTAAAACCTGCCAAGCCTTGTTATTGATTAAAAACTAATGCTAACTTACATAAATTACATGACTCATGGTTAAAATAATATGACTTTTCTTAAACAAATTATGAATAATAATTTTAAAATCCTTTCATTTAATTATGACACTTTCATTAAAATATAGCTTTTGCTTGAAAAAAAAATACCAGATGACACCAATACTAAATAAATAAATGTATATAATTTGCGGGGCTTTGGCGTGTGAGACGCAGCCAATACACACCAAACAGTATCAGAGAATGCCGCCGGCCTGCAGTTGTGAACATATATACACAACGACAACGGCAGACATCCAGCCCGGCAGGGATTCGAGCACAATACCTCTGAATCTCGAGCCACAGCCATCAGAATTAGTTGTATAGCGGAAGAGGTGTGTCACATCAGTCTATCCCATCTTGACAGTAGAGGTAGGTTCCACATTACCCAACATAGCCTATTATGTTCAACACAATCTCCAGATAAAAATTACGAAATAAACATGTACACGAAAATAGACGAAAAAATATGTTTATTTGTAAAAATTGAGTTATTTGATGAGTTGAGCATCTTTCACGAGCTATTTGGTGATGAGGCGATTTCATTGACGCTTTTGTCAGAGAGGGACGTACGTGGCAGTTAGAGCGTGGCGCCTTACTAATGCATCAGCCAACTGTGCGGTTTCGAAATCCGCTCGGTGCAAGATTTTAAGAGAAATATCATGTTTCTCTCCTCTCATTGTTTCGATGTTGTGTCATTGGGCAAGGCACTTTACCATCACAAGCTTCACTTGACTCAGGCGTACATGAGTTATTGGCTTGACAGAGATGACATTGTGTACGATAAGCTCATTGCGCCGAAATGGCTGCAGGACTGTATATTTTCCGTGGAGTTGAAATGGCACACGAACGAACAGGGGTAAAACTTGATATCAGACTATAAATCTGCTCCTTTACCTCTGTTTACTATTTGCTTGTTACTGTATACGGTCCTAGAATTACCCAGTTTTGGGGATTGTCTCATGTTCGCTAGTGTTAACAATAATAATAACGACAATTTATCGGGTGGAAATAGCAGACTCTGTCATTCAAGGTTACGGTGATGCAGCATTTATAATATTTATGACTTCATCGTAGCCGAGGTTGACGCTCCTTAGACGTCACATGCATGTATAAGCTCTGTCTGTTTTATGACACAGCCAAACCATTTAAAGGGACATGCCAGGTCTAAAATCATAAAAAAATCGGTGATTTCATTTTAGCTTAATAATATCACCATATGATGTAAACATGTCCATAGACTAGAACTGCAAAAGTTTTTTAATTATTGTGCTGCGCATTCACCAGTTACGCTAGATATAGAGACGAAATTCCTGATTTCTAAATATTGACAACCATGTCAAAAATAAGAAATACGGGAATTTCGGCCTTAGGTCCGTAAATATTGTGAGGGGCGTGTGCGTATGTGCGTGAAGATTGAGAGAGGAGGTTTGTCAGACAGTGAACAAACACAGTGTACATAACACGACGAAGAGAAGGCGTTATCGCGACCTCTATAACCACCTGATAACAACACAAGGTGAGAATTCTAAGGTACACAATTATGTTGTCTGACATTTATGTTTACGTCAAGGGGCTACAATATTCACCGGCAAATGAACAAACTAGTGAACGAACCAATGACTGGACATAATGAACCAGCGAAGAGACTAGTAAAAGAATGAATGAATGAATGAATGAATGAATGAATGAATGAATGAATGAATGAATGAATGAATGAACGAACGAACAAACGAACGAACGAACGAACGAACGAACGAACGAACGAACGAACGAACGAACGTACGAACGAACGAACGAACGAACGAACGAACGATCGATCGATCGATCGATCGATCGATCGATCGATCGATCGATCGATCGTTCGTTAAAATGTTTTGTGCTCACTGGGCAAGCACCATGACAGGTTGGAGCAGCCTGAATGGCATAATGGTGGGCTGGGCCAGCGTTTGACATTTTTGACCACCTTTATTTTAAAAGTAGCACGGTAGCATGTGCTTATTTGGAATCATTGACACCCGCATTGTCACAGTTAAGTATTGCGTCTAGTGCCACTGAGTACCCTACTTCAGCAAAGATGGAGCGCAAACTACAACATAGGTGCAATGTACAAGATAACACGGCAGAAATATACACTTTAATCGGCAAGTAGCAGGAATCCTGGGTAAATTAGCAATGACAGCATGTTTAATCACTGGCAACGAAATTAAAGTTTCAACATCTAGAGTTGGAAATGTTTTGTCTTAAATTAAACAAATGTGAGTATCGCACAATTGAAGTTGTGGGTCGCGGTAGCGAGACACAACTTCAAGTGGGTGAAATTTAAATTATTTAATTTAGCGTTGTACGTGTTAACGGCCCTCGGTCTTATCACAGATTTATCTGGCGTTAGATAAATAGCAGCCCCCCCCCCCCACACACCAGATGTCAGAATAGTCTAATGCAAGCTTCACGCAAATAATTTAGTTTGTTTGGTTTAAGATGTGCTTAATATTATTTTTGTATTCTATGGAATACTAATTGCAAAAAGTATATAGTTTGTAGAATGAAAGGAAATTCCGACCCGTGCTCACAAAATTTATTTGACCCAATAATTATTTCCTTATTTTGGCAAACCGAATATCATTTATCTTGAAGGAATAGTTTTCCTAAACGAAATGACTATTGTGCCTTAAGATATTTTCTTTTTAAAATTTTAATTTTATTTCGTCCTCCCAAACAAATAGTAAAATATTAGTGCACAAGAAAAAGCAGTATTCTTTTTTAAATACGTGGACATACTGACTTAATATAACTGAAAAATATGTATTTAATTTTATATATCAATAAATATTATCAAGATGGATATAATCGCATGAACTGAAGCACATTAGTCAGTACACATAATGTACCGGGGAAATGAAGGTGTGATATACTTGTTTTTGTCAATGAATGATGTACCCCCAGCTTGACGCACATAATAGGGTTCCTCACAGAGCCACACAGTATATGCATGAGGAAATCACGTGGCCCATTATAATATACTGATCTGATTTTTGTCGCACGCCTGAAGATCGCATCCGGTGTGCCGCTCGCGCCTGGTGTGTTTTTCACTTTAGTCGTGCCTTCCTGGTGCATATGCGACTGGACGATAATGTACTCATCAAAAAACTAAATCAGCTAGCAGTCCTGAAATACATAAGCCACATCTGGAGAACTGGGCAATGATTCCTAATCAGGCTGATAAGGCTTCCTCTAATTAATAGTGTTCTGTGACAGAGAGCTCTTGTTACAAAACTGATAGACTGGGAGACGATAGCCTGACGTTGACTAACTGTCGATCCACCATGACGGAGTTTTAGCACTAAATGTCCTATCTGTCACTCATTAGGGGCAGATAGAGCCATGCAGCTCCGAGGAGTTTTATTTTATTTTTTTTGGGCAGTCTGTTATGTCAACAGGTTATAATCACCAAATGTTATCCAAATCATGCGCAGATAACTTTTCAGAGAAGTAATATGTTTCGCTCTCTCAACGCTGGGACGATGTTGTGCCTTGGGCAAGTCACTTAACCTTAATGTTCTTCACTTGACTCAAGTGTACCTGGTGGGCAAGTTGTAGGATAAGAACCATATCACTTTAACCATATGAATGTGCGCTCTCCGAGGAGTTCAAATGACACATGAATGGGCAATGAGCAGGTCCCCTAACCAGGGGGTAAGGCTATTCGTGCGCGATATCACACTGTTTAGGCCTATTTTTACCTTGTTCTATTAAAATCAACTGTATTCAAGATAGACCTATATGCGAAAAAGATAATATTTTTTATAATTTTTTAAACTCATTTTAAAGGTTTCACGGTTTTTTAACTAGCAAAAACTGAACTAGCAATATATTAGCAGTAATAAGGTTGAGTTATTTGAGTGATTATAGTTGTGATAGATGCGTAAACAGAATTCCGCACTGGACTAATGTGGCCTTCAAATACTTGACTATCACGGCTGGGAATCATGTTCTTCCATGTTCTTCCACAAGAGTCCGGCTTGGTACACTGTTCGCTTTACCTTCAATTAAAATTAACTGTATTCAAGATAGATCTATATACTTAAAAAAAATCTAACACACGATTGAGGCTTCTGGATTTTGGTTGACGATTCGGGATGTTTTTAAAATGTCAACTAGCAATAATTGGCAGTTATAAGTTAATAGGGTTCCGTTATTTGAGTGATTATATCTGTGATTGACGTTTACACGGTTAGTTTGCCAAACCACAGACACTTGATAGAATTCTGCACTGAACTAATGTGTCCTTCAATTATTTGACCATCACAGCTGGGAGTCATGTTGCTTCCGTGTTCTTACGCAGGAGTACGGCTTCGTATATCGCCGCGAGCATTGCAGTGATGTCCCCAAACTATGTGAATTGATGGGTCTATCAGATACAATTCATATTTATATCGCCTGTAGGCGTCACCATGTCATACTAATGGACCGGATTTGATAAATAATACCAGTAACGAATATAAACGAGTGTAATCTGGACAGAACTGAACGAGAGCGTGGCCCATGTAAAAGGAAACATGTATACTGAGGGAACATGACTGGTATAAAGATATATGAACACGGTGGAAATATTTATAGCGATCATACCCGACTCAAAAATCTAGCCAATTTCAAGTGTGAAAGAACGATAATTATATTAAGCATGTTATTGAAACTTCATAATTAACCGTTACAAGACCGATGTGTTATAGGGAAAAGTTCGTTCGTTCGTTCGTTCGTTCGTTCGTTCGTTCGTTCGTTCGTTCGTTCGTTCGTTCGTTCGTTCGTTCGTTCGTTCGTTCGTTCGTTCGTTCGTTCGTTTGTTCGTTCGTTCGTTCGTTCGTTCGTTCGTTCGTTCGTTCGCTCGTTCGTTCGTTCGTTCGTTCGCTCGTTCGTTCGTTCGTTCGTTCGCTCACTCGCTTGCTCGTTCGTTTGTTCGCTCGTTCGTTTGTTCGTTTGTTCGCTTGTTTGTTTGTTTGTTTGTTTGTTTGTTTGTTAGCTTGTTCGCTCGTTCGCTTGTTCGTTCGTTTGTTCGTTTGTTCGTTCGTTCGTTCGTTCGTTCGTTCGTTTGTTCGTTCGTTCGTTCGTTCGCTGGCTTGCTCGCTTGCTTGTTTGCTTGCTCGCTTGCTTTAGATCACTAAAATAGCAATGAACGGATTTGCATAAACTTTCACCAGTGTATGTTTTGGGCCAAGGACCAAACCATAATATTTAGAATGTGATCCAGATTATGATCCGGATCTAGGCTCCGTAAGATCCGGATTAGAATCCGGATCGCATGAATTTGCATGAAAGTTTCACTAGAGGCGTGTCTCGGGCCAAGGAGCAATCCACTAATATCGGTGGAGGTTTTCAGTCTCGGATTGTTATGTATTCCCTTTTGTTATGTATTCCCTTTTCTGGTGAGAATAGATCACTCTGCATGCAGACACCTGCATCATTGTACATGTAGGTGAACTAGCCCCCCCCCCTCCCCCTGAACATCCTTATCAGCCTTGTTTATCCATGATACCACGAAACGAGTTGTTTTCTCATAGATATAAAGTGTTTTCTGCAGAACTCGATAATTACAACATTCAGTTTGTTATTCAGACCCAGCAAACCGAGTGTGTACGACGTTGGATCAACATTATGTCTATATTGGTACATCATCTCATGTTTGCTGTGGTCGACCTTGGACGTAGATCCTTGTACAAACTGGTGAAGAGATATGCAAATAAATATGTCTGCAGACGCGTGGTAAACAAACAGCTACCTTTGAACAAGCGTTAAATACAATGCTGGGGCGATGTCTCGGACCATAGCTAAATTACTGTGCCAATGTTTCCACGTCTGGTTTACTCCAGTGTCTGTATTGTACAACAAAGCTACATATCATTCTCATTCATCAGATCTACTATCCTCCCACTAGCGTCAGCAATGGCTCTGATTGATTGCACTGTGAAATGTGTTCTGTAGAAATATTCATGAATTTGGCCTGATTTTTTATCTGGCCATTAAGGCAATACTTAACAACTATGGTGTCCTTGACATTCTAAGCCACATGGTCAGGCCAATGAATACACATAGCGAGGCAGGTGACTATTTTAATGAAATTAGCAGCTTATTTTAACATGTTTAAGAAAGGGTGGGGGGTGGACCAGGGAGGGGTTTGACTTCATCATTACATCTCAAATGCCATATTTCGTGTGCAACTTGGCCTGACATCCTGTGGATATTTAATCCCGACATTATGTGATCCTGTCAATATCGACTGGTGCGATATAGGCCTACATCTGTACATATATCATGTGTTTTGACTATCGTAATATTGTTGTATTATATAAGTCAGAATATACATTCTAAATAGATGGTCAATGTTGATTTTATGTTGGGCCAGCGTCGTAGACGATTGACATACATCAATCCACCATTGTCAATTCCACAGCGTAAACACGATAGGCCTACATCGGCCCAATATTTTCCTAATGTTGGGCCTATATCGCAAACAATGAACCAGCGTGCTGACGATGACCCAGGTCTGAGATGATGTCCCAACATCAAACAAAGAGTGGTTGTTCCAATCAATGAGCGAGTACTGCTGGTATCTTGGTCTTACACAAAAGCAAGTTTATGATAACACATATATAAAAAACGCAGATCCAATGTTGCTTTTATGCTTGGCCGACATTGTATAGGATGGACCAACTATAGCACAACACAGGTTGATTGCATGTACTGATCATAATAATACTAGGCATATAATGCCAACCATATAGCCCAGTACAGAGGAGACACAGTTATATAAACTTGTCTGTCATAGGTAACCTCGATCTTGACATAGTTTCGAGCTCAGGTGTGGGTCACGGTACACCAGATTTTGATGCCCTATCAGAACGCAGCATTTACAGAAGAGATTCTCAAAGCACTGTAGCAGGGCCACCTAGCTGTGCTAGTGTGGCTCTGAGAAGAAGGCTGCTACATATCAGAGACGAAACATTGTGTCAATGCTGGTTTATTACTGGTCCAGCGATAAACCAGCATTAGGTGAACATAATGTAGTCTGCTGGCTGTGTGCGTTTGATTCTTACATCGCGGGGATATACTTTAGACGTCAGAATCTGACGTCTGAGGTCAATCCCCGCACTGTAAGAGTAGAACTATTTATAATGGCCGTAGACCTACAACATAGGTATTCAAATGAAGCGGAAAGAAGTAAGTCATTTATGATGATTTCAATTAGAAAAAAACATTTGGATTCCATGCTTTATATGAAAATAATTCAGCGCTTAAAGGGTGTCATTACAGCGTACCTGTGATTACAATGACCCACAGCGTCCCTGTGATTACAATGACCCACAGCGTACCTGTGATTACAATGACCCACAGCGTCCCTGTGATTACAATGACCCACAGCGTACCTGTGATTACAATGACCCACAGCGTACCTGTGATTACAATGACCCACAGCGTCCCTGTGATTACAATGACCCACAGCGTAACTGTGATTACAATGACCCACAGCGTCCCTGTGATAACAATGACCCACAGCGTACCTGTGATTACAATGACCCACAGCGTACCTGTGATTACAATGACCCACAGCGTACCTGTGATTACAATGACCCACAGCGTACCTGTGATTACAATGACCCACAGCGTACCTGTGATTACAATGATCCACAGCGTACCTGTGATTACAATGACCTACAGCGTCCCTGTGATTACAATGACCCACAGCGTACCTGTGATTACAATGACCCACAGCGTACCTGTGATTACAATGACCCACAGCGTACCTGTGATTACAATGACCCACAGCGTACCTGTGATTACAATGATCCACAGCGTACCTGTGATTACAATGACCTACAGCGTACCTGTGATTACAATGACCCACAGCGTACCTGTGATTACAATGACCCACAGCGTACCTGTGATTACAATGACCCACAGCGTACCTGTGATTACAATGACCCACAGCGTACCTGTGATTACAATGACCCACAGCGTAACTGTGATTACAATGACCCACAGCGTACCTGTGATTACAATGACCCACAGCGTACCTGTGATTACAATCACGGTGCCAGTTCCTCTCCCATCCACCACACACGAGACGTTTGACATAATACTTTTCAAAAAATTCCCAATTTTCCTTATCCATGGTATTATTATATCTGGACCTGTTTTATTGCTGATGCACCTATTCCATGTTTCTAAACAAATTGCTGTTCACGCCCCTGTGTCATTTATCACGTACATAAATACAGTGTTTTGCTTGTCATTAGTGGGAATTACGTACATAGATACAGTGTTTTGCTTGTCATCAGTGGGAATTACGTACATAGATACAGTGTTTTGCTTGTCATCAGTGGGGATTGCGTACATAGATACAGTGTTTTGCTTGTCACCAGTGGGAATTACGTACATAGATACAGTGTTTTGCTTGTCATCTGGGGGGATTACGTACATAGATACAGTGTTTTGCTTGTCATCTGGAGGAATTACGTGCATAGATGCAGTGTTTTGCTTGTCATCAGTGGGGATTACGTACATAGATACAGTGTTTTGCTTGTCATCTGGGGGGATTACGTACATAGATACAGTGTTTTGCTTGTCATCAGTGGGGATTACGTACATAGATACATTGTTTTGCTTGTCATCAGTGGGAATTACGTACATAGATACAGTGTTTTGCTTGTCATCAGTGGGAATTACGTACATAGATACAGTGTTTTGCTTGTCATCAGTGGGGATTGCGTACATAGATACAGTGTTTTGCTTGTCACCAGTGGGAATTACGTACATAGATACAGTGTTTTGCTTGTCATCTGGGGGGATTACGTACATAGATACAGTGTTTTGCTTGTCATCTGGGGGAATTACGTACATAGATGCAGTGTTTTGCTTGTCATCAGTGGGGATTGCGTACATAGATACAGTGTTTTGCTTGTCATCTGGGGGGATTACGTACATAGATACAGTGTTTTGCTTGTCATCTGGGGGAATTACGTACATAGATGCAGTGTTTTGCTTGTCATCTGGGGGAAATACGTACATAGATGCAGTGTTTTGCTTGTCATCAGTGGGGATTACGTACATAGATACAGTGTTTTGCTTGTCATCTGGGGGGATTACGTACATAGATACAGTGTTTTGCTTGTCATCTGGGGGAATTACGTACATAGATGCAGTGTTTTGCTTGTCATCTGGGGGAAATACGTACATAGATGCAGTGTTTTGCTTGTCATCAGTGGGGATTACGTACATAGATACAGTGTTTTGCTTGTCATCGGTGGGGATTACGTACATAGATGCAGTGTTTTGCTTGTCATCAGTGTGGATTGCGTACATAGATACAGTGTTTTGCTTGTCATCAGTGGGGATTACGTACATAGATGCAGTGTTTTGCTTGTTATCAGTGGGGATTACGTACATAGATGCAGTGTTTTGCTTGTCATCTGGGGGGATTACGTACATAGATACAGTGTTTTGCTTGTCATCAGTGGGGATTACGTACATAGATGCAGTGTTTTGCTTGTCATCAGTGTGGATTACGTACATAGATGCAGTGTTTTGCTTGTCATCAGTGGGGATTACGTACATAGATGCAGTGTTTTGCTTGTCATCTGGGGGAAATACGTACATAGATGCAGTGTTTTGCTTGTCATCAGTGGGGATTACGTACATATATACAGTGTTTTGCTTGTCATCTGGGGGGATTACGTACATAGATACAGTGTTTTGCTTGTCATCTGGGGGAATTACGTACATAGATGCAGTGTTTTGCTTGTCATCTGGGGGAAATACGTACATAGATGCAGTGTTTTGCTTGTCATCAGTGGGGATTACGTACATTGATACAGTGTTTTGCTTGTCATCGGTGGGGATTACGTACATAGATGCAGTGTTTTGCTTGTCATCAGTGTGGATTGCGTACATAGATACAGTGTTTTGCTTGTCATCAGTGGGGATTACGTACATAGATGCAGTGTTTTGCTTGTCATCAGTGGGGATTACGTACATACATGCAGTGTTTTGCTTGTCATCTGGGGGGATTACGTACATAGATACAGTGTTTTGCTTGTTATCAGTGGGGATTACGTACATAGATGCAGTGTTTTGCTTGTCATCAGTGGGGATTACGTACATAGATGCAGTGTTTTGCTTGTCATCAGTGGGGATTACGTACATAGATACAGTGTTTTGCTTGTCATCTGGGGGAATTACGTACATAGATACAGTGTTTTGCTTGTCATCTGGGGGGATTACGTACATAGATGCAGTGTTTTGCTTGTCATCTGGGGGAATTACGTACATAGATACAGTGTTTTGCTTGTCATCCGTGGGGATTACGTACATAGATGCAGTGTTTTGCTTGTCATCTGGGGGGATTACGTACATAGATACAGTGTTTTGCTTGTCATCCGTGGGGATTACGTACATAGATACAGTGTTTTGCTTGGCATATGGGGGGATTACGTACATAGATGCAGTGTTTTGCTTGACATCAGTGTGGATTGCGTACATAGATACAGTGTTTTGCTTGTCATCAGTGGGGATTACGTACATAGATACAGTGTTTCGCTTGTCATCCGTGGGGATTACGTACATAGATGCAGTGTTTTGCTTGTCATCTGGGGGAATTACGTACATAGATGCAGTGTTTTGCTTGTCATCAGTGGGGATTACGTACATAGATACAGTGTTTTGCTTGTCATCAGTGAGGATAACGTACATAGATACAGTGTTTTGCTTGTCATCCGTGGGGATTACGTACATAGATACAGTGTTTTGCTTGTCATCTGGGGGAATTACGTACATAGATGCAGTGTTTTGCTTGACATCAGTGTGGATTGCGTACATAGATACAGTGTTTTGCTTTTCATCAGTGGGGATTGCGTACATAGATACAGTGTTTTGCTTGTCATCTGGGGGGATTACGTACATAGATACAGTGTTTTGCTCGTCATCTGGGGGAATTACGTACATAGATGCAGTGTTTTGCTTGTCATCTGGGGGAATTACGTACATAGATGCAGTGTTTTGCTTGTCATCTGGGGGAAATACGTACATAGATGCAGTGTTTTGCTTGTCATCAGTGGGAATTACGTACATAGATACAGTGTTTTGCTTGTCATCCGTGGGGATTACGTACATAGATACAGTGTTTTGCTTGTCATCAGTGGGAATTACGTACATAGATACAGTGTTTTGCTTGTCATCAGTGTGGATTACGTACATAGATACAGTGTTTTGCTTGTCATGAGTGGGGATTGCGTACATAGATACAGTGTTTTGCTTGTCATCTGGGGGGATTACGTACATAGATACAGTGTTTTGCTTGTCATCCGTCGGGATTACGTACATAGATACAGTGTTTTGCTTGTCATCTGGGGGAATTACGTACATAGATGCAGTGTTTTGCTTGACATCAGTGTGGATTGCGTACATAGATAGAGTGTTTTGCTTGACATCAGTGTGGATTACGTACATAGATACAGTGTTTTGCTTCTCATCAGTGGGGATTACGTACATAGATACAGTGTTTTGCTTCTCATCAGTGGGGATTACGTACATAGATACAGTGTTTTGCTTATCATCAGTGTGGAGTACGTAGATAGATACAGTGTTTTGCTTCTCATCAGTGGGGATTACGTACATAGATACAGTGTTTTGCTTGTCATCAGTAGGGATACATACAGTGATTTGTTTTGTAGAGCGGTGCGGTGGCTGGCCCCGAAGGGGCATTCCTATCGACTGGGACTCGTAACCTGGAGGTACCAGGTTCGAATCCCGGTCGGGCCGGATAATTGCCATCGTGGTTGTGCATATACAGTGCTCCAAACTTTTCAAAGGCGTGCAATGTACGGTGCTACCTATGGTACTGTGCACTCTAAGGATCCCTTGAAGTCATTCGAAATAAGAGTAGGGCATAGTGCCGACTTCGGGCTTCTTTCTGTCGCGATATTGCCATGATTGTGCGGAAAGCGATGTAAAACAATATTCACTCACTCACTCACTCACTCACTCACTCACTCACTCACTCACTCACTCACTCACTCACTCACTCACTCACTCACTCACTTGCTGATCGGCGCAGCCTGATTTACCTGATTTAGAGTGGCTGCCTCAGACGTATGGCCGTGGACGCTGGAAGCTGGAGGTCAGATAGCCGCGTCCTTGTCCTCGATGCCGGAAGCGGACAATCAGTGCTGATAGGTCAGTCGTCAACACTCCGACAGACCCCCCCCCCCCCCCCCCGGATACCAGATACCACACACCTGAACTCTCACCATGATCAGAGCATCTGGTGACTCAGACAAACAACTCACGATGGTGTCTATATTAAAACGGCAAAATCGAATGTTTGTTGTGGTCAGTGGGTGAGTTATCAAAATCTACCAGAGTCCAGAGTGGCGTATCTTATGTTATTCATCAAAGAAGAGACATTGTCCTGATGCTGTGCTGATGCTGGGTCAGCGTTGTAGATGCTGGTTCGAGATTAACCCTTTAACCGCCGGTGCCGTCCATATTCGTTTTTTACATTTTATATTAGCACATCACATATCAGCTTTTAAACCTGTTGGGGGTAAAAAGTGACATTAATCAGCAAGATTTGAAATTTTTTGACCTCCATTTTCTCAAATCTGAATAATTTTCACTCACTTGAAGTTGTGGATCGCGTCAGCGAGACACAACTTCAAGTGGGTGAAAATTTAAATTGAATAATTTGGCGGCTAAAGGGGGAAAGCGATGAAATATTGTTATAAAAACCGAAAGACCAAAGGGTTTTTTCCATTTGAAATTATCATTAATGTCTTAGTTAGCTCCCTCCGTTTCATTTGAATACCTATGGGTCTAGGGCCATTATAAATTGTTTACTCTTTCATTGCGGGGATCGAGTTTAGAATCTGACGTCTGAAGTCTGAAGTCGGCACTCGCTGAAAGGTGAGGCCAGATATATGTGTTGGGATATTAATCTCAGTCCATCTGTCAGACATTTAACCATAAAATACCAGATACAGACCCACGGTGTGTATTTCTCATGGTTCAGTTCACGGTCCTGTATGTTTACTATAGGTAAACACGTTTCTGGGTTGCATGATAATCTCGGTACACATAATTATAACACTGCGCGGACACCTGATAATGCTGCCACCCAGAGTCATTCAATGGTGTTTCTCGAGGTTTTATTTTGGATCCTGTATTTTTCTCTATATATAACTGGAGAAGACAATTATTTACACAGGATCTGGAGTGAAGGTTGTATGTCTTTTCAGACTCTCTTTATGATGGTTTCTTATATTTCCATATCTGCTAAGACACAACAACCCTGTCTGAACGAAGATCCAACAACCGTTTTTGTTCAATTTAAATCTTCATAAATGTGTCAGTTAGCTTTCTCTGTTTCATTGAATACCTATGTTATGGGTCTACGACCATTATAAATATTTTAATTCTTACAGTGCGTGGATCGACTTTGTACGTCAGACGTCAGATTCGGACGTCTAAAGTGTATCCCCGCACTGTAAGGGCTAATCATATGTGTTGTTACAGCCGTACATAAAGGCCTTTCTCTTAACCCTTTAACCGCCAAATTATTCAATCTGAACTTTCACCCACTTGAAGTTGTGTCTCGCTGACGCGATCCACAACTTCAAGTGGGTGAAAATTATTCAGATTGGACAAAATAGAGGTCAACTCTTTTCAAAAGCTTGCTGGTTGATGTCACATTTTATCTTTAACATATTTAAAATGTGATACTTAATGTGCTAATAAAAAATGAGAACCCGAATATATGCGGCACCGGCGGTTAAAGGGTTTATAAGAACGAATGTTAGCAGTGCTATATAACAATACACGCTGAATAAGCTGTAAACACAACCCAGAAAACACAGGTTATTAACACAACGGCTATTTATTGCTGAACAAACATTAAACCATCGTTGGGTCAATATTTAGTGTTGCCTTGAGAGGGCCACCCTCAAATCACATTCTGAGAGAGCTCTATGTTGCCCTTTTCTGAGCTGTACTGACCAGCAATAATAAAACCGAAGCAAACCACTTCCACCGTGGGTGGGCCTAGGCTTATACTGAGAGACCTCTATGTTCCGTCATCATCTGTTCCCAAGATATATGACGGAACTTCGAATATGATTTCGGAGCAGCTCCCCCACCCCCCTCCAAGCTGTGTTGGAACCGAGGATATATATATCTAATTCATACTGTAATCTTATTATAATAGTACATCTATTGGTTGTGCGAACAAAATAACAACATAAATATGATACAAATATAATTTTATTATTTCAAATATATAATCACATGATTTTATTATTTCAAATATATAATTACATGATTTTTTTTATAATAATTGTACATTCTGACTTTATTTTTGGAAAAAGTCGGTGACACATGTCTGTTTTCTAGATGTGGTAGAGGTAGTGTCTTAATCTGTTTTTCACAGTGAAAGAACAAAGCAGCATTAATTGCTTTAATCTGTTTCAATTGTTAATTATTTTAGCCGAATAATAGCAATATCACTCAACTCAGGTGTTGACAGATGGCCGTGATCAAATCTAACACATTTCACTGTCTATAGCACCGTGCCCTTACTCGGGCGGGTGGTTTATTGCTCCGACTTTCATGTTGCCGGACGTGCGACTATTGTCTTCCTGTAATTGTAGGGCTTTACATACTGGTCTTTTTACAATGGTAAACAATTCAACGCTCAAATAGGTGTTGATACTTCCTACTAACCGAAACACAAGGTATTCACGGCTTAGAGTATAATCTATGAAATTGATGTCCTCAACGTAGATGACGGCATGAATAATTACGATCTGTTCACAGAAATTGTTAGATACCTATAGATTAAGTTAACAACAAAAACAAACATTTCGGTACTGATATCTACACCAGACATCAGAAGGTCAAATTAATTATTCTTTATCGACTTAACTAGCGGCTACACAAGAAATTAAACATTGTGCCAAGTATGACTGAACATTGTTTCAATGTGCGAGACGTTGGCTTTGACCCAGGAAACATTCACCTAATGTTGTTACAATGTGAGCCCATCGTCTCAGACACTGGCCCAACATTGTGCCAGCATTGGGTGAACGTCTCGTGTTTGTTGGGCTGTGTCATATTACTGCCGTCAAGAAGTGTTATGTAGAACGAGCGGTTCCTCCTTTGTTGGGGGTACGGTGTCAAAGGCAGTGACCCAGCATTAAAACAATGTTCACATCGTGAACATGTGTTTGCCGGGTTTTGGCCTAAAGCCCGATTCATTTCATTTCATTTTGCCGGGTTTTATTTGCTAATTAGCCTCCCACTAATCCCTTACACGTTAGGTGCATTTAGCCAGCGTTGGGGAAATGTTTTGAAAAGGACATAAGCAATGCCACAATCACTATACAAACAAGTGGTGTTCACACAATTAGCGTGCCTGACCGTCATCTGGTGACAGATCAATGAGACGCTTAAATCATGCTTCATTTAACATATCGTCTCCGAGATCTAATGACGGAGGCGGACAACGTGACAGTACAACGGGACACATTATGCATTGATTTACCCCTTTCGTATCCGAAATTTGATGACCATGACGGATTTAGAAGATGACGGAACATCGGAGGACGGATCTCCGAGGCCTGTCTGTACAACTATTTTGATTCAAATCCACCACACAACACAATGATATACTAGTCTGCAAATACAGTTATTAACACTACCTTTTTTTGAGTCAAATGAGAACTAATAATACTGTTTAGTGTTATTGGTCGTTGACGTGATCAGGTATTGTGAGAAAATCAATAGCCTTGATCACTGTTGACCTTCAGTGTTTTCACCGAGCTGGCTAATACAATGAAGTATGGGAGAGGGAGTCTTATGTAACGTTGTTTTCACCG
Organism: Flabesymbios commensalis; assembly: GCA_964017125.1. NCBI lineage: Eukaryota > Metazoa > Annelida > Polychaeta > Terebellida > Flabelligeridae > Flabesymbios > Flabesymbios commensalis. Next base: position 69,304,786 of record OZ024914.1, on the reverse strand, counting down.
AGTAGCCATTCAAAACGGTTTCCGGTGACGTCACTGCATTTTAAAGTATTGTGGTCAGTCGTAACGCATATGCGAAGTGCATGCTCACCACAGAAAACACACTACAGGCGAGCGGTACGCGGTACGCACGGTAAGCAGTATATACGCGCAAGTCATGACGTAGTTACTGGGATCCCATGATGGGGAAACCCTCTTCTAGGATCAGCATATGACGTCATTTCTCACGCGATAGGCATACGGCAGGCGGTTGGATTGTTCTTGCCTGTGCTGTAGCGATCGCTCGACCTGCCGCCCATCTGGGCAAATTTTTCTGGTTAACGCCATGTTGTGCAGCGCCTCAGAGATCGGACGCCCGAAGAGTTAGGCGCTATATAGAAGAATAGTATCGTATCGTATCGTATCGTATCGTATCGTATCGTATCGTATCGTATCGTATCGTATCGTATCGTATCGTATCGTATCGTATCGTATCGTATCGTATCGTATCGTATCGTATCGTATCGTATCGTACACTGCCACAAATTTTGTTAAAGCGACACAATCAGGCCAAAATCATCATTTTTATTTCGGCTCCTTAATAAGTCCATAATATGTCAACATGTCCACAGACTAGAATTGTGTAAGTTTTTTTTACATTTTGTGTTCTGCGCGTTTACCAGGTAAAGGTGAAATAAGGACGAGATTTAATTTCTTACATGGTGCAGTGATTAAAACTGCGAGCTTGGAAAGTTGGAGATAGCGGGTGCGAGCCCCGCTCTGGCATTCAAGTTTCAAACAAAAAAAAAATGTTTCTTTCCCGATCACTCGTGAAGATTCAATATTGTGAGGAGCCTCCGTGACCGAGAGGTAGCGCGCTCGGCCTCAGCGCCAGTGCCCGAATTTCGAATTCTGTGTCTGGAGGGCAGTGTCATCCCGTTTATCTCATCATCCTCAGGAGGTTCTCCTGGCCCAGTTTAGCCTACATGTGCATAAAATTGGCCTAAAACCGCATTGATGTTATTTCATGACATGCCAAAATAAGAAATACAAGAATAACTGATAAATGGGGCTTTCGGCACACTTGGTACGCCGCCACAAAACCAAAAAAATTTAAGCCTTCCCCTATTATTCTAATCTATGGACATGTTCACATATTATGGAAATATCAAGAAGCGAAAATAAAATGTCGGTTTTTGGATGATTTTTAGCCTGATTGTGTCGCTTTAAAGAGACATTTGAACCACGCCGATATAGGCTACCTCATTTATTTCTTCTGCGTTACATAAATCTCCGAAAACTCGAGACATACACCAAATGTTGATGCAATGTTGGTCCAGCGTCTGTGACGCTGGACCAACATTGCAACAACATTTGGTGTATGTCTCGAGTTTGCTGGGATGCCCAAGGTCAAGGTGACCCGTGTTGCGAGCACCAGACCCTGCGCCACATCAGGCGCTGGTCCGAAATAATTGATCATACAATTGGGGAGTTATGTAGGTTTACGCTCGACCCTCTCCAACCTGCCACCAATCAAAAAACGATCAAATCGGGATCTCGGTCAAATTACCAGCAGATATGAACCATCACAACAAACACGAGACGTTGACCCAATGTTGATTTAATGTTGGGCCAGCGTCGCAGCATTGAACCAGCATTGAATCAGCATTGGGTTGATGTCTCGTGATTTATAGGATTAGGTCACGGACAACAAATGGATCAACACAAGGTTAAACTATATTTATACTCAGGACATTAAAACGACACAATCAGGATAAAATTTTGGCTTCTTACTATGACCATGATGTAAACATGCCCATAGGCTAGAACTGCAAAAGTTTTTAATTTTTTGTGCTGCGGATTTAACAGTTAGGCTAGATATAGAGACGAAATTCCCGATTTCTTACTTCGGACATGCATGTCCAAAATGAGAAATACGGGAATTTTGTCTCTATATCTCGCTCAACTGGTAAATGGTAAACTGGTAAAATATTAGTAGGCCAAAATAAAATCACCGATTTTTTGACGATTTTAGCCTGATTGAGTCGCTTTAACTGCCACTCTAATGCCTGATTATTCGATCATGACATGTCAATGTAACTCAGCTTTTGGTTGACATATAAAATAAATAATTTTATTTAATTTATTTGTAGAGGATTAGAAGAAATAATAAAGTCAGAAAAGCTGCATGCAGGCCCGTTCTCGGTATAGATGAACGCAGCCAAAGACGGGATTGATGATTCCGCAAATCAGGTCGGGTGCATTGTAATAATAGCCCAGTGCAATGCAGTGTTGGGAATCTGTTATGGATTAAAATTATTAAAAAGTAGGGGAAAAAAGAACGATTGCAACAGGAGAACAACTGATCAGCCACTGACGACGACAACAACAACATCCACAGCAACAACAGCAGCAACATCATGAACAACGCACATGTTGAGAATAGGAGATAGACCATTGTTGATGCTGCACTAACAGAAGATGCAACAACAACAACCAACATCCACAGCAACAACAAACACAACAACGACATCGACACAACAACGACAACGACAACGACGAAGACTACAACAACGTCAAGATCCAGAGCAACAACAAACACAGCAACACTAAATACGGCAACAACAACTACAACGACGACGACAACAACAACAACAAGATCCACAGCAACAACAACACAACAACGACAACAGCAACGACGATGACAACAACAACAGCCAGATCCAAAGCAACAACAAACACAGCAACAACAAATATGGCAACAACAACGACAACGACAACAACAACAGCAAGATCCAAATCAACAACAAACATAGCGACAACAAAAACAACGACAACAACAAATCAATCAAATAAGAATAAAAAAGAAAAAACTTCACCGATGCAGCATCACTATTTGTCGCACGGCAAACGCAAAACGTTGACACAATGCTACTCTATAATATTGCACCACCGTCGGCGACGCTGTCCCAACATTATCACAACACTTGTTGAGCAGCATGTGCTGGCGGGATCTCTCCATCAGTTTCTGGATGTTACGTACTTGAGCCATCTCTGGGCCCGTATTCTCGTACAAGTTACGATATATCGTAGGCTTCTGATTGGTCGAGATGGCCATCTCGATCAATCAGAAGCCTACGATATATCGTAACTTGTACGAGAATACGGGCCCAGGGAGGTATCATGTGAGGTACCTGGACCTGATTAAACACAGCTCACTTACCCCCAGTAAACAAGGCACATGGACCCAATGCAGGCCTAATATTGGGCAGGTGTCCTAGACGATGGGCCAATATTAACCCTGCATTGAGTCCACGTCACACATTTGGTCCTATCTATAGACTCACCTCGCTCTAATTTCCATCGTAGTGACCTGGTTTATTCACAAAACACGTAGTAATTCTGAGCGAAATTGAAGTCAATCACCAATGTCGTCTAAAGGCATATCTGAATTAGGGCTTTATTTTGTCTAAGCAACTTTTTTTGTGACTTCCACGCCAGCAGCATCTTAACCCTTTAAGCCCTCACGATGCATTAAAGCATCATTTCACATCCATGAAAACAGACTTAATTTTCCTAAAACAAAGGGTTTTAGAACGAAAATTTTCATGAAACTGGTTTACCAATACATGGCAATTTTCTTTAATTTTTAAACCATATCAAATCATCTTCATCCACTACAAGTCGAGAATTGCGACAGCAATTCGCGGCTTGTAGTGGATGAAGATGACGATGATAAATTCAGGGTTCAAAGGGTTAAGGTGGGAATTGCGAGAGATATTCCCACTTCAAGGTGCGCAGAAAAATATATTATACACCTGAGTGTATGGACTGTTAAGATGTCTATTTAACAAGACTTACATATTTCTACCTCTAATTACATACGTAGAATCACTTTACTACATTTTATTGTAAAAAACTATTTTTCCTTCGTGATAATAAACACGTTAGGTTCCTTGTTCACAGTGAAAATTAATCAGTAGCAGACAAATAATTTGTCAGAGACATCTTGAAAACATCTGGGGTCAATTGTGTCATGTTTGAAGCTGCCAATGTCGGTTCAATGTTGGTCCAACGGCGTAGACGAGGGGCCAACATTGACACAGCTTTCGTTCAACATCTTCTATTTTCTCAGAATAATTATGGCGATGCGGTGATCCACCTGGTACCCAGCGAACACGAGAATTCACCCGATGTCGGGACAACGTTGGCCCACCTATCTGCGACACCGGCCAAACACCGGACGAGCGTTAGGTGAGCGACCTGTACCTACCGGCATGTAGCGATAACTGCAATTGTCTCAACAGTGTGCCAGAAATAAGGCTAGATATTAAATGGTAGAAATCACCACGTCACATTTTAGGTTCCCTGACAATTATTTGTCTGCGAAAACATATTTTTGACTAAGCAAATACAAGATGATCAGTGATGGGCCAACGTCGCAGACGCTGATTCTATATTAAACAACATTTTGAAATTTTTAGTAAATTCCAATTTTAGCTTTTTTATGATAATAATATTATTATTTGTTATTGTTAGTTAATTATACCTTCCTATTTCTTAACACATTTTAAGTGTTTCGAAGGTATCTTTAATCATATAAAAGTGCACATTAATATTTACAATGTGTATTTTTCATCTTAGCCCAGTACAACTTTTTCAAACTCCCAGATGCTTTCCATCAGAGGAGTTTATCCTATTTTTCCCTGCCAGGTGCATTTTTCACAAATTTCAGCGACGTTAGCAATGTGTTAAGCAGATGGGGAAGAAGCCGAAGAATATACATTAGTTCCTTGTCTACCCCGACTAGGCCTACATCGTAATTCTATTGGAATAGCAAAACTTTTTGAAAATTATCGAGTACAGACACGGACCAGCTTGGTCAATTGACTCGTTTCGAGAAGAATATATTGGAAATAGGGTGAAATAAATCTTGGAATAAAATATATCTGAGATCAAGCTGGCTGAAACAAAAGCTCACATGAGAATAAAACAAAATCCAAGAAGAAAAAGTCCGGGCCATGATTAGATTTCCGAGCATTCACCACAGAATAGGTTATCAGTTACGGTCCCATTTTATCTGGTTTAGAACTTGATTGTAAACGTAGAATATACGGTGCCAGCAGCACACAGGTCAAGGGTTCTGAGCACATCCATAAGCAGGATGAACCATGGCGGTAAATTGATTACGCGGGTCCATGCTGTACGGGGCTCTCCAGTACACTCTCACAATCATTTCCAGGGCCCTACCTGACTATGGTCACGTAGACACAGCTCGAGACGACCAGAAGCGCCCTCTAGTTATCCCATCCCATTGGATATGACAGGGTGTATCTGCTACTTTGTGGTACATACATCCTCTCATCTACAAGAAGGTGTTAAATACTGAACTCATAAAGAAAATTACCAGCAGCAATTTGCAATTTGCACTTTTTATGCCATTTAGTACAGGGTCATGATAAGTCCCGTGTATTTTTGTCTATGAACATGATGAAAGCAAGATGGTTCAGGGGGATCCTCAAAAACACTGAAACACGTGATGGCACCCTGGGAAACCCTGTAAGGATACACGTGTAGCATCTTTTTCAAACAGAGTTTTCTGCAGTTTTCGGTTGGTTGTGATTGAGCATAATTTAATTTTAGTTTATTATTAGCAACCAACTGTGGCCAAAATTAGTATCACGTAACAGTCCCCAAATTTCAGGGTGAAAGTTTAGATAAATTTCTAAGATTATAGTGTAATGTGAATTTGTGAACAGTTTTGACTGCAATGTTATTTTTGTATTACGGAATACGTATCAAACAAATATAAATTATTTAGGAATCACCATGAGATAATTCCCTCACCATTTGTACAAATCAAGCATATGTATGCACAATACATAAAGCGAGCAACATCCTCCGTCCATACAGTCAGTCACACGAAAAAGTCAAATAAATTTGCAAACATGGCTAAAAAATAATCTTAGGAACCATATTCAAAGCAAACTGATGCACACTTATCCCAAATTCGCACCTGGACTGACTGTGGACCATTTGTACCAAATTTGGTAACAATCCATCAATTATTTTCCAATACATGACTTGGAAAAAAACACAAAATCATACATACTAAACTAGGTCAAAGGACAGTATTGTAGTGGACCAAAGTACAGTAATCACGAAAATCACATCTATGTGGATCAGTTGTTCCAAACATGAAAACATCAAACTGGGTCAAAATACATCACTGAAAGTAGATCAGTAACGCACAAATTGAAATAAAATGAATTTTCCAAATTGACACCATCACGTTCACCACGAACATATTGGCATAGCCTAGCCGCTGTGATCATATCACATTCAAATCAAATCGCAACAATAACAATAACAATAACAATAACAATAACAATAACAATAACAATAACAATAACAATAATAATAATAATAATAATAATAATAATAATAATAATAATAATAATAATAATAATAATAATAATAATAATAATAATAATATTAACAATATTAACAATATTAACAATATTAACAATAACAATAATAACAATAACAATAATAATAATAATAATAATAATAATAATAATAATAATAATAATAATAATAATAATAATAGTAATAATAATAATAATAATAATAATAATAATAATAATAATAATAATAATAATAATAATAAAAATAACAATAACAATAACAATAACAATAACAATAACAATAACAATAATAATAATAATAATAATAATAATAATAATGATAATAATAATAATAATAATAATAATATGGCGTAAACATCCAGCCTAGGGCTGCTCATGGCACTTTACATCATATCATCCCTTGTCATTGACCTTGTTCATTCATGTACCATTTCAACTCCCCGGAGAGCATACAGCACTGCAACCATGTGGCGCTAGTGACTTGTCGTACAACAATTACCATCTCTGTCTCACCAAGGACTCACTTACACTTGAGTGAAGTGAAACACGTGTGGATAAAGTGCCTTCTCGAAGGACACAACACTGATGAAAAATGTCCCGGTGTTGAGAGAGAAAAAAAAAAGATATTTCTCTGAAAATCCTGAACCAAGCGAGTATCGAACTCGCACAGATGGCAGCAGCTAATCTCAAAGCGCTACGCTCAAGCCATTGTGTGACCCCCCTCTCTCTGAGCAAAGACAACTAGGTGTTTTAGTAAATCTTATTCAATAATTTTTTATCATCGAAATAAACATGATAAATCTCAATAAAATCTCTGGAAACATGGCTCACAAGTCAAACTAAATTCACGTGATTTATGGATAATCGGAGAAACTTCATAGATTATGTGGGCCGATTACTGGACTGTATCTTGTCACCTGGTGGTATTTGACAATACTAATCGTGTAATCCGCCGGTTGTCTGCCTTGAAATTAGGCTGTCAAAAAGCCTACTGTGAAGTCAGACACTTCTATGAAGTGAAAGGTCACATGTGCAAACCTGGCATGTTCTGACACTCAGGCAATTATAGTGGAGTGAACACACATGCACGGAAAACAGCGCCTCTCAACAAAATGCTCAGCTACCATAGCTCACACCCCACCAGGGAGTCCTTCTTTTATTCATTCCTATTCATTCATTCATTCATTTGTTTATTCATCCATTTTCCTAATGCATTCTTTCATTCATTCATTTTACTCACTCATTCACTCACTATCGTTTGTTCCCACTTGCTCGTTCAACATAAATCAATATGTCAATCCATACTGTTCTATTTCTGTATACACACATTGGTTCATGAAATGTATCAGAATTAGACCAATAATTCATTCACCACATTGAAGACACAAATCGAAATACACTTTAGAGCTTGACAAAAACATATAATTGAGTGGCTATAAAAATAGAGCAAGCCTGTGTACAAAAAATACGAGAATTTTATGTGAATACGCCAGTTAATGAAGGAGTGGAGACCCAGCAAAACTAGACATTCATCCAATGTTGTTTTATTGTTGGGCTAACGTCGTAGACGGTGGACCAGTAATAAAACCACATTGGTTCGATGTTTCCTGAGAATGATCAATTTGAATGGCAGGTATGGCAGGCTAAAGTGGATGAATAGTTTTTAAGACTTCGACCACGAGCCTACTGCACCCTGCCCCTTGTCAAATGCCTTCCGAAATCAATCATTTAAAAAAACTAATTTCAACAAGTTTCGGAGACAAGCTTAGCTATCTGTAGTAAATAAATACCAGTAAACACAAGACGTTGTACCATTGCTGTATTGATGTTGGGCCAGCGTGGAACAAGGTGGGCCAACGATAACATTACATTGGGTTTGTTAGGATAGGTGTCAGTGTTAGTCGGTTTTAAGTTTGGCGAATGAGCAGATATATGGTCTGCTCTCCGATTTTGTTTGGCGAAAGCTTGTTAACAGCTTTCACATGAACAGGCTACATAATACGATGCAAATTACGCTTGGATCTTCCCCTAGGGACGCACATATTTAATAAAGGGGGCATGGAGTTTTTGTAAAACAATATTTCGTTGATACATATTGAAGGTAGACGGGGCACATGTCTGGCCCTCCGTTTACCAGACGGGGAGCTGGATGTTGTTTATAGACTCCAGAAATTCAAACAAAATGGCCGCCTTTTATACTGTTCATACCAGCTCGATTCGAATTTTCAATTGCTTATATTTTCCTGCCGTGACCTTAAAAACCTACTAACGGTGGCGGCCATACACTTTTTCGGCGTCACAGATTGATTGTACACCACTAGACAGTCAGATGAGGGTGTGCAGACATCACACTGGTGCCTCGCTTGTTTTTTTCAATAGGGAGCTTGTCAACCGGGGGCGGGACCGGTTGACAATGTTGACTATATTGAAGGAGGCTCACTAACAAACGTTTTCTTTTAAAAACAAAGACTTGCGATATAACCGATTGAGAGAGAAACAGAGTGACGTCATGATCTTAAAAAAACACCAGACGTTGAGCCAGTGTTGTTTTAATGTCGGGGCAGAGTCGCAGACGGTGGTTCAACATTAAATCAATATTGACGCAACGTTTCGTGTTTGCTGGGTACGTAATTCTCTGTAGAAAAATGTGTTGATTGGCTATTATCAAAGTTTTTAAAGAAAAACGCATGTCTTCCCCCCCCCCCCCCCCACACACACTCGAATATCAATATTAATGTGTGACCCTAAGCCACCAAATACACCACATAGTGATCTCAAGGAATGTATTCCATGCACGTATTATCTGCGTACACGCTTGCCTGCGCGAAGGTCTTACTAGCCAGTTGTAGGTTATGCTCATGTGATATTGCTGTGAATATATGACTCATATACTATTCAACAGAAAATATTATTTTAATAAAATAATAGCTGAAAAATAATTCGAGCCACGCATTACTGTGGGTGAGGAGGCAGAAATATAACTAGTAAAAAAGCAACAGCTGTTATAGAGCATGGACGTACAGGTTATTTTAATGTGAGGTCAGTTTTCAATACAAGAAATATGTAAAAAATGCAATGTAGATTTTAAAGTAGAATTTACAGAGATGAAAGTCCCAATCCCATGGCAGATACAGAAGGGGGTTTATATGTCCCAATCCCATGGCAGATACAGAAGGGGGTTTATAGTCCAATCCCATGGCAGATACAGAAGGGGGTTTATAAGTCCCAATCCCATGGCAGATACAGAAGGGGTTTTATAAGTCCCAATCCCATGGCAGATACAGAAGGGGGTTTATAAGTCCCAATCCGATGGCAGATACAGAAGGGGTTTATAAGTCCCAATCCCATGGCAGATACAGAAGGGGGTTTATAGTCCAATCCCATGGTAGATACGGAAGGGGTTTTATAAGTCCCAATCCCATGGCAGATACAGAAGGGGGTTTATAAGTCCCAATCCCATGGCAGATACAGAAGGGGTTTATAAGTCCCAATCCGATGGCAGATACAGAAGGGGGTTATAGTCCAATCCCATGGCAGATACAGAAGGGGGTTTATAAGTCCCAATCCCATGGCAGATACAGAAGGGGTTTTATAAGTCCTAATCTCATGGC
>OZ024914.1:69280424-69294571 GCA_964017125.1 Flabesymbios commensalis | reverse complement strand
ATTCTTGGCGTGACCAGGATCCAAAAACCCATGGAGGAGTCCCCGCACCCCATCAATTACAGCACAATCTCACACAATATTTACAGTACTCATTTGACATAAATGCTGTTTTTCCCTGACCGCATTGATAACGCTCATAGCCACGTACCCAGCAAACACCACACTTTGAACCAATGTTTTCTTAATGTTGGGCCGGCATCGCAGATGGTGGATCAACATTAAAACGACATTGGTTCAACGCTTCGTGATATGCGATTATTGTTGTCTGTCATTTTATTTCATTTATCTGTCATGAGACCCAGTGAACGCAATTGATCCTATGTTGTTTCAAGGGTGAACCAGAGTCGAAAGCGGTGCGCCAGCATTAAAACAGCGTAGGAACAATATCTGGTGTCAGCGCTGGAGTGGCATCCCATGTGATCTTACAGATTTACGCATCGCTTTTTTTTACAGATTAAGCGAAAATAATTTAAGAATATGTGCTGAAAATAGTTTCATAACAAGAGTTGTATTTCCCATATCACACTCAAATGAACACCGTTTGAATATCTTTACAAAATTAAACAGCAAAAAATGTTGGAGAACTGGGATTTATGAATTCACCAAGTGAATAAACCACGGCAATCTCACAACAAATTGATGCAACATCAAGCCAGAGATCCCAATGGCTCCGTGCCAGCATCAAAGCCAACAGTCAACAGTGAAAACTGACAAACAGCCAAGATAATTTCAAGCTAAAACACTTGCATTGTTTTTCATCGTCATAACATATTAAATAAATGACAGCAAACGTAAACTGGTAAACAACCTACTTTAATTTGTTATCGTACATTCCAAAATACCTCTGCTATTTGGTAGTGAGTTAGGAAATAAACACAGGTAGGCCTATGTACTAAATTACCCGTGGTCCGTAATCGTGGATAGGCGAACATCTAGAATGAATGTGATGAACTTCACGCAATAGAAAATAAAGAAGTAATAGAGATTAGATGTCACATACATTGAAGAGCCACAACTTCAAGTGGGTAGAAATTACTGACATAATTATACACAATTTGATTAAAAATACATGCCAATCTATCACATTGGATGATGGTTTGATCGTCAAACTTTCTTCTCTGAAGGACAACTAAAAAGTCTGAAAAGTCTGAAAAGTCTGAACAGATAGGCTCGTTTGACCCTTAAAGCGCTGATTATTTTTATGAAAAAACCTTGGACACCAAAGTTTTTTTTTCAATTTGAAATCATCATAACTGTATTAGTTAGCTTTTCCCGATTCATTTGAATACCTATGTTATGGGTCTACGGCCATTATAAATATTTTCACTCTTACTGTGCGGGGACCGACTTTAGTCGTCAGAATCTGACGTCTGCAGACGTCAGATTCTGTAAGGGTTAATAACATGCTTGAGTTGACAGGAAAGGACGAGAACCCGGTATGTTCACGCATGTTGGTGCATTATATTGGAGGTTATCAGACCATTGACCCAGTGACTTGTGTGTACGAGGTATACTGAGCAGTAAACCATATACTGCGACCTTGGTGTCAAAGGGTTGTAACTGTCACATACGACGCTTTACGACCAATGTGAGAAAATACTGATTATAGTCTGCAGAAAACAGTGTGACGAATGAACACATCCACAGAAAGAGGTGTATATGTTGTCTGTCCCCTGTCTTGTCACACCCCCCAGCTAAAGGCACGCTACACACCATGCGATTCCTCTCCTAAAACATGTCTATATCAGGTAAATCTTACGGAAATAAAACATGTAGAATTTCTGAAATACATCTTATTGATCATAAAATTGTGTGTGTCACCACACAATTTGTCTCGTGAGTCAAATCTCATGAGGCATTTTCGTCGTGTTTGCCGGCCTTTATGTTGGATGTCTCGTCGTGTGTGCCGTGCTTTATGTTGCATGTCTCGTCGTGTGAGCCTGGCTTTATGTTGGATGTCTCATCGTGTGTGTCGGGCTTTATGATAGATGTCTCGTTGTGTGTGCCGTGCTTTATGTTGCATGTCTCGTGGTGTGTGCCGTGCTTTATGTTGCATGTCTCGTCGTGTGTGCCGGGCTTTATGTTGCATGTCTCGTCGTGTGTGTCGGGCTTTATGTTGGATGTCTCGTCGTGTGTGCCGGGCTTTATGTTGGATGTCTCGTCGTGTGTGCCGGGCTTTATGTTGGATGACTTGTCGTTATGTCGGGCTTTATGTTAGATGTCTCGTCGTGTGTGCCGTGCTTTATGTTGCATGTCTCGTCGTGTGTGTCGGGCTTTATGTTAGATGTCTCGTTGTGTGTGCCGTGCTTTATGTTGCATGTCTCGTGTGTGCCGTGCTTTATGTTGCATGTCTCGTTGTGTGTGCCGGGCTTTATGTTGCATGTCTCGTCGTGTGTGTCGGGCTTTATGTTGGATGTCTCGTCGTGTGTGCCGGGCTTTATGTTGGATGTCTCGTTGTGTGTGCCGTGCTTTATGTTGCATGTCTCGTTGTGTGTGCCGGGCTTTATGTTGCATGTCTCGTCGTGTGTGTCGGGCTTTATGTTGGATGTCTCGTCGTGTGTGCCGGGCTTTATGTTGGATGTCTCGTCGTGTGTGCCGGGCTTTATGTTGGATGTCCCGTCGTGTGTGCCGGGCTTTATGTTAGATGTCTCGTCGTGTGTGCCGGGCTTTATGTTGGATGTCTCGTCGTGTGTGCCGGGCTTTATGTTGGATGTCTCGTCGTGTGTGCCGGGCTTTATGTTAGATGTCTCGTTGTGTGTGTCAGGCTTTATGTTAGATGTCTCGTGTGTGTCGGGCTTTATGTTGGATGACTTGTCGTGTGTGTCGGGCTTTATGTTGGATGTCTCGTCGTGTGTGCCGGGCTTTATGTTGGATGCCTTGTCGTGTGTGTCGGGCTTTATGTTGGATGTCTCGTCGTGTGTGCCGGGCTTTATGTGGGATGTCTCGTGTGTGCCGGGCTTTATGTTGGATGACTTGTCGTGTGTGTCGGGCTTTATGTTGGATGTCTCGTCGTGTGTGTCGGGCTTTATGTTGGATGTCTCGTCGTGTGTGCCGGCTTTATGTTGGATGTCTCGTCGTGTGTGCCGGGCTTTATGTTGGATGTCTCGTCGTGTGTGCCGGGCTTTTTGTTGGATGCTAGTCGTGTGTGTCGGCTTTATGTTGAATGTCTCGTGTGTGCCGGGCTTTATGTTGGATGTCTCGTCGTGTGTGTCGGCTTTATGTTAGATGTCTCATCGTGTGTGCCGGGCTCTTTGTTGGATGTCTAGTCGTGTGTGTCGGGCTTTATGTTAGATGTCTGGTCGTGTGTGCCGGGCTTTATGTGGGATGTCTCGTTGTGTGTGCGGGGCTTTATGTTGGATGTCTCGTCGTGTGTGTCGGGCTTTTGTTGGATGTCTCGTCGTGTGTGTCGGGCTTTTGTTGGATGTCTCGTCGTGTGTGTCGGGCTTTTGTTGGATGTCTCGTCGTGTGTGTCGGGCTTTTGTTGGATGTCTCGTCGTGTGTGTCGGGCTTTTGTTGGATGTCTCGTCGTGTGTGTCGGGCTTTTTGTTGGATGTCTCGTCGTGTGTGTCGGGTTTTTGTTGGATGTCTCGTCGTGTGTGTCGGGCTTTATGTTAGATGTCTTGTCGTGTGTGCCGGGCTTTTTGTTGGATGTCTCGTCTCATGTGTCGGGCTTTATGTTGGATGTCTCGTTGTGTGTGCCGGGCTTTATGTTGGATGTCTCGTCTCATGTGTCGGGCTTTATGTTGGATGTCTCGTCGTGTGTGCCGGGCTTTATGTTGGATGTCTCGCTGTGTTTGCCGGGCTTGATGTTGGATGTCTCGTGTGTGCCGGGCTTTATGATAGATGTCTCGTCGTGTGTGCCGGGCTTTATGTTGGATGTCTCGTCGTGTGTGTCGGGCTTTATGTTGGATGTCTCGCTGTGTTTGCCGGGCTTTATGTTAGATGTCTCTTCGTGTGTGTCAGGCTTTATGTTAGATGTCTCGTCGTGTGTGCCGGGCTTTTTGTTGGATGTCTCGTCGTGTGTGTCGGGCTTTTGTTGGATGTCTCGTCGTGTGTGTCGGGCTTTTGTTTGATGTCTCGTCGTGTGTTCCGGGCTTTATGTGGGATGTCTCGTGTGTGCCGGGCCGTATGTTAGATGTCTCGTCGTGTGTGCCGGGCTTTATGTTGGATGTCTCGTCGTGTGTGTCGGGCTTTTGTTGGATGTCTCGTCGTGTGTGCCGGGCTTTTGTTGGATGTCTCGTCGTGTGTGTCGGGCTTTTGTTAGATGTCTCGTCGTGTGTGCGGGGCTTTATGTTGGATGTCTCGTCGTGTGTGTCGGGCTTTTGTTGGATGTCTCGTCGTGTGTGTCGGGCTTTTGTTTGATGTCTCGTCGTGTGTTCCGGGCTTTATGTGGGATGTCTCGTGTGTGCCGGGCCGTATGTTAGATGTCTCGTCGTGTGTGCCGGGCTTTATGTTGGATGTCTCGTCGTGTGTGTCGGGCTTTTGTTTGATGTCTCGTCGTGTGTTCCGGGCTTTATGTGGGATGTCTCGTGTGTGCCGGGCCGTATGTTAGATGTCTCGTTGTGTGTGCCGGGCTTTATGTTGGATGTCTCGTCGTGTGTGTCGGGCTTTTGTTGGATGTCTCGTCGTGTGTGCCGGGCTTTATGTTGGATGTCTCGTCGTTTGTGCCGGGCCTTATGTTAGATGTCTCGTCGTGTGTGCCGGCTTTATGTTGGATGTCTCGTCGTGTGTGCCGGGCTTTATGTTGCATGTCTCGTCGTGTGTGTCAGGCTTTATGTTAGATGTCTCGTCGTGCGTGCCGGGCTTTATGTTGGATGTCTCGTCGTGTGTGTCGGGCTTTTGTTGGATGTCTCGTCGTGTGTGTCGGGCTTTTGTTTGATGTCTCGTCGTGTGTTCCGGGCTTTATGTGGGATGTCTCGTGTGTGCCGGGCCGTATGTTAGATGTCTCGTCGTGTGTGCCGGGCTTTATGTTGGATGTCTCGTCGTGTGTGTCGGGCTTTTGTTGGATGTCTCGTCGTGTGTGTCGGGCTTTATGTGGGATGTCTCGTGTGTGCCGGGCCTTATGTTGCATGTCTCGTTGTGTGTGCCGGGCCTTATGTCAGATGTCACGTCGTGTGTGCCGGGCTTTATGTTGGATGTCTCGTCGTGTGTGTCGGGCTTTATGTTGGATGTCTCGTCGTGTGTGTCGGGCTTTTGTTGGATGTCTCGTCGTGTGTGTCGGGCTTTTGTTAGATGTCTCGTCGTATGTGCCGGGCTTTATGTGGGATGTCTCGTGTGTGCCGGGCTTTATGTTGGATGTCTCGTCGTGTGTGTCGGGCTTTTGTTGGATGTCTCGTCGTGTGTGTCGGGCTTTATGTTGGATGTCTCGTCGTGTGTGTCGGGCTTTTGTTGGATGTCTCGTCGTGTGTGTCGGGCTTTATGTTGGATGTCTCGTCGTGTGTGTCGGGCTTTTGTTGGATGTCTCGTCGTGTGTGTCGGGCTTTTGTTAGATGTCTCGTCGTGTGTGCCGGGCTTTATGTTGGATGTCTCGTCGTGTGTGTCGGGCTTTTGTTGGATGTCTCGTCGTGTGTGTCGGGCTTTATGTTGCATGTCTCGCTGTGTTTGCCGGGCTTTATGTTGGATGTCTCGTCGTGTGTGTCGGGCTTTTGTTGGATGTCTCGTCGTGTGTGTCGGGCTTTATGTTAGATGTCTGGTCGTGTGTGCCGGGCTTTATGTTGGATGTCTCGTCGTGTGTGCCGGGCTTCATGAAAATAACTCATATTTGTTTGATTTGGGACAAAACATTTGCAGATCTTGATGTTTAAACACTCATTTCATTTACAATAACTGTGATTTAACCTTGCTAATAAACCAGACAGAAGACGACTATGGTCATGCTCAGAGGTGAAAGTGTTAAACAGGGGCTCCATAGTATACAAATTGGAGTGGCGCTCAATCAAATTTGGCAGCGTGCCATCAACTTCGCCAGAATAAAAATGTATAGTCAGTGTGTCTATTATAAAATTGTAAGTCCCATGTATACGTGTACATTATATAAATATTCTGTATCTTACAGAATATCGTATGAATTTGTACAAGAATCAAACGTACACTGTTAGGACAGAGTTGGGCCGCATATGGTCTGGTTCGGCACAGCGCTGATCCAACGTAACAGACGACCGAGCACCAATCGCCCACCCAATTCTGATGTAATGCTGGGCCAGCGTCCCATAGCCTGATCCAACATTACAGCAGTATTGCAGGCTGAGGGGAGGAGGGGGCAGTGTGATCGTTATATGGCAGTGTTGACAAAGATTAACATTAGCACTCCAGACTAGGTCATCATTGATAGCACTCCAGAATGTCTGTCCCTGATCATTGTTAAGTGTTTATGGTCGGCCACGCTGTGGAACGGATCGCAGATGTCAACGACACTTGCCACCGCTCTACGCACCACAGTGTTACATAGGCCTAATGTCGCCACCATGGAGCAGAACGGGCGTATTTCCCACTTTGCAAAGAGATACACCGTTGTAACTCCAATGGGCCGTTGTACGAATTAGGCCTAGGGCCTAAGTGAAAAAAGACTCAGATGTTATACTTTAATTCGTCACTAGAGGGACTTTCTGATAGTTTGATTCAGATATTTAAGTCCCTCGAGGCTGACCTATCAAGTTATTTTATGGAAATCGCTCCCACTCTTACTTCGCCTGTACAACTGTGTACGGGTTTAGAAACTGCCCGACCCTGATATCGCAGGGATCGAGCCACCGACCCTGACATCGCGAGGCCTGAGTGTTATCATTGGGGCAAAAGAGTTAACTCGATGGCCAGAGTGGTAATCACTCGTCCGCCACACACCCCCGGCTACAATAACAAGGGCACGCAAACTATCCCTGTAATGATTTAAGTAACTGCCATGACAATTACCTGTCCCTGTAATGATTTTACCTGTGCTTGTAATCAGGTAATGACTCAAAAAGATACTCAGACAAATACTTGCTGTGCTGGTAATGGTTCATGTAAGGAATGAATGAACGAATGAATGAATGAATGAATGAATGAATGAATGAATGAATGAATGAATGAATGAATGAATGAATGAATGAACGAATGAACGAACGAACGAA
Source organism: Flabesymbios commensalis (assembly GCA_964017125.1). Classification (NCBI taxonomy): domain Eukaryota; kingdom Metazoa; phylum Annelida; class Polychaeta; order Terebellida; family Flabelligeridae; genus Flabesymbios; species Flabesymbios commensalis. The sequence continues at coordinate 69,287,462 of OZ024914.1, read as the reverse complement.
CGAATGAATGAATGAATGAATGGATGAATGAATGAATGAATGAACGAATGAACGAATGAACGAATGAATGAATGAATGAATGAATGAATGAATGAATGAATGAATAAATGAATGAATGAATGAATGAATGAATGAATGAATGAATGAATGAATGAATGAATGAATGAATGAATGAATGAATGAATGAACGAACGAACGAACGAACGAACGAATGAATGAATGAATGAATGAATGAATGAATGAATGAATGAATGAATGAATGAATGAATGAATGAATGAATGAATTAATGAATTAATGAATGAATTAATTAAGCTTAAGGCTACTGTATGCGCACATAGAGGCTAAATGGCCACAACAGCCTTGTGAATCCCTGCAGACACAGGAGTCGATATGTGGACGAGGAAGGACAGAAACCACGTGTTTGTCGGCGGGATGGAATAAGTAGAATTCAGCTCACCTTTTGTTTTTTTCGTGTGGTGTTTATGCTCTGGGCTGAGACATTGGGCTATGTGACGAGTGGGAAGGCGCCCGCAGGCGAGCTGTTTGGGCCATGATATGTTCAAACCAACCACCTGTTTCTCACAATCTGTGCTGACATCCCGGCATAGCCCACGACAGGGCTGTAGGGCGCCCTGCTCGTGGGCTGGGTCTACACAAGGAGGGGCGTAGCTGGCGCACATCAGGTACACCAGGTCATTGCTACATTTAGTTTGTAGCTGCAGCTCATGGTACGCCCTAATTGTAGCCTGTCTATCTGTCAGTAAGTCCTTCTGCTCCTGCATGCCGTGTGGGTACTCGAGTACACCCTCACATTCTGGCAGGTCAAGGCTCAGACACGTATCCCTGGGCAGTCTTTCCAGGACTGACCCCATAGCTGACCCCATAGCTGATCCCAGCCTGTCCCACACTGTCAGCATTATTAGCAGCAGACATCCCGTGGATGAACGCGTGACGGCCGCATGCGGTGTGACAGCCCATGTGTTCACACACAACATCATTCTGCAACGGAAAAAGTCAGAATCTTAAGAATGGCAAACTAAAGTTTGGACAGCCTAACTATTTTGACTATACAGCAGCACAGCAGACACGAGACATTGTGTCATGTTGTTTTAATGTTGGGCCACCGTCTGCGACATCGGCGCAACATTAAAACAACATAGATTCAATATCTCACGTGTGCTGCGTGGCTGCTTGGTTGGTATTTACCCACCTGACTGACTGGCTGACTGCCTGGTCGATTGACTGGCTCACTGGTTGTCTGTCTGACCGTCTGTTTGGCTGTCAGGCTGTCTGACTGACTATATGACTGGCTGTCTGTGTCACCCGCTCAGTGTGTCACTTTGTCTTGTTTTGTGTTTGTCTTCAGCAGCCTTGATCTAACTGTACGTGTTGTTAGAGTGACCACTTGACATGTTATCCAGTATGTTACGAGCATCCAGCACCGGGTCCTGGCTCAGCTCTAGTCCCCTGGTTAACACACTGAAACTACAGCCAGCACCACACTACCTTTTAATACCTCCAACCTGCGCCAGGAAACAGGACTATAAAACTGATTTTACAGGCATACCTCCCTCCCCCACCACGACCACTACCACTGCTAGCCGCCTCCCCTCTTTCTTCCTGGCGTAGTCAGCGTGAAGCGTGGAGCGTGCGACGTAAGCGTGCCGCGTGAACCTGTCAATGATTGTAAGCTATTAATCATCAGATTGGTGTACCGTGCGCATAACTAGGCCTGGTACTGTGATTGGTGTAAGGAGCGCATAACAAGGCCTGGTACTGTGATTGGTGTACGGTGCGCATAACTAGGCCTGGTACTGTGATTGGTGTACGGTGCACATAACTAGGCCTGGTACTGTGATTGGTGTAAGGAGCGCATAACTAGGCCTGGTACTGTGATTGGTGTACGGTGCACATAACTAGGCCTGGTACTGTGATTGGTGTACGGTGCGCATAACTAGGCCTGGTACTGTGATTGGTGTACGGTGCGCATAACTAGGCCTGGTACTGTGATTGGTGTACGGTGCACATAACTAGGCCTGGTACTGTGATTGGTGTACGGTGCGCATAACTAGGCCTGGTACTGTGATTGGTGTACGGTGCACATAACTAGGCCTGGTACTGTGATTGGTGTACGGTGCGCATAACTAGGCCTGGTACTGTGATTGGTGTACGGTGCGCATAACTAGGCCTGGTACTGTGATTGGTGTACGGTGCACATAACTAGGCCTGGTACTGTGATTGGTGTACGGTGCACATAACTAGGCCTGGTACTGTGGCCGCGTTCATCACTCTCGTAAGTCTGCAGCCTGGTATTGCAGTTTAGTAGTAGTGCCGACGCCTGCTGCTACAGTTTCTCATCGCAGCCTCTGATTGCAGCCTCGTACTGCAGCTTGGCATTGCTACTTCGTACTCAGACTCAGACTTGTTTATTCAGCATTATAACAAAGCAGAAAAATCAATTTAACATGTATAGTAGGATGATTTATGGAGAGATCCCTATTAAGACACTGTTTGTCGCTCTCTTAGGGGCCGTACTGGTATTATAGATCATCACTGCAGTTATCGTACTGCAGTTTAATAGCCTCACATAGAAATAAGATATATGGTAATGTGTTACAACCCCACACTGCACCCTACTACTCCACTCTAGAAATAAATAACAAGCACAACAACTACTTAAACATCTGCTCTCTGTTGCATATGACCTGTGATCCGGAACGTTGATTATCTCAGGTGGCATTAATCTGATAGTCAGGTGAACTAATATCAGGTTTAAATCACTCTCTCCTCCTCTCTATCCTGGAAGCGGCTGCAGCCGTCTGGTACTCCAAACTACAGGTGGTGAAGATCAATTCACCAGGTTTTCATGTCAGCTGATATGCTGTGATCCAGTTAACTGTGAGCCATTGTAGCTCTGTGCACTGTCACATGCCAGTTGAGTGAAAGCCACTACAGCTTTGTGCACTGTCACAGGCTAGTTGAGTGAAAGCCACTACAGCTTTGTGCTTTGTGCACTGTCACATGTCAGTTGAGTGAAAGCCACTACAGCTTTGTGCACTGTCACAGGCTAGTTGAGTGAAAGCCACTACAGCTTTGTGCACTGTCACATGCCGGTTGAGTGAAAGCCACTACAGCTTTGTGCACTGTCACAGGCTAGTTGAGTGAAAGCCACTACAGCTTTGTGCACTGTCACAGGCTAGTTGAGTGAAAGCCACTACAGCTTTGTGCACTGTCACAGGCTAGTTGAGTGAAAGCCACTACAGCTTTGTGCACTGTCACATGCCGGTTGAGTGAAAGCCACTACAGCTTTGTGCACTGTCACAGGCTAGTTGAGTGAAAGCCACTACAGCTTTGTGCACTGTCACAGGCTAGTTGAGTGAAAGCCACTACAGCTTTGTGCACTGTCACAGGCTAGTTGAGTGAAAGCCACTACAGCTTTGTGCACTGTCAAAGGCTAGTTGAGTGAAGGCCACTTCAGCTTTGTGCACTGTCACAGGCTAGTTGAGTGAAAGCCACTACAGCTTTGTGCACTGTCACATGCCGGTTGAGTGAAAGCCACTACAGCTTTGTGCACTGTCACAGGCTAGTTGAGTGAAAGCCACTACAGCTTTGTACACTGTCACATGCCAGTTAAGCGAAAGCCACTACAGCTTTGTGCACTGTCACAGGCTAGTTGAGTGAAAGCCACTACAGCTTTGTGCACTGTCACATGCCGGTTGAGTGAAAGCCACTACAGCTTTGTGCACTGTCACAGGCTAGTTGAGTGAAAGCCACTACAGCTTTGTGCACTGTCACAGGCTAGTTGAGTGGAAGCCACTACAGCTTTGTGCACTGTCACAGGCTAGTTGAGTGAAAGCCACTACAGCTTTGTGCACTGTCACAGGCTAGTTGAGTGAAAACCACTACAGCTTTGTGCACTGTCACAGGCTAGTTGAGTGAAGGCCACTTCAGCTTTGTGCACTGTCACAGGCTAGTTGAGTGAAGGCCACTTCAGCTCAGTGCAATGTCACAGGCTAGTTGAGTGAAAACCACTGCATCTTTGTGCACTGTCACAGGCTAGTTGAGTGAAAGCCACTGCATCTTTGTGCACTGTCACAGGCTAGTTGAGTGAAAGCCACTGCATCTTTGTGCACTGTCACAGGCTAGTTGAGTGAAAGCCATTGCATCTTTGTGCACTGTCAGAGGCTAGTTGAGTGAAAGCCATTGCATCTTTGTGCACTCTCACAGGCTAGTTGATAGAAAGGAGCTGCATCGCCATGTACTGTGGCAGACCAGTTTAGCTTTCTCCACTGCAGTTTCATGCACTGTGACAGATTTGTTGAGTGATATCCCCTGCAGTTTCACGCACTGTATCAGGCTAGCTGAGTCGTATCCCTTGCAGTTTCATGCACTGTGGCAGGCTAGTACAATGATATCCCCTGCAGTTCAATGCACTGTAGCAGGTTAGTTGACTGATATCCCATGCAGTTGTATGCACTGTGGCAGGCTAGTACAATGATATCCCCTGCAGTTCAATGCACTGTAGCAGGCTAGTTGACTGATATCCCATGCAGTTGTATGCACTGTGGCAGGCTAGTACAATGATATCCCCTGCAATTTAATGCACTGTGACAGGCTAGTTGACTGATGTCCCATGCAGTTTTATGCACTGTGGCAGGCTAGTACAATGATATCCCCCGCAGTTCAATGCACTGTGGCAGGTTAGTTGACTGATGTCCCATGCAGTTTTATGCGCTGTAGCAGGCTAGTTAAGGCAGGTAGACGCAGTCAGGTGCTCTCATGATTCAGACGTGATGCGCTCCCTGTCCACTACTGTGACTGGACACCTTGACCAACCCTTTACTACCATCTCTTACCCCCTCCTACCCCCGCTTCTACCCTCTTCTATTCTCTCCTACCCTCTCCTACCCTCCGCTACCTTCCCTACCCTCTCCTCCCCTCCCCTACCCCTCCTACCCTCAGTACTATACAGACTGACATCGAGAGTTCCAGTAAACATACAAGACGTTGTCCTCATGCTGGCCAACATAAAGACAACGTCTCGTGTTTGGTAGGTTGACATAACTTAGTTACGGAGGAGGGGGTCTCTAATAGTCACTGGCATAGAGGCCAACAACCAGCACCCCGCCACCCAGCACCCCTCCCCTCTACACAGCATCACACCTGGTAATTTATATACATATTTGGTCTGATTAAATAATGCAGCTTGACTCATCAACTCACGTTATTATTAAGAGGGCGGGGGCCCTAGGGTAGTGGTTAGCACCGCTGCCTTTCACGCCAGAGTCCGGGGTTCGGTTCCCGGTCTCGGCGGTTTGAAAGAAACAAAATTGTTTCTTCCCCATCCACGTGTGAAAGTTAGTATTGTGGAGAGCCTCCGTGACCGAGAGGTAGCGTGCTCGGCCTCAGACCGCCAGGGCTCGAATTTCGAATCCTGTGTCTGGAGGACAGTGTCATCTCAATCATCTCACCATCCTCAGGAGGTTCTCCTGGCCCAGTTTAGCCTATATGTGCACAAAGGTGGCCTAAAGCCCGATTCATTTCATTTTTATTATTAAGTGTGGCATTATAATTCAGAGTTAAATTGCTGGATCATTAACAAATATTGCTGCTCTGCCACTTACTCGTTGCAAACATGATTTTTTTCAAATAATTACAAAATATGTAAGCCTACAGTTTTTTTACAATGAAAATCAAAATGTTCACTTCGCGTTCGTTCATTGATCTATTAATTCGTTCGGTCGTTCTATCGTTCGGTCGTTTATTTTGTTCATTATCGAGAAGATAATATTTATTTTTTTCGCTTTTGATTATATGGGAACCTACACATAGTAGTTTTACTACACAGGAATGCAATACTGAATGTTTTATTATGTGCCGAGGTAATAAATATATTTGTTTTACTTTAGTACATCTAAAAATAATAATAATAATTATTATTTCATCTTTATTTAGTTGGTACACAATAATATTTTGTATTCATTTATTCATTCATTCATTCCTTCATTCATTCATTCATTCATTCATTCATTCATTTATTCATTCATTCATTCATTCATTCATTCATTCATTCAATTATTCATTTATTCGTTCGTTCGTTCGTTCATTCGTTCGTTCGTTTGTTCGTTCGTTCGTTCGTTCGTTCGTTCGTTCGTTCGTTCGTTCGCTCGTTCATTCGTTCGTTCGTTCGTTCGTTCGTTCGTTCGTTCGTTCGTTCGTTCGTTCGTTCGTTCGCTCGTTCATTCGTTCGTTCGTTCGTTCGTTCGTTCGTTCGTTCGTTCGTTCGTTCGTTCATTCATTCATTCATTCATTCATTCATTCATTCATTCATTCATACATACATTCATTCAATCGCTCCTTTATTCATTCATTCATTCATTCATTCATTCATTCATTCATTCATTCATTCATTCATTCATTTATTTATTTATTTATTTATTTATTCATTCATTCATTCATTCATTTATTTATTCATTCATTCATTCATTCATTTATTCATTCATTCATTCATTCATTCATTCATTCATTCATTCATTCATTCATTCATTCATTTATTCATTCATTAGTTTGCTCGTTCATTCATTCATTCATTTATTCATTCATTCATTCATTCATTTATTCATTTATTCATTCATTCATTCATTCATTTATTCATTCATTCACACATTCATTCATTCATTTATTCATTCATTTATTCATTCGTTCTTTTGTTCATTACTTCATCCATTCATTCACACATTCATTCATTTATTTATTCATTCGGTCGTTCGTTCGTTCATTTATATTCATTCACATATTCATTCATTCATTCATTCGTTCGTTCGTTCGTTCGTTCGTTCGTTCGTTCGTTCGTTCGTTCATTCACACATTCATTCATTATTTTCTTCATTATTTATTTATTCATTTATTCATTCATTCATTTATTCATTCATTCATTCAGTCATTTATTTATTCATTCATTCATTTATTCATTCACACATTCATTCCTTCATTCATTCCTTCTTTCATTCATTCACCCCTTCATTCATTCATTCATT
>OZ024914.1:69225424-69277924 GCA_964017125.1 Flabesymbios commensalis | reverse complement strand
TATGAAGACTTCAGGGTGATACGACTGTGACAATGCCCAAGACCGCAAAGTGTCGTCTCCTCTCACAAACTACATTATATAACGATAAAGCGCCAAAGGCTTGGGAGGTCTCAAGTACAAGGTATAATTAAAGAAAACTACCAAGCTTCTTGTCAAACGTGCACGCCTTTGACTCACACTAATCTGATAATAACATTTAATGCAGATATTATCACTGATTCGCTGGTGTTTACATGGCATGCAACCCATTTACGTTGCTGTCGTGGGCATTGTTCTATATAAGTTTTGTTGGGAGATGAAAAACACATTTTATCTTAACCCTTTAAGCCCTCACGATGCATTAAAGCATCATTTTACATCCCCGAAAACAGACTTAATTTTCCTACAGCAAGGGGTTTGAGAATGCAAATTTCCATGATACTGGTTTACCAACACATGGCAATTTTCTTTAATTTTTCACCCACTTCAAATCATCTTCGTCCACTACAAGTCGAGAATTGCGACAGCAATTCCCGGCTTGTAGTGGATGAAGATGACAATGGTAAATTCAGGCCAGAAAAGTTTAAAAAAACACATTTTCTCTTATTGATTCCAATGCAGTGTATGTGCAGAGATCGCATTGTAGATTTATGCTGATTCAAAACTTTGCATACAGCTCCCTGGGATATGACAGAGTGTATCTGTATCTGACAAAGTGGCAGATGCACCCCTTTCATATCCAAGAAAATGATAATAATATGTAGCTTAGAATCAGCATTAATCTAATTGTACACTTACAATGTACACTGTGCTGTGATCAATCAGATAAACTGTGTTTTTCATCTCGCAACAAAACATTGGTCTAGGAATGTTAAACTATTAAAACAGCAGCATTTCAGAGACAACTGTTTTAACTACAAATCATTGATGTCGACCATCGTAATTTGTGTGTGTTTTAGTACTTGTTCAACCCAGTTTTTATGTTGAAGTACTTTTTCAAAGTAAAGAAACGTTACTGTGTCCTAAACCATGAGAACGGGTTCCTAAACCCCTACCACAATCTAAATACATAGCTTTTGCCATTGTAATAAAATAACAGAAATATTGTTAAATCATCTTATTCTATTGTAAGCTGTGCTGACCCAGCAAAGACGACACATTGACACAATGTTGGGTCAATGTTGATCCACCGTCTTCGACGCTGGCCCAACATTGAGCCAACATTATGTGAACATCTGGTGTTTACTTGGGCAAGGGGGGGGGGAGGGGTTGTGAGAACACGGTGTAGTAATGCTACGCTGGCTGTTTTAGATGAATCAGAACAATTGTGGATGGTACATGAAAAGCCAGTAGCCTGCCCCTTGTTCACACCAGAGCCAGTCTGATCAATCACTGATCTGGCCACAGGCCACACAAGCCTGTATTCAAAGCCAAAACTAACAGCTAAAACACCATACACTTCACGGCTGTTTGACAGCCCTGACATTCCTGGGTTTAGGCCCACCGTTTATGCTCTTTGTGTCCTCTAATGTTAGCCCAGAGTCGTAGACGGTGGGCCAACATTAACTCACCATTAGGTCAACGACCCGTGTGTTGTGGTGACAGCGTATACCCTCGTGCAGATTCACTTACAAATATACACAACAGCACAATATGGCTGATGCTTTTTAAATGTCTGCATCTTAGATGTAATTAATTATTATATTTTCTTAATTTATCGAAATGCACTTTCCAAAGCATATTTACATAAAACGCATAAGCTGGTTTATATATCTGATTCAACGTGCATTTCTAGCATTGTTTGTATATGGCTAAACTTTCTTCACTTATTTCATAAACTCTCATTTACACGAGGCCTGCAGCTCATTAGGTTTGGCTGAGAACTTGCACCCTGTAGGTATATGGAAGCTGAAACAGACGTTGGACATCGTGGTTGTACAAACCGTTCAAATTCATGGAGCGGAAATTGCTACATAATAATTTATGATAGGCCTGTCGTACACTATGCAAATACATGTAGTAGGTTGATGCGACCTGCATTTTTTAGTATAAATGTTCTTTTTGACATGTTACCAGTTAATTGACATTTAAAATAATTACGATAAGAACTGCAACACACTATAAAACTATATTTTTTCGATTTCAGTTGCATAAATCTAGTATGGCTGCCATTTGACCATACTTAGAACAATGATTTCAGCATTGTTCGGGACGCAGTGAGTTTTAAAAGTTTTGGTTCGCATTGTGTGTTTTAATTAAGATCATCCAAGATGGCCACCAGTTGACATTCCTTGCTACCGTGCTTCATTTGGTGAAAGGAACAGTCCCAGGCTAAAATCATAAAAAATCGGTGATTTTTTTTGACTTCTTAATATGACCATATGATGTAAACATGTCCATAGACTAGAACTGCAAAATTGATTAATTTTTGTGCTGCGCATTTATCAGTTAGGCTAGATATAGAGACGAAATTCCTGATTTCTTATTTTGGACAACCATGTCAAAAATAAGAAATACGGAATTTTGTCTCTATATCTAGCCTAACTGATAACGCATCACAAAAAATTTAAAAAAAATGCAGTTCTAGTCTATGGACATAATATGGTCATATTAAGAAGCCAAACCAAAATCACCGATTTCTTGATGAGTTTAGCCTGGGGCTGTCCCTTGAACTAATTGTAACAAATGTGTCTCCATTGGTCGCTTCATTTATTAATCATGTCAGTAGTTGTTTGTCGTACAAAACGTTTAATAATATAAAATTACAGGTTGAGTGTTCGTATTTTGTACTTATTTTCATAAATCAATGACCCCCTCTGGCCCAAATTGTTATTATATTTCTTCAGTGTTTCGTGAATTAGCGAGCTTGCTTTAACACGTATTTCTCCAAATATATGCTTACATTGTTACATACAACGAAAAGGTGAAAATCTGAAACGGTTACTTTCCCCTTATTTGCTAAATAAAAAATGGTAAATCACTATAAGTAGTAAGGGCTAAATTCAAGATGGTCTCCACAAAATATGACGTAATCGAGATGAATAACTTAACGTAATGATATTTCCTAATTAAAATAGTGTTAGACTTAAGGGGTTTATTACAGAGGTGAATAGTTCAAACTAATTTTGCCTGATTAATTTTATTATCACGATTATAGAGGGTATAGTAACGGTCGAATGAATGGTCATAATACCAGTATGTCATTGCACCACTTTCATTGTACCACTTTAATTGCACCACTTGACTGTTTCGCACAGTTTAAAGGTTCAAAACAGTAACGCCTGAACAATTTATTAATAAGAAGTGGTATTCATATAGCTTATATTGATATAGTTTTTGTTTTTCAATATTCCTCCATTTTCTTCAAAGGAATAAGGATGTATTGAAATAGTAAACATGTTATGCTAAATAATGTAGTCCTTTATCCAAATCATACTTGTATTCCCCACTTTCTAAGTAACCCTAAATCTTGTTATAACTCTGTCCTATGTGATTTTTATCCATTCCCCTCTGAATATACCACACTCAGTCAAATATTTTACGCTTTATAGATGCAAGTACGGTCTTCTAATTTAAATACCCACTGAATGACGCTGGTGATTGACTGATCTCGACATGTACGTACCTGTAATATCTGTCATGTGAATGATTTTATCAGTGAACATTAAAAAATGACAGGATGTCCATTGTATAGCGACTCTCGAGTGTCTTATTCATGTAAGGGACGAATGTTTTTGGTTCATTATGTGTATATAATAGCTAGTCACTCTTTAATTTGGTCAGGGGTAGAATACTATTCTTGGACCTATTTATGTTTAGCTTTGTTTATATATCCCTCATAAAATGCATTGATTCAGCCGATCATATAATAATTACGGAATACACATTAGATAAATCATGCATTGATAGAATTAGTATCAAAATTGATTGTAAAACTACCATATTTATCATTCGACCGTTACTATGCCCTCTATATAATGATAATAAAATTATTCATGCATAACTGCATGCATCACCTCTATAATAAACCCCTTAAGGCTAACACTATTTTAATTAGGAAATATTAGTACGTCATGTTATTCATCTTGAGTACGTCATGATCAGTGGCGGACATCTTAATTATTACGTAATAAATGTCAGCCATTTTCCGTAATCAGTGGTTGACATCTTGATTACGTCATAGTAAGTGGCGGCCATCTTGATTACGTCATAACAAGTGACGGCCATCTTGATTATTACGTAATTGTTTCCGCTTCCTCACATTTTACATGTTCCACCTTCCTATCCGGCCAAATGTTACAGCCCTTAACACTACTATATTTCATCATTATCATATCGTGATTTAGTGAACATATTCTTGCAATATAACGACATATCCTGATACCATAAACATGCAAATATTATTTACAATTCTGCTTTAATAACGACAAATCGTGACGTCAAACTGCAATATCCTACCATTGGGCAGGAGCATGATAAATCCCATTATGTAATATATTTACCTAATTATTTAACTTACTTTATCATAATGCCATCGTCCTGGACGAAAACTGGCGTTAAGCAATAATTTTACTCATTTAGCCTACTGAGTGAGTGAGCATGATGAGTGAGTTAGTGAATGAATAAATCAGTGAATGAATGAGTGAATAAATGAGTGAATGAAGAATGAATGGCATGTTTAGCCCTTACAGCGCGGGGATAGACTTTAGTCGTCAGAATCTGACGTCTGTAGACGTCAGATTCTGACGACTAAAATCTATCCCCGCGCTGTAAGAATTAAAATATTTCTAATGGCAGTAGACCTACACTGCTCACCCTAGACACTTCTCCTTCGCATGTTAAAATGTGCCGATGGTTTACGTCATATATCCCCCGCTCTCAATTTCAAGTATTGTAGTAAGCTTGTGATTGGCCGGCTGTCTTGCTAAAAGTACCCTGATTGGCTGGCGAGAATATTATGGTGGCGGAGGGGTGGGTGTAGACAGACACCTGTGTGGAGCCCAGCAAACGCGAGCATTTGACCCAATGCTGTTTCAATATTGGCCTACCGCCAACGGCGCTGGACCAACATTGAAACAACATTGGGTCGTGTCTTTGTGTTTGCTGGGAGAGCTGTCCGCATTTTGATACACGCGTGCCGTCTGTGTCTGGTCGGGACAGGCAGCACAGTGCTCTGTGTACCGTAGATCCATAACATAGGTATTCAAATGAATCAGAAAGAGATAACTAAGCCATTTATCATGATTTCAAATTGAAAGAAACCCTTTGGTCGCCATGATTTCTACAAAAATAATTCAGCGCTTTAAGGGTTGCCCATTTTCTTCTCCTATGAATTATAACCAATATGTCTCTCACCCGGTTGTCTGAGATTAGGTGTAGAAAACTCAGTGCCGTAAACGGTTGGTTGAAGGATGATCATCTGGAGATGTGATGGTCTTTTTTTCAGGTGCTGCTAGTTTTTTCAGTCTCTTCACTGTCTGTCTGGTAATCGGCTGTGATGATGTACAGCCTGGTGTGAGAGTGAAACAAGCAAATCAGAGATGCTCAGCCAATGCTGTTTCAATAATGAGCCAGCGTCTTCGACTCTGGTTCACCATTGAAATAACACGGCAGTTGTGCCAAGGTCGTTGTGATATCGGTCCAGCGTTGCAGATGCTTAGGAGCAAAATATGCCAGAATACAGAAAAAAATAGGTGTACTATAAAACCACACACGCTGATGATCCAGCTGAGTATCAACGCCTGGGATGCCGCACACGTGCTTCGTGGAATGGCTTAGATAGAACACACCTGGATCCGATATAATAAACAAAACGTATGTGGAAAGAACATGAACCAACCCGGAAAAAATAGATTTGAATTACCACCCGTGCCTGCAGGTGCTATGTGGTGGCAGAAAAAAGCTTATGTGTGTTCGTGTGATTTCCTAACCCTTAGAGCACTGATGTCAACTGTACAGTAACCCTTAGAGCACTGATGTCAACTGTACAGTAACCCTTAGAGCACTGATGTCAACTGTACAGTAACCCTTAGAGCACTGATGTCAGCTGTACAGTAACCCTTAGAGCACTGATGTCAACTGTACAGTAACCCTTAGAGCACTGATGTCAACTGTACAGTAACCCTTAGAGCACTGATGTCAACTGTACAGTAACCCTTAGAGCACTGATGTCAACTGTACAGTAACCCTTAGAGCACTGATGTCAACTGTACAGTAACCCTTAGAGCACTGATGTCAACTGTACAGTAACCCTCAGAGCACTGATGTCAACTGTACAGTAACCCTTAGAGCACTGATATCGACTGTACAGTGACCCTTAGAGCACTGATGTCAACTGTACAGTAACCCTTACAGCACTGATGTCAACTGTACAGTAACACTTAGAGCTCTGATGTCAACTGTACAGTAACCCTTAGAACACTGATGTCGACTGTACAGTAAACCCCCAGAGCACTGATGTCAACTGTACAGTAACACTTAGAGCACTAATGTCAGCTGTACAGTAACCCTTAGAGCACTGATGTCAACTGTACAGTAACCCTTAGATCACTGATGTCAGCTGTACAGTACCCATTAGAGCACTGATGTCATCTGTACAGTAACCCTTAGAGCACTGATGTCGACTGTACAGTAACCCTTAGAGCACTGATGTCGACTGTACAGTAACCCTTAGAGCACTGATGTCAGCTGTACAGTAACCCTTAGAGCACTGATGTCAGCTGTACAGTAACCCTTAGAGCACTGATGTCAACTGTACAGTAACCCTTAGAGCACTAATGTCAGCTGTACAGTAACCCTTGGAGCACTGATGTCAACTGTTGACATCAGTGCTCTAAGGGTTACTGTATAGTTGACAACTATACAGTAACCCTTAGAGCACTGGTGTCAGCTGTACAGTAACCCTTAGAGCACTGATGTCGACTGTACAGTAACCCTTAGAGCACTGATGTCAGCTGTACAGTAACCCTTAGAGCACTGATGTCAACTGTACAGTAACCCTTAGAGCACTGATGTCGACTGTACAGTAAACCCCTAGAGCACTGATGTCAACTGTACAGTAACACTTAGAGCTCTGATGTCAACTGTACAGTAACCCTTAGAGCACTGATGTCAACTGTACAGTAACCCTTAGAGCACTAATGTCAGCTGTACAGTAACCCTTAGAGCACTGATGTCAACTGTACAGTAACCCTTAGAGCACTGATGTCAGCTGTACAGTAACCATTAGAGCACCGATTTCATCTGTACAGTAACCCTTAGAGCACTGATGTCGACTGTAAAGTAACCCTTAGAGCACTGATGTCGACTGTACAGTAACCCTTAGAGCACTGATGTCAGCTGTACAGTAACCCTTAGAGCACTGATGTCAGCTGTACAGTAACCCTTAGAGCACTGATGTCAACTGTACAGTAACCCTTAGAGCACTAATGTCAGCTGTACAGTAACCATTACAGCACTGATGTCATCTGTACAGTAACCCTTAGAGCAATGATGTCGACTGTACAGTAACCCTTAGAGCACTGATGTCGACTGTACAGTAACCCTTAGAGCACTGATGTCAGCTGTACAGTAACCATTAGAGCACTTATGTCATCTGTACAGTAACCCTTAGAGCAATGATGTCGACTGTACAGTAACCCTTAGAGCACTGATGTCGACTGTACAGTAACCCTTAGAGCACTGATGTCAACTGTTGACGTCAGTGCTCTAAGGGTTACTGTATAGTTGACAACTATACAGTAACCCTTAAAGCACTGGTGTCAGCTGTACAGTAACCCTTAGAGCACTGATGTCGACTTTACAGTAACCCTTAGAGCACTGATATCAGCTGTACAGTAACCCTTAGAGCACTAATGTCAGCTGCACAGTAACCCTTAGAGCACTGATGTCAGCTGTACAGTAACCCTTAGAGCACTAATGTCGACTGTACAGTAACCCTTAGAGCACTGATGTCGACTGTACAGTAACCCTTAGAGCACTGATGTCGACTGTACAGTAACCCTTAGAACACTGATGTCAACTGTACAGTAACCCTTGGAGCACTGATGTCGACTGTACAGTAACCCTTAGAGCACGGATATCAGCTGTACAGTAACCCTTAGAGCACTGATGTCAGCTGTAAAGTAACCCTTAGAGCACTGATGTCAGCTGTATAGTAACCCTTAGAGCACTGATGTCAGCTGTACAGTAACCTTTAGAGCACTGATGTCTACTACAGTAACCCTTGGAGCACTGATGTCGACTATACAGTAACTCTTAGAGCACTGATGTCAGCTGTACAGTAACCCTTAGAGCACTGATGTCTACTACAGTAACCCTTGGAGCACTGATGTCGACTGTACAGTGACCCTTAGAGGACTGATGTGAGCTGTACATTAACCCTTAGAGCACTGATGTCAGCTGTACAGTAACCCTTAGAGCACTGATGTCGACTACAGTAACCCTTAGAGCACTGATGTCAGCTGTACAGTAACCCTTCGAACACTGATGTCGACTACAGTAACCCTTAGAGCACTGATGTCGACTACAGTAACCTTAGAGCACTGATGTCGACTGTACAGTAACTCTTAGAGCACTGATGTCGACTGTACAGTAACCCTTAGAGCACTGATGTCGACTACAGTAACCCTTAGAGCACTGATGTCAGCTGTACAGTAACCCTTAGAGCACTGATGTCGACTACAGTAACCCTTAGAGCACTGATGTCGACTGTACAGTAACCCTTAGAGCACTGATGTCAGCTGTACAGTAACCCTTCGAACACTGATGTCGACTACAGTAACCCTTAGAGCACTGATGTCGACTGTACAGTAACCATTAGAGCACTGATGTCAGCTGTACAGTAACCCTTACAGCACTGATGTCAACTGTACAGTAGCCCTTAGAGCACTGATGTCGACTGTACAATAACCCTTAGAGCACTGATGTCGACTGTACAGTAACCCTTAGAGCACTGATGTCAGCTGTACAGTAACCCTTGGAGCACTGATGTCGACTGTACAGTGACCCTTAGAGCACTGATGTCGACTGTACAGTAACCCTTAGAGCACTGATGTCAGCTGTACAGTAACCCTTAGAGCACTGATGTCAACTGTACAGTAACCCTTAGAGCACTGATGTCAGCTGTACAGTAACCCTTGGAGCACTGATGTCAGCTGTACTGTAACCCTTAGAGACCTGATGTCGACTGTACAGTAACCCTTAGAGCACTGATGTCAGCTGTACAGTAACCCTTAGAGCACTGATGTCAGCTGCACAGTAACCCTTAGAGCACTGATGTCAGCTGTACAGTAACCCTTGGAGCACTGATGTCAGCTGTACTGTAACCCTTAGAGACCTGATGTCGACTGTACATTAACCCTTAGAGCACTGATGTCAGCTGTACAGTAACCCTTAGAGCACTGTTGTCAGCTGTACAGTAACCCTTAGAGCACTGATGTCAGCTGTACAGTAACCCTTAGAGCACTGATGTCGACTGTACAGTAACCCTTAGAGCACTGATGTCAGCTGTACAGTAACCCTTAGAGCACTGATGTCAGCTGTACAGTAACCCTTAGAGCACTGATGTCAACTGTACAGTAACCCTTAGAGCACTGATGTCAGCTGTACAGTAACCCTTAGAGCACTGATGTCGACTGTACAGTAACCCTTAGAGCACTAATGTCGACTGTACAGTAACCCTTAGAGCACTGATGTCAGCTGTACAGTAACCCTTAGAGCACTGATGTCCGCTGTACAGTAACCCTTAGAGCACTGATGTCGACTACTGTAACCCTTAGAGCACTGATGTCGACTACAGTAACCCTCAGAGCACTGATGTCGACTGTACAGTAACCCCTAGAGCACTGATGTCGACTACTGTAACCCTTAGAGCACTGATGTCGACTACTGTAACCTTTAGAGCACTGATGTCGACTGTACAGTAACCCTTAGAGCACTGATGTCGACTACTGTAACCCTTAGAGCACTGATGTCGACTACAGTAACCCTTAGAGCACTGATGTCGCCTGTACAGTAACCCTTAGAGCACTGATGTCGACTGTACAGTAACCCTTAGAGCACTGATGTCAGCTGTACAGTTACCCTTAGAGCACTGATGTCGACTGTACAGTCCCCCTTAGAGCACTGATGTCAGCTGTACAGTAACCCTTAGAGCACTGATGTCGACTGTACAGTAACCCTTAGAGCACTGATGTCGACTACTGTAACCTTTAGAGCACTGATGTCGACTACAGTAACCCTTAGAGCACTGATGTCAGCTGTACAGTAACCCTTAGAGCGCTGATGTCTACTGTACAGTAATCCTTAGAGCACTGATGTCAGCTGTACAGTAACCCTTAGAGCACTGACATCGACTGTGCAGTAACCCTTAGAGCACTGATGTCGACTACTGTAACCTTTAGAGCACTGATGTTGACTACAGTAACCCTTAGAGCACTGATGTCAGCTGTACAGTAACCCTTAGAGCGCTGATGTCGACTGTACAGTAACCCTTAGAGCACTGATGTCAGCTGTACAGTAACCCTTAGAGCTCTGATGTCGACTGTACAGTAACCCTTAGAGCACTGATGTCAGCTGTACAGTAACCATTAGAGCACTGATGTCGACTGTACAGTAACCCTTAGAGCACTGATGTCGACTACTGTAACCTTTAGAGCACTGATGTCGACTACAGTAACCCTTAGAGCACTGATGTCAGCTGTACAGTAATTCTTAGAGCACTGATGTCGACTGTACAGTAACCCTTAGAGCACGGATATCAGCTGTACAGTAACCCCTAGAGCACTGATGTCAGCTGTACAGTAACCCTTAGAGCACTGATGTCAGCTGTATAGTAACCCTTAGAGCACTGATGTCAGCTGTACAGTAACCCTTAGAGCACTGATGTCTACTACAGTAACCCTTGGAGCACTGATGTCGACTGCACAGTGACCCTTAGAGGACTGATGTCAGCTGTACATTAACCCTTAGAGCACTGATGTCAGCTGTACAGTAACCCTTAGAGCACTGATGTCGACTACAGTAACCCTTAGAGCACTGATGTCAGCTGTACAGTAACCCTTCGAACACTGATGTCGACTACAGTAACCCTTAGAGCACTGATGTCGACTACAATAACCCTTAGAGCACTGATGTCGACTGTACAGTAACTCTTAGAGCACTGATGTCGACTGTACAGCCCCCCTTAGAGCACTGATGTCGACTACTGTAACCTTTAGAGCACTGATGTCGACTACAGTAACCCTTAGAGCACTGATGTCAGCTGTACAGTAACCCTTAGAGCGCTGATGTCTACTGTACAGTAATCCTTAGAGCACTGATGTCAGCTGTACAGTAACCCTTAGAGCACTGATATCGACTGTACAATAACCCTTAGAGCACTGATGTCGACTACTGTAACCTTTAGAGCACTGATGTTGACTACAGTAACCCTTAGAGCACTGATGTCAGCTGTACAGTAACCCTTAGAGCGCTGATGTCGACTGTACAGTAACCCTTAGAGGACTGATGTCAGCTGTACATTAACCCTTAGAGCACTGATGTCAGCTGTACAGTAACCCTTAGAGCACTGATGTCGACTACAGTAACCCTTAGAGCACTGATGTCAGCTGTACAGTAACCCTTCGAACACTGATGTCGACTACAGTAACCCTTAGAGCACTGATGTCGACTACAGTAACCCTTAGAGCACTGATGTCGACTGTACAGTAACTCTTAGAGCACTGATGTCAGCTGTACAGTAACCCTTAGAGCACCGATGTCGACTACAGTAACCCTTAGAGCACTGATGTCGACTGTACAGTAACCCTTAGAGCACTGATGTCGACTACTGTAACCCTTAGAGCACTGATGTCGACTACAGTAACCCTTAGAGCACTGATGTCAGCTGTACAGTAACCCTTAGAGCACTGATGTCGACTGTACAGTAACCCTTAGAGCACGGATATCAGCTGTACAGTAACCCTTAGAGCACTGATGTCAGCTGTAAAGTAACCCTTAGAGCACTGATGTGAGCTGTATAGTAACCCTTAGAGCACTGATGTCAGCTGTACAGTAACCTTTAGAGCACTGATGTCTACTACAGTCACCCTTGGAGCACTGATGTCGACTGTACAGTGACCCTTAGAGGACTGATGTCAGCTGTACAGTAACCCTTAGAGCACTGATGTCAGCTGTACAGTAACCCTTAGAGCACTGATGTCGACTACAGTAACCCTTAGAGCACTGATGTCAGCTGTACAGTAACCCTTAGAGCACTGATGTCGACTACAGTAACCCTTAGAGCACTGATGTCGACTGTACAGTAACCCTTAGAGCACTGATGTCAGCTGTACAGTAACCCTTAGAGCGCTGATGTCGACTGTACAGTAACCCTTAGAGCACTGATGTCAGCTGTACAGTAACCCTTAGAGCACTGATGTCGACTACAGTAACCCTTAGAGCACTGATGTCGACTATACAGTAACTCTTAGAGCACTGATGTCAGCTGTACAGTAACCCTTAGAGCACTTATGTCGACTACAGTAACCCTTAGAGCACTGATGTCGACTGTACAGTAACCCTTAGAGCACTGATGTCGACTACTGTAACCCTTAGAGCACTGATGTCGACTACAGTAACCCTTAGAGCACTGATGTCAGCTGTACAGTAACCCTTAGAGCACTGATATCGACTGTACAGTAACCCTTAGAGCACGGATATCAGCTGTACAGTAACCCTTAGAGCACTGGTGTCAGCTGTACAGTACCCTTAGAGCACTGATGTCGACTACTTCTGTGTTTTTATCAGCACATGTATCTGTCTATAGTATAATAATTATACATTCGATCGTGAAACACTGATACATGTTTGGTCTTAAATTTCATAAAACGTACTAATTTCCAGGCACTTAAAGTTGTGGATCGCGTGAAATTAGGTTGAACAGCTTAGGTGTCTACAAAGCTCACGGAATAATTGATATCAGCACGATTCTATGAACACATCACTTTATATGGACTTGAACTATTTTACAGCCATTTAAATCTATAGCACACCATACACGAAGGAATGATAACGAAGTCAAGCGCTATGACATCCGACCATCAAGCCATCGTTGACCTATTATTGTACCCCTTAGTGATTATGACACAGAGATAACAGATCGATCGATTACCACAAAGCGTTAACGGGATTATGAACGTTATCATAGCGAGATAACTGTCAAAGCTGGTAATCTGAACAAGTGCGTGAAACCATCCTTCACACGTGTCGTCGTCACAGCAAATACGTGACAAGCCCCTGACAAGTTCTGGGTGATAGACAATCCCGCCCAACCATAGATCACTGCAGCGCGCACTTCACCTTTCAACCGACAAATTACTTATTTGAAATTTGGAATTGGAATGGTGAAAAATATTCAGATTTGACTAAATGGTAGTTAGTAGGTTTGAAATCATGCTGATTGATATCACTTTTTATCTTTAAAATGCACAAAAGCTGGTATTTAATGTGATAATAAAAAATCGAAAAAGACCGGCGGTTAAAGGTCAAATAGGTTAAAACGCTAATCACGTCTAGTCATTTTCTGCCATTTTAGGTGACCTTCAAACAACATAATAATGAAAATTCGAAGGAACAATTGACATTTAATTCGCTAGATTGGCATATGTTATGAGTCAAATGCTACTAGTCACGTCTATAGCAGTTTCTGTCATTGTATTTGTCGTTCCAAATAATATGTTTTGATTCGATATCGGGAGCATCTCTTGTGGTATTTTGGTGAGTGCTGAGTTCGCATAGGTCACTTCTAGTGGCAATTTGGTCATCACGTGCGGCCTTCCTGCAATCATTGGGATCGAAGTAAAAGTAATTGTTACCCTCTTTAAGTTTTGTGTCGCTGCAGCGAGACGCAACTTCACGTTGGAAAAAAAAATTCTGTAACTGAGCTCTGTAAGGGAAAACTAATACTCATCCACCCGTAAAGATTTGGATTGAAGCCAATTTGAAACAAATTCAAATGCCACTGAAATTGATAAAACAGTTGGTGGTAGATGATTAGATAACCACTGTCAATCGTACAAATCAGTTTGAAAGATGCCTCTTTCAAACTAAATATTTTTAGAGCCAAAAATTGCGTGAACAATTTTAACTTGAAATGAATGGAAAATATTTGGGAGGTCAAGGGTGAATCAGAAGGTCAAGGGTGAATCAGGAGGCCAAGGGTGAAGCAGGAGAAAAGGATGAATCTGGAGGTCAAGGGTGAATCAGAAGGTCAAGGGTGAATCAGGAGAAAAAGATGAATCTAAAGGTCAAGGGTGAATCAGGAGGTCAAGGGTAAATCAGGAGAAAAAAGGGTGAATCAGGAGGGCAAGGGCGAATCAGGAGGTCAAGGGTGAATCAGGAGAAGAAAGGGTGAATCAGGAGGTCAAGGGCGAATCAGGAGGTCAAGGGTTAGTCAGGAGAAAAAGGGTGAATCAGGAGATCAAGGGCGAATCAGGAGGTCAAGGGTGAATCAGAATGACAAATATTTATATATATATTCTACTTTTTTTTTCTACGGGTGTCGTTCTTGCTACTCTGAAATTTTCATTTGTATATTATACATAATTGCTATTTTATCTCTGGTTTCTTCATATCTTGGCAATGCCATTTAATTTTATTTTAAGTTGTTATCATCTACACTTTCAAAATGCTCTGTGTTTTATCATGTCAATGTCATGATTATAAATCATTATCTATGTGATAACATGTATGTTTTCATGTGAACTTACCAAACTAATCATCTTGTATATACATGTACATATATTTCTACGAAAAATTATTTATGCCAATTATTTATGCCAATAAAATATATGTCTGTCTATCTGTCTGTCTGTCTGTTTCTCGTCGCAGACGATGGCACAACATTAAACCTACAGTGGTTTGGTTTCTCGTGTTTGCTTGGCATGTCTATGTATGTATGTACGGAATTTTGACAAAGATGAATGACTATCCTCCAGTAAACTGTGAAGATTCATACGCTGTTTATCAAGATACAATCTCCAATATTTTATAGGAGATGTCTCTTTAACGTACCCAAAGAACTATATTCCCAAATTAAACACCAAACATACAAGAAAAACATATTTAATTTTTAAATGTTAGATCTGATGCTGTCGTGTAAGATAAATAATTGATGTTTTTCGTAGTTTAAAACTTCAGAATTAATTCAAGTTTATTGTATATCCAATTTGTTTAAAATACAATGAAAAAGTGACTTGTGTATGTCAAGTGTTGACTTGAGGTGATCCATCACTTGATAATGACTGCCTGTCACGGCTACAGGTGTCAACTTAACAGGTAACAGCTAATATATCTCTACTAATTTGTCAGCTTCACTTCAAACCAAGAAACCATGTATTATTTTTCACGTAAAATCGGGGTGGGGCCCTGGTGCAGTGGTTAAAGCTTCCTGTCTGCAAAGTTGGAGATAATGTGTCACTCGAGATTGAAAGTGGTTATTCAAATTAACTGATTTATCACGTAATGACTATATTATATGTTGTGACATGTTAACACTATGATGTTAATCACGTCGACAGCCGCTTTTAGCGTATTTTTTATTAGAAACAAATCAAAATAAACAATAAAACTAGCCAGTCAACATGGTCAATAAAACACATAATAAAACCCAGTGACTGGCCACATTTCTATTTGGCCCCTTTTGCTTGAGGCCAGATATGTATATGCTTAACACTGGGTGTTTTTTGTTTTCATAATTGTCACATATAGAAGACTGAAGCATTTTATGAAATTTTTCATTTATCTTTGCTCGACATTTGTGTATATAATTTTGCATCCACATGTTTCACTTAGTGGTATTCACATAATTCGGGTGTGCTGAATACGAATCCGTCGGATAATACTCCATACCGCGTGTCATTCACCTTCAAATTTGCAAAAAAAAAAATGGCTGCCAAATCTCTGTCGATTTTGAGTAATTTGTAATCAAAAAAGATGATTTTGATTTTGTTTATTTAAAAAACAAATATGTTTGAACGTATGTGGAGATCTGATATTTTCTCCACTGCGCTGTTCTGTACATCTTAGGAACGGAAATGTAATTCAATTGTATATGTCATTAACCATGTGTCGATTGGTTAAATGGAAAACAACGACTGACGTTTACGTAACCATACCCCTAGTTCTCTAAGGGTTAATTGTTAAAATAATCAAGCAGGTTAACTTTTTTAGTCCTAATGCATACGTTTGGATTGATATTTGTTAATCATTTTTTTACAAGCAATTCATCAAGACAACAGTTAAAACATAAGCCAGTCAACCATCAGATCTGTAGCCGACACTGCAACGGTGTATTGTCTAGCCCGACTAACACCTGTTTTAAATCTGGGTCAGTAGTATGTCTGTTAGTTTCCGGATCTCATTTATCACATTCTCTCTACCATCTATCACTATAACAGCTGTTTACCAGCGCTCACATAAAATCCGCAGATAACTTCATTTTAAACTTTTAAGTTTTCTATTCATTACATCTGGATTATCTCAAGCTCTCAAGTTTGGTAATTTCATCACCAGCCTGACCAGAGTGTGCTTGATTAGTAAACTTAAATTTGCAAATGTATACTTTAATATTTATACTAGTAAGCCATGATGTACACAATACCTAACGACGCCTTTGTATTTAATCGTACTATTCATTATAACGGAATACATTAGTATGATTACCAATATCTCCCTAAGCGTAAAATAAAAGTACAGAAGTAGGTGTAGCTTTATGTAGGGCGGGGGACCTAGGGTAGTGGCTAGCACCGCTGCCCTTCACGCAAAGTTCGGGGTTCGGTTCCCGGTCTCGGCGGTTTGAAAGAAACAAAAAATGTTACTTCCCCATCCACGTATGAAAGTCAGTATTGTGGGGAGCCTCCGTGACCGAGAGGTAGCGTGCTCGGCCTTAGACCGCCAGGGCTCGAATTTCGAATCCTGTGTCTGGAGGACAGTGTCATCTCAATCATCTCACCATCCTCAGGAGGTTTTCCTTGCCCAATTTAGCCTATATGTGCACAAAGGTGGCCTAAAGCAAGATTCATTTCACTTATGTAGACACATATTTTAAAAATCAAAGTATTAAGATATTTACAGTTAAAAAATATTGTTGTGTTCTATAATATTAATGTTTAATCTTTAAAGCACAGCATCGCATATTATATAATACATTATCCATGGCTTGGGGCGAGTACTGGAGAAAAGTACTCGAGTACAAGTACAAGTACTTTAAAAAATGACGAGTACAAGTACAAGTACAAGTACTTTGAAAAGTACTTGAGTACAAGTACCGAGTACTTTCGTTGTAAACTCTAATAAATTACATAAAATGTATTAAATAAATAATTGATTATAATATATCTTACTTCATGTTGATATATGTGACACGATCCGGCAAAATGAGCTTTAAGTCGTACTTTGGCAAGTGTTTATAAAGAAAATATTTTTTCTATTTAGTTGATTTGAATACAATTGTGTGGTATTTTCCAAAAGTGCACAAATTGCCTTTTGTACTTCAAATGCCATTTTATCCAGAAAAAAAGTAATTTCAGACTTCATATTTTTCTGAGTTTGTCGAGTCATATTTTCGGAATTAAACACGCTACAGAGTTGTGTGATATACCATTTTAAAGGTAATTTTGTGTAGGTGCGGGATATCTTAAAAACTCTAATATTTAAATATGCGACTGACGACTCATTTTGTCAGGTTGGTTCACATATAGATATATATGAGTGGTGAAAATAATATTTTATGGGACAGGCTTATTATCAATATTGCATGTCCCAACATGATATTGCATTTTCCAATCAGTGTACAACGTATTGTATGCTACATGTGGGCTTCCTAATTGGCGAATCATAATAAATAAATACGCACATGCTAGTATACAAATTGTCTGTGTATAAAGCTTTACGTTGCAAAACACGCTAGTTTAAAAACTTCCAGTAGTCCTAACGATGGTAAAATGTTAGGCCAGTGCCGCCAACATTTGGCCGCCACTGTAATACACGTTTAAATGAGCCTGAACACACATTGTGTCATGGAAAAGATCAAGGTTATTAAACGTATACGGATCACAATTCCACCATGAAAATCCAAAAAGCAGTATCTGCTCACTTGTAATGTAAACAGAACTGCCTTTTGGCTTTGCACGGCAGAATTGTTTTGCGATAACACGCACACTTTAGTTGCTGGTGACTGTGATATCAAATCAAATGTATTACCATAATACATGTATATCCGTACAAGATTTAGCCCGGGCATACGCTGGCTCATAAATTAGCCTATTATTAGTTTTAATATATATTTGTATGCGATTTATAGGACGAGCACCTCAGTGTTGTATCTATTTTTATACTCGGTCCGTCATCACATTTCGGGGACGGAAAGGGTTATATAAAGCCGCCGTAGGCCTACAATTGACTCATTATGTAACCTCACACCTTTAACCCTTACGCGACACTAACGTGTTCAATTATATTTTTCTCTAATTTTTAGCTATAATTGCTGACTCAATTTCTTACTTTAAACATTGTTAAATGACAAACTACATAATCACGATATTAAAAAATAAACAATTAAAAAAATACATTTTTTGACTTCCCTGCTGCTTACTGGTGACCTGACGCAATGTATATATATTGTACATTTTAGGGTAGTTTAGTTCGCTAGACACCTGACGTCTTGTAAACTTGTGCATAATTTCGTTTACTTTTATTTTTTATTTTTCTTGTTTTTAGTATGTACAGCGATCCGATATTTTTTGGATGAACCGCTTTATAAATGATTTGTAATAATGATATACAAAAAATGGTGGTGTCCCGCAGTTAAAGGGTGATGTTTGCCGTCTAATTACTTTGGTCATTTTTGTTTTAACCGTACTGTTATATCATGTGTTAATCCTACAAACTTGCTGGTTAATTCTTGGCCCAATGTCGTGGACATTGGCCCGGCATTGTAAAGTCTCTGTAGATAAGACGTGGCGTTGTTGCGGTCGTGTTTTTTTATATTTACACAACACTGGTACTGGGTTGTATGAGCTATGGCAGTTTTAATATATCTTAGTCCACACCGAGTCTCAACTGCTTTATAAAGATAACAGTTATAAACTACTTATTCAATCAAGTGATATTATTTGTCCGGTGCTGGGGAAATGTCGGCTAAGTGTCTACGCAATTGGGCCAATATTGTGCAAATATTATGCAAATACCGATCGATCGTCCCAACAAACACGATATTTAATTGAACCTATAGTAATCTTGCTACATAGTCTTCAACGGTGGCCCAACATTATACCACCATTGTTTCAATGTCTCATGTTTTCTGGGGTTTAGCTGCGAAGAACGAGGTGTTGATTTTAAATCTCGCGACAATATTGTTGCAATCACGCCCCCCCCCCTTCAATGATTACTAGTCCTACTGTATAGTATGGTCACTTGTAAAAGTTTTATATCAACACATATTCCTGTTTTACAAAAAAACGTCTCTTGTCTTTTTTTTCAAGAATAGTTATTTAATTATCTTGTGAACTACACGAGGATACTAGTATATACAAGGCAGAACAAGCAATTAGCTGCATGATATTGCAAAAAGGTGCACTTCTGTTAAAAGTTGATGTCAGTAATTGGACTAGTTTTGAAATAATTTCAAAGTATTTATTAAATCATTTTTCAATATAACAGCTAAACTGATGGTAAAAAATCATTAACTGAATGTTCCATATCCTGCAATAATGATTTAGGATTTGTCTGCTAGCTATTTTGAATCAATTTAAGATGACTAGTACTCGTAAAGTACTTGTAAGTACTCGTTAAAAGTACTTTTATTTTTAAAAGTACTTGAGTACAAGTACGAGTACAAGTACTTTTTAAAAGTACGAGTACTGAGTACCGACGAGTACTGCAAAATCGGTACTCGAGTACCAAAGTACCGAAGTACCGAGTAATTTGGCCCCAAGCCTGCATTATCCATGGCTTTTCAACTATATGCTCAGAATAAAACAGCAATACATTGACTCAATGTCGGCTTAATGTTGGCCCACGGTCTCCAGCGCTGGCCCAGCATCATCCCATCATGATTTCCATGGCTCAGGACTCGTCACATTAGATAAGCTGAAGTATGCTGCACTTTAATCAACTAACATCTAAACGGCGGTAACACTGCAAATCAAGATAAAAACATACGTTGAACCAACGTTGTATTATTGTATGACAGACGTTGTAGAATTGTATGTTGATCAAAGATGATTCATGTTAAGGCATTTACGTGCCGCTACCATATGGACCACCTGACATCCAGGTGTTTGATTATAAAAGTAAAATAAAGGAGTATATGCAATATTGTATCTATAATAATAACTATTTTTAATTTATGCCTTGATACTTTGATAGCCGATACTGATGATTAGATGATGCTTCTATTGTAATATGATTAATGACAATTCTATTTACAGTGTGATTTATATGATGCATCCTAACACCAGACTGATTAGTAAACTTAAATTTATAAATTCATACTATAATATTGTAAACTGGTGCATGTGCCACCCAGTAGAGCGGCAGATACACCCCCTCATATCCAAGAGGACACGATAACTAGTGACAGCACAAGAAAAAGTGGCACAAAACAACACACAATGAAAAATTACAGATTTTATCACAATATGATAAAAAATGTTTATTTTACAATATGATCAGAAATGATTATGCATTATGTATCTTGTCCCATGCCATACACGGGTGTAACTGCCACTCCATAGAGCGGATACACCCCCTCATATAAAAAAAAACGGACGTAATATCAACTAACAGCATGGTTTCTGATAAATTCTTTAAGCCAAGAAAGTGTGGCACAAAACCACACTCAAAGAATAACTTACTATCACAATATGATTCATAATGATTCTGTTCTAATATGATTAATAATAATTATACACTATGTAGTCTCCGGACATGAAAGGGTCCCTTTGCCACATTGTAGAGCGGCAGATACACTTTACCTTCACATATCCAAGAGTATACGAGTATAAACCACACACAAAGAATAAATTATTGACGACAAATATAACAGTTGGAAATATCACAACAATCAGAATAACATTTGATAAAATACGTTTTAATATAATTATGAAACATATCCAGATAAACCGTGTTTATGAATTTTAGAGGTTATGTCAACAGAAAAACTATTTAAAATATTTATGATTTCATGACGAACAATATGCTTTGTAAATTCATGGTAGACTTTCTCTGGGCATAGTAAATTACGATTTCTTGTGTCCTGCTTATGAATATGTGAAAACGGTGTCAGTTAAAAATTATTAAAATAAGCCGGTAAGGTTTCATGCTCCAATTTATAGCCAAAGATGAGCAATTTCATCTGGTACAAGAAATCAACTTTTAAAACATTCAATCTTTTAAAAATAGGTTCACTGTGTGCATTAAATTTACTCGTTATAATACAAACAGCTTTCTTCTGAAGTTTCAATATTCGATCTGATTTTAAACCCCATGATAAAATACCATAATTTATATGTGGTAAAATCAAAGTGTTGTATACGGTTAATAAAATGTTAAGCGGAATGTGATGTTTTAACTTATATAGGATTCCAATAGTTTTTGTTATTTTATTCGATATTGTATGGTTATGTTCATCCCACGATAGATGTTTATCAAAATGTATACCTGAGAAAATAAAACAATCGACACATTCCAATAGTGATTTACCAATATTTAATGTAGGTTTTTGTATGGATTTTTGGGGCATGTGAAACAACATAAATTTAGATTTTTTAACATTTGGTGACAGTTTATTTGCCATGATCCACTCATTTATTTTATCAAACTCATTATTGAATAACGAGATAATGATTTTATTATCTCTGGACCTAAAATAAAAAAATAGTACTATATCAAGTTGTGCCATCAGCATAAATGAGCAGTCTAATAAATGAACTTGCTTTATTAATGTCATCCATGTATATTATAAATAATTGTGGGCCTAAAATAGAGCCCTGATGTACACCTGTCATAATATTACTTAAACTAGATTTGGTGCCGCCAAATTGTACAGATTGTTTACGGTTTGATAAATAACTATTTAGCAAATTTAAACTACCTCTTCTGAAACCATAGTAATTAGGTTTCTGTAATAAGAGTGATTGATAATATCAAAAGCCTTTGATAAATCTAGAAAACGCAAAAAGGTGTTTTACCTTTATCCATACCACATATAACTCTATCAAGCAATTCATATGCAGCAAATTCTGTGGAATGTTTTTGTCTAAAACCATATTGGCTTTTGGAAAAAGATTATTTATTGTAAAGTATTCGTATATTTGTGGAACCGTAATTTTTTCAATAACTTTCGAAATTGCAAGTGAAATTGAAACAGGGCAATAATTTTTGATTAGTGTTTTGTCATCTTTTTGATAAAGAGGGACAACATTAGCTATTTTTAGCTCATCTGGAAAAACACCTGTTTCGATACACTGATGCGTTATAAGAGTAAAAGATTTCACAATAATATTTTCAATTGATTTTATTAATTTAACCGAGAGACCGTCAGCTCCTTGACAAGATTTACATATTATGTTTCTAACAGCAGTTTCAGTTACAGGAGTAAAATTGCAGTTCTTTTCTGATAGTTTGTCCAGGTATGATTTAACAATTAAAACTGTCTGCAATTATTTGCTTATCTTCAGTACAATGATTATTAATATTAAAACGTTCAGAGATAGACGTTGTAGATGTCTTCTTGTTTAATATATCTTTAATATTGGATCATGTGAGCTTTATATCATTTTTACACTTTTTAAAACAAGAAAAGTAGTACATTTTTTTGGCCAATTTTATATATTTTTTAAAAGCTTGTTATAATTAAGAAAAATCATTTTTACGGTTTGACAATTATCTGCATTATTATCAAGTTTTTTCTTCAAATTGACGTACAAGTTATCTCTATAAACTATAGATTTATTAATACCACGAGTAATCCATTTACTATGTTTGTGTTTTTTAAATTTAATCAGTTTAGAAGGAACATGTTCATTTATAGAATTTGAAAAGATTGAATGCATTTAATTGATCATACATATTACATGCGGACAACGCATCAACAAAGTCATTAATGTTCTCAGTGTTTAATCTACGAGATTCAATCATTTTAGGAGGAACTGTTTTTACAAGTATAGGATCAATTACTAAAAAGTATGGTTGATAGTCTGACAGCCGATGTGTTAAAATACCTGAAACATTTGTAGCTCCTATTGGAGGATATTTTACAAAGAAGTTATCGATTAAGGTACCACATGGCTCTGAAAATCTTGTTGGGAAAGTAATTTGAGGAAAAAAATGAATTTGACGTGGGAGTGTCAAAAAAGTCACTAGCATTTATTTTGACACGTGTTTAAAAGGTTTATATTGAATACTCCAGCTATTACAATTTCATGCTTACAAATTTTCAAATTAATTAGGATCGGTGTTAGTTCGTCTAAAACAGTGTCATGGTCCTTTTTATGTACAATGATATGATTTTTATTTAGAAAACCAGAGACCTCAATAAATATACTCTCCCACACTTTAGCATTTTCCACTAGGTCTATTTTCGCGTAATTAAAATTATTTCTTAAGTAGATGATAAGGCCACCATGGCCGCAACATAGCTTTCCCTGTGATATTAGCGTACAGTCATCAATGTCAAATTGAAAAAGATCAGAGTGCTCAGACAGCCAAGATTCTTGCAAACAGATTGCAGAAATATGACAGTTTTTGAATCTTAAATTTTCTGTTAATATTCGTAATTCGTCAATTTTGGCATTTATTGACTGTATATTTAAACTTCATAAAGATAATTTGCTTTCATGCTTACTAAGCTGGTCAACAAACATTTGATCATCATGGTAAAAAGACGGATTTATAAGAAGTGGCTCATTTTCATTATCTAATCATGTATTTGGAATTGTGCACAAAGCATTTTTTTCAGTACCACCTAAAGATTTTAAAATAGTGTCACTGACACTTTCAACAACATTCGCCATATTTTCTACATTTACATAAGTTTAAAATTAAAGGCAGCACAGCGTCTACAACTCTATACGAACATCAGCACAGCTCTGCTTCAACATATCATTTTTCTGTGCCCATGCTGAGATCTTCATATTGCCTACTTATCGACATACTATGCATTCAAACACAAACAAATGCTGCCATTAAATAGACTGACTGACTGACTGACTGACTGACTGTACGTTTTCAGGTTTTATTTTTATTTTTACAGTAACAGATAATTAGTAGACTAAAATAATATGATAAATTAGAAGACAGCTCATTATAATATATACCTCGATATTATCGCTAAAGCGAAATTACTTCACAGAGCATTCTATTTAAAATATATGATGTTTTTTATTTTTGTCAAATACGCACTTATTTCCACCACTTGGCACCAGTCATTAAAAGCATGGGTTATTCAATAACTAGTAAAGTGTGTGTTAGGTTAAGGTTATGACGATAATTTATTAAGGACTCGGAAAAATGAAATATTTATTGTCGCTATTTACTTGTAAAGTAAGCAGTTACTGCCCTTTGGGTTCACGTGGCAGTATGGTCATGACATATACGGAGGAGTAGCTTATTCTATTATTATACCTCACGAGGTAATCTGAAAAAAGACACCAGCATGACACTTATTTAATTCAAAAAAACACACCGTCCTTCAAATATCAAATGTACATAGCCAAATTGTTTTGCCCCAGATAGATGAACGCGGGTATCAAATAAGCCCTATATTAAGGATACAATTTGATTCGTTTCTCTTTGTGAAGCTATAATTAATTAAGGCCTATAATTAGACTAATCCTCGACAACCATACGCCGTATATTTTGTTACCTTAATTAATGGTTAATGAGATCGCTGCTAATGGTATTTTAAAATTGCATCTATTTTAAAGCAGTTGTCATGTCTACTGTTCATTATTTTTTATTATTATTTAAACTTATAAAACATTATTAGCCATTAGCTGTTTTGCATAATGTGCCCTGTTTTATGACATATATGTACATAATATATAAAGATACATGTTCAAACAATTATCATATGTACAATAATACTATTATATTATTAAAATAGAATGTACATTAAACATTTTAAACCATCAGTTATTTGAGGTAATCGAATAGATTTAAGAATGTTTATACATGTACATTTATAGCAAGGGAAAAATACACAAATGCTCCCGCACTAAAACTACTAAAAAAACATTTTAAAAAAGTTGGAGAAACACATGTACAATAATATCATTTTTGCAGCTCTAACTATAGAATTGAATAAGAATTTGATTATTAGCCATATTTATAGGTTCTATTTAAAGGCAAACAATGTATTCTTCTTTCTAATATCTAAAAGTAGCTTATTCCAAAGTTTAGACCCATTTACACTTAAAGATGATTTATATAGATGATCATCACACTTAGGCTGATGTAGAGTATTACTTGATGCATTACGTGTTGAAACAGTATGACATTCAGAAACGTAGGGAAAAGATCAGATAAGTAATAAGGAGCTAGATTATTTAGAGATTAATAAGAGAGACAACGTGATAAAAAGTAACATGTTTCTTTAACATTTTGCCACCCTAGATCTCTCACAATATCTATTCCGCGAATGTTCAAGTCAAAGTATTGTGCTAGAAGTCATGCTGCTCCTTTTTTGTAATTTTTGTATTTTACATAAAATTATTACGCCAGACAGTGATACAATAATCAATAATACTTTAAAATATACCATAGAAAATATAATTAATATCATCCGTTGCCTGAATTTGTTTTAATATAATAGCTGCGAAGAAAATTTCTTACACAATTCAGCTATATAGTTAGACCAGTATAATTTACTGTCAATTTCAACGCCAAGAAATTTTGCAGACTTAACAAAGGGTTATTTAACGCAATTTATAAAAATATCTATGCTATTAACTACATTTTTGTTGGATATTATTAATACATTGCACTTGTGTATGTTTTAAATTTAAAATGTTTTGTCTAAACCATTCAATCGATTCACTGACAGCTTTCTGAAGTCGTTTTTATCAAACTTGCACGTCGATAATTATCCAAAGATATCTCCAAAACAATTGATTTTATGATTACCACGCTGATTGATTGATTGATTGATTGATTGATTGATTAATTGATTGATTGATTGATTGATTGATTGATTGATTGATTGATTGATTGATTGATTGTCATATCGCACACCAGGTTACCACTACCGCATATCACGTCAGAGCTCAGGTCGGGGCCATGGGGTAGTTGTTACCACTGCCGCATATCGCGCCAGAGCTGAGGTCAGGGCCGTGGGGTGGTGGTTAGCACTACCGCATATCACGTCAGAGCTGAGGTCGTGGGCTGGGGTAGTGGTTAGCACTACCGCATATCACGCCAGAGCTGAGGTCTGGGCCGTGGGGTAGTGGTTAGCACTACCTCATATCACGCCAGAGCTGAGGTCGGGGCCGTGGGGTAGTGGTTAGCACTACCTCATATCACGCCAGAGCCGAGGTTGGGGCCGTGGGGTGGTGGTTAGCACTACGCATATCACGCCAGAGCTGAGGTCGTGAGCTGGGGTGATGGTTGGAACTACCTCATATCAAGCCAGAGCTGAGGTCGGGGTCGTGGGGTGGTGGTTAGCACTACCGCATATCACGCCAGAGCTAAGGTCAGGGCCGTGGGGTAGTGGTTAGCACTACCGCATATCACGCCAGAGCTAAGGTCGGGGCCGTGGGGTGGTGGTTAGCACTACCGCATATCACGCCAGAGCTGAGGTAGGGGCCGTGGGGTAGTGGTTAACACTACCGCATATCACGCCAGAGCTGAGGTCGGGGCCGTGGGGTAGTGGTTAGAACTACCTCATATCACGCCAGAGCTGAGGTCGGGGCCGTGGGGTAGTGGTTAGAACTACCTCATATCACGCCAGAGCTGAGGTCGGGGCCGTGGGGTAGTGGTTAGCACTACCTCATATCACGCCAGAGCCGAGGTCGGAGCCGTGGGGTGGTGGTTAGCACTACCGCATATCACGCCAGAGCTGAGGTCGGGGCCGTGGGGTAGTGGTTAGCACTACCTCATATCACGCCAGAGCTGAGGTCGGGGCCGTGGGGTAGTGGTTAGAACTACCTCATATCACGCCAGAGCTGAGGTCGGGGCCGTGGGGTAGTGCTCGCATATCACGCCAGAGCTGAGGTCGGGGCCGTGGGGTAGTGGTTAGCACTACCTCATATCACGCCAGAGCTGAGGTCGGGGCCGTGGGGTAGTGGTTAGCACTACCTCATATCACGCCAGAGCTGAGGTCGGGGCCGTGGGGTAGTGGTTAGCACTACCGCATATCACGCCAGAGCTGAGGTCGGGGCCGTGGGGTAGTGGTTAGCACTACCTCATATCACGCCAGAGCTGAGGTCGGGGCCGTGGGGTAGTGGTTAGCACCACCACATATCACGCTAGAGCTCCAGGCTCGTTCCGGGGTTTGGTGTTCGAGCTTTGAGAAGCGAAAATGATTTTTCCACGCTCAATCCCCCAGGCTCTAATTTCGAATTTGATGTCCGGATGGCAGTGCCATTTTATTTTTCTGTACTGGCCCAGTTTAGCCTGTATATGCAGACAATTCGTGTATACCTCATTGATTCATTCAAGGTGGAACATTCCTGGGTATTCACATGTATATGTAATCAATTCCTATTAATTGTCGTCTCAAAACTATTCCAGAATGTATTACAATTTTAATTCAATACAAATACATAAAACTGAAAATTTGCATGAGCAGGTAGAACAAGAATGATAACATACACATTGCCACCAAAAAATGCCACATACCCGATATTTAAATCCGCATCTGCGCATACCACGACAATATCACTAATATATATGTGCAGCTTGTCAAATCTAAATATTTTATAACATCTGTGAACATGATAATGTTGGGATAACTATGATATGTGGTAGTTTACAAACAAAATATTGTGTATGGTAATACGTCAAATTTGAATAAAAAGTGTGGATCTCACACAATCATTACAGTGTGAGAGAGAGAACAACGTATCAATATCAAAGGGACAAACATATATCCAATGAAATGATAGATAAAAAAAAGTGCAATAATTCATTCATTCATTTATTCATTCATTCATTCATTCATTCATTCATTCATTCATTCATTCATTCATTCATTCATTCATTCATTCATTCATTCATTCATTCATTCATTCATTCATGCATTCATTCATTCATTCATTCATTTATTCATTCATTCATTCATTCATTCATTCATTCATTCATTCATTCATTCATTCATTCATTCATTCATTCATTCATTCATTCATTCATTTATTCATTCATTCATTCATTCATTCATTCACTCATTCATTCATTCATTCATTCATTCTTTCACTTATGCATACACTCTAAACAATATAGGTTCTTTAGAAGGAACCCCCAAGTACTATCCCCATGCAACCCATGGACAACCCTGCAATGGTTCTCCTGGGGTTGCATGGTAATAGTACTGAAGGATTCTTTTTAAAGAACCTATATTGTTTAGAGTGTACCTGAAGCAGAGCTAGTGCCAATATTCCCAGCAAGCAAAAGGTGTCGATCCAATACCGGTTTAATGGTCGGCCATCGTCTACGACGTCGGCCCAACATTAAATCAGCATTGCCTCAACGTCTCGTGTTTCCTTGTGTAGTGTAATTATTACAGTAACTTATTACGATAAATTACCACAATTGTTGAATGTGAACACTTACGTTTGTGGTAAAAAATTATCACAAATCTTATTATTTTTTAATTATTATTATTGTTATCTATAGAACATATCCACTTTCCTCTGACGGAGAACCTTGTTATGACAAACTGTTATTGTTTCGCACTGTTGCTGTTATATTAAGAAACGTAAAAGCGAAACGACCAAAAAAAGTGCATAACAGCGAAGGTGCGAAAGGGACATTTTCGAAGCCAACTCCAGGTTTCACCCATCTATCTATATATTAGTACGAAGGGTGATAGACACAGAATCTGATGTTCACCGAACTACAGTTCACGTTAAATTGAGTGTACAAAAACTGCCATACACTCAACCACAGTCGGTGTCGATTATTGTTACAGGAGCTTTGAAAACTACTAACACTTCAGCAAGCAAGACACGTTGAAACAATGCTGTTTTAATGTTGGGTCAGTGTCGCTGACGTTGGGCCAACATTAAAACAGCATTGTTTCAACGTGTCGTGTTTGCTGGGACCACTATATTTAGCATCTATATATAGATGACGGATCCAGGAATTGACAGACGGAGGGGCGCCGATTTTTTGTAATAATTCTTGCACTACATGTATGTGGGCGGGGGCCATAGGGTAGTGGTTAGCAGCGCTGCCTTTCACGCCAGAGTTCGGGGTTCGGTTCTTGTTTCTTCCCCATCCACGTGTGAAAGTCAGTATTGTGCGGAGTCTCCGTAACCGAAAGGTAGCGTGCTCGGTCTCAGACCGCCAGGGCTCGAATTTCGAATCCTGTGTTTGGAGGACAGTGTCATCTCAATCATCTCACCATCCTCAGGAGGTTCTCCTGGCCCAGCTTAGCCTATATGTGCACAAAGTGGCCTAAAGCCCGATTCATTTCATTTACTACATGCATGTGGCACAGCCAACCTCTTATATGCTCTAGAGGGGTCTGGGTGAAGAATGATATCTATTAAGAAATGACACATTCTAGAACAGATATTTCGGCCTAAATTTGCCTTTGGGACCCTGACGGGAAAGGTGCGCAGCCGCCCCCCCCCCCCCCCCACACACACACATTCGCAGTGAGAGGCGCAGGTTGTTATTTGTATGTGACTGCCAGCCGAAACCAAGCAATAACCAACGAGAAGGAATGCTGCTTTAATGTTGGTTCAGAGTCTACGATACTGGGTCAACATTAATCCAGCATTGGTCCAGCATCTGGTGTCTGCTGGGACGGCTGTCGTTCTGGTACTTTACAATAACACACTGCGTGGATAATATTAACCCTAGCCCCACCACAATCACTTTCTATCGACAATAATTGTAGTATTATTATTACAATAAAGTAGTTTTGTAGTTTAAAAGATTCAATATTGTGGGGAGCCTCCGACGTAGCATACACGGTCTGAGACCGCCAGGTCTCGAATTTCGAATCCTGTGTCGGAAGGGCTGTGTCATCGCATTTATCTCACCATCCTTAGGAGGTTTTCCTGGCCCAGTTTAGCCTATGTGTGCACAAAGGTGGCCTAAAATCCCATTCATTTTATTTCATTTTAGTTTAGTAGTTTAGAATGTTTTCCTGTTCAATTTATTATATAATCTATCCCATCTTATCATTATTTAAGGTGACGGTTTCTGGCATCGTGGGGGTAAAATGTCGGTGCAAAAAATGAGGTGAAGGTTTATAGGCGATGTTGTTTGCTTAGCAAAAACTTGTGAATTTATCTCTGTTAATTGGCTTGGAAAAATCCTTGACGCATATTTCCCAGCCAAGAGCAGAGCGTATCTCGTTGTGAGCGTGACACTGATAGCACGATAATGCTATTTTAGAAATGGAATGTGGGCTGTTTGTTTTGGCATCAGGAGGTACATCAGGCAAGGCCCTGGTGCAGTGGTTAAAGCTGCCTGCTTGGAAAGTCGGAGATCGGGGGTTCGTCCTCCGCTCCGCTCACTCGTACAGATTCAGTATTGTGCGGAGCCTCCGTGACCGAGAGGTAGCGTGCTCGGCCTCAAACCGTCAGGGCTCAAATTTCGAATCCTGTGTCTGGAGGGCAGTGTCATCTTATTCAACTCATCATCCTCAGAAGGTGCTCATGGCCCAGTTTAGCCTATATGTTCATAAAGGTGGCCCAAAACTCCATTCATTCATTCATTCATTCATACATCAAGCAAATTGTAAAAAAAATTGCACGTGAATTGCACGCGTAACCAGGCAGGAAAGCAGGCAGGCAGGCAGGCAAGCAAGCAGGAAAGACGACGACCAGACAGCCAGGTAGACATGCAGAGAAGCAGGGACAGGCAGACAGTCCGGCAAACAGGCAAAGAGGCAGGCAGGCAGGCAGGCAGGCAGGCAGGCAGGCAGGCAGGCAGGCAGGCAGGCAGGCAGGCAGGCAGGCAGGCAGGCAGGCAGGCAGGCAGGCAGGCAGGCAGGCAGGCAGGCAGGCAGGCAGGCAGGCAGGCAGGCAGGCAGGCAGGCAGGCAGGCAAGAAGACAGATGTTTGGCAGGCAGACAGGCACGCACATAGGCAGAGAGAGAGGACACAGGCAGGCAGGCAGGCAGGCAGGCAGGCAGGCAGGCAGGCAGGCAGGCAGGCAGGCAGGCAGGCAGGCAGGCAGGCAGGCAGGCAGGCAGGCAGGCAGGCAGGCAGGCAGGCAGGCAGGCAGGCAGGCAGGCAGGCAGGCAGGCAGGCAGGCAAACAAACAAACAAACAAACAAACAAACAAACAAACAAACAAGAAAACAGAAACAAACAAACACACAAACAGAAAACAAGCCATGGCACGTGTATTACGTCTGATAGATTCCAGCGTTCCTAGCTCCTAGTTAATGACACGTATTTATCGGTGATCTTCATGTCTCACTGTGTATCAAGTTTTGTAATACCTAGTTATTTAGATCAGACAAGCAGTGACAGCCTGACAGAAAAAGAGATAATAACTAGTGATTGAATGCTGGGTGACAGGCCATACAATAAATAGTATCTATATGCAATCTAATCCTAATACTTTACAAAACTCGCGAGTTAATATTGAATTCTAGCTGATAAATGTGGTACACATGTTCACATGTATTTATCGACATGTTTAATTCATGCGATCTTCGTGAAATCGTATCGCCTCGGGTCAGGTAATTACTACAAACTATATTTTACTACAAACTCTGTATTCATTCCGTAATATTCCATGTCTTTTCACCTATTACCCCATCCGCTTTGATTGGGGTTTTTTCTCAATAGCACATTGAACAGCGCCTTTTCAAGGTGAAAAAAAATGGCTCAGAAACGCAAGAGTTGAACATATTCGGTATCCACCATGATGAATCTCAATTATTTTTACCTAATTTAAATGTGTGAGGAAATCAATTAGATAACTTGGTTCGTAACCTGATTAGTGTATTTTGCACATAGATTGCTCTACTCTACCGGTCGCCTTGGGCGCCGTGGCTGTGCATATAGCTTCTAGCGCCGAAATGGTCGCAGGGCTGTGTTCTTCCCGGGAGTTGAAATGGCACATGGTGGCTGGGCGACCATGAGTAATACGTTGTAAGGAGATTTAAGCAGTCTTGAGCAGCTGGATATGTGCGCCATATGATTTGGCGCCTTACTATGTTTTGTCTGACATGCGAGTACAGATTACAAAACAATTTCCAACGTAATAGTATCCCATTTATTTAAATTTCCACCCACATGAACTTGTGTCTCGCTGCCGCAACCCACAACTTCAAAGTATTTTAATTTAAGACAAGCCATTTTCAAATATTGATGTTTAAACATTTCCTTCCCAATAACAGTGATTTGATCGGCTAGTATAAGGGATTGATGGGGTTAACCCTTACAGTGCGGGGATCGACTTTAGTCGTCAGAATCTGACGTCTACAGACGTCATATTCTGACGACTAAAGTCGATCCCCGCACTGTAAGAATTAAAATATTTCTACTGGCCGTAGACCCATAACATAGGTATTCAACCCAATCAGAAAGAGCTTCCTAAGACATTTATGATGATTTCAAATTGAAAAAAACCCCTCTGGTTGCGATGTTTTTTACAAATTAATTCAGCGCTTGAAGTGTTAAGGGTCGCGCCTTCCCTTCCTAGTCCCCCATGGACAACAAGCTGAACTGTTGGCCACCTCGCCCAAACTTGAACATTCTGCTTACGGGGTCGGGGTTCGGTTCCCGGACTCGGCGGTTGGAAAGAAACAAAAATGTTTCTTCCCCATCCACGCGTGAAAGTCAGTATTGTGGGGAGCCTCCGTGACCGAGAGGGAGCGTGCTTGGCCTCAGACCGCCAGGGTACAAATTTCGAATCCTGTGTCTGGAGCACAGTGTCATCTCAATCATCTCACCATCCTCAGGAGGTTCTCCTGGCCCAGTCTAGCCTATGTGTGCACAAAGGTGGCCTAAAGCCCGATTCATTTTATTTTTTACCGACCGGTTGTGCAGCGCCTCTGAAAAATTAAGCGCCATAAAAACAACATATCGTATCGTAAACATATTCTGTAGTCAATTATGAATTCGGACTTAGTCTGGTGCATAAATAGTGTGCATCAAGCAGA
Organism: Flabesymbios commensalis; assembly: GCA_964017125.1. Lineage (NCBI taxonomy): Eukaryota > Metazoa > Annelida > Polychaeta > Terebellida > Flabelligeridae > Flabesymbios > Flabesymbios commensalis. The sequence goes on along the minus strand of OZ024914.1, from coordinate 69,244,614 downwards.
CATAATCTGCCGCTGCCATCAATGAATACATTACACTGAGAGGCACACACGAGAAAAAGGAATGTTACCAAACAAGTCGACCGTTTGAATGAGTTATTTCCACACATATTATAATATGAAGAAGTCAGACGTCTTCTTCACTAGCGGCATTCATATGCCGCTGACAGATCGTGAATGAAGTGTTGATGTGTAAAATGCTCTCTCGTTGTTGAGATTTCTTCTGATCTTCAAACCATAACATGCAAAATCAGCTAAATGCTGCGTCAATAATTGGCATTTTTCATTTATTTGAGTCTGTTATTGTACACGCACATAATACATGTCAGGCACATATTGGCAGTTAGATCCGCATGTACCTATTCCAAGCCCAGCCGTAAATGCCAGGATGTATTAATGAGACAATGGTGCTTAAAGTGTGTTAACCCTTTCAAGCCTGAATTTACCATTGTCATCTTCATCCACTACAAGCCGCGAATTGCTGTCGCAATTCTCGACTTGTAGTGGATGAAGATGATTTGATGTGGTTTAAAAATTAAAGAAAAGTGCCATGTATGGGTAAACCAGTTTTATGGAAATATTCCTTCTAAAAATCTTGGTTGTCGGAAAATTAAGTCTCTTTTCCGGGATGTAAATGATGCTTTGATGATTCGTGAGGGCTTAGAGGGTTAAATACGATATAACATAGATAATGACAACATACGCAGGACATGCAGATCTCACAACTAAAAGCGTCCAAACGCACCTATCACAGAATCTGACACGTGGTGTTTTATTCAATTGAAGTTAATTTCCCAGCACCAGACAAAATACAGTTAACCGCTAGGCTTGCGTCAGACATCGCTACTCATTTTTTAATTGAGCAAGACCAACAATATTTATTTAAGTTCTGCACATATGTCCTACCAGGCTGAAGTTACCCTCCTCTTATTAAAGATTGCGTCCTACCAGGCTGAAGTTACCCTTCTTTTATTAAAGATTGCGTCCCACCAGGATGAAGTTACCCACCTCTTATTAAAGATTGCGTCCTACCAGGCTGAAGTTACCCTCCTCTTATTAAAGATTGCGTCCTACCAGGCTGGAGTTACCCTTCTTTTATTAGAGGCTGCATCATACCAGGCTGAAGTTACCCTCCTCTTATTAAAGGTTGCGTCCTACCAGGCTGAAGTTACCCTCCTCTTATTAAAGGTTGCATCCTACCCGGCTGAAGTTACCCTTCTTTTATTAAAGGTTGCGTCCTATCAGGCTGAAGTTACCCTTCTTTTATTAAAGGTTGCATCCTACCAGGCTGAAGTTACCCACCTCTTATGAGAGGCTGCATCCTACCAGGCTGAAGTTACCCTCCTCTTATTAGAGGCTGCATCCCACCAGGCTGAAGCTACCCTCCTCTTATTAAAGATTGCGTCCTACCAGGCTGAAGTTACCCTTCTTTTATTAAAGGTTGCATCCTACCCGGCTGAAGTTACCCTTCTTTTATTAAAGGTTGCGTCCTATCAGGCTGAAGTTACCCTTCTTTTATTAAAGGTTGCATCCTACCAGGCTGGAGTTACCCTCCTCTTATTAGAGGCTGCATCCCACCAGGCTGAAGCTACCCTCCTCTTATTAAAGATTGCGTCCTATCAGGCTGAAGTTACCCTTCTTTTATTAAAGGTTGCATCCTACCCGGCTGAAGTTACCCTTCTTTTATTAAAGGTTGCGTCCTATCAGGCTGAAGTTACCCTTCTTTTATTATAGGCTGCATCCTACCAGGCTGAAGTTACCCACCTCTTATGAGAGGCTGCATCCTACCAGGCTGAAGTTACCCTCCTCTTATTAGAGGCTGCATCCCACCAGGCTGAAGCTACCCTCCTCTTATTAAAGATTGCGTCCTACCAGGCTGAAGTTACCCTCCTCTTATTAAAGATTGCGTCCTATCAGGCTGAATTTACCCTCCTCTTATTAGAGGCTGCATCCTACCAGGCTGAAGTTACCCTCCTCTTATTAGAGGCTGCATCCTACCAGGCTGAAGTTACTTTCCTCTTATTAAAGGCTGCATCCTACCAGGCTGATGTCACCCTCCTCTTATTAAAGGCTGCATCCTACCATGCTGAAATGTGTGGATTCATGGTAATGTTTTAGTATGAGATTAAATGGTGTACGTAAAATATTAGGATCAGTCGTATAAAATGTAATATAATTGTTGAGGATTGTATGGTGATGTAATCAGGTAATTTAATCGAATTTTCTTACTGAGAATAATGAGAGTTTTCAACCGACATCGCAAAAAAAATGCAACTGAAAAATTCACCCTTTGAACACAAAAGAATCTGCGCGACAAATTTGTAATTCCTTTTTCATCCCTAAGCCTCCCCTCCCCTAGCTTTTCAAAAGAACAGGAGTATTTGTCAACTCTTTGAAGGTTTCAATTGCACGACCACAGCACGACCACAGCGAAGTTATGCATTAGGGCCTACACACAATTAATATCGATTGAAAATGCGGCCCAGGGTGACATTGGAAAAAACCTCCTGATAAATAAGCTAGCATGTTACATGCGCCATACCCTTTGATTGCAGAACAAGAGCCTAAAGGGAAGAACGACACTTGAAAAGATGACAATTAATTGATAAAATCTCTATGTAATGAAAGGTTTTATCAGCTGTTCAAGCCTCGCCCTGTGCCTCATATTCAACTGGCGTCATCGAGTGCTTGTCGATCCATAATAACCCGCTTAGTTTACCATGAACCACATTTTCTACATCACGCTATGGCTTCAGCTAGGAATAGGATGATTAGATTATCCATCAAGCTATGGTTTCAGCTTGGGCATGGGGTTATTAGATAATTAATCAAGCAACACGAGCCTCACCAGTCTGCCTACCGCCCCATCCACAGCACAGATACTGCTCTGGTGAGAGTTGTCAATGACATTCAAATGGCGCTTGACCAAAAAAAAGCTGCTATGCTGGTCTTACTCGACCTCTCTGCGGCGTTTGATACGATCGACCATTCACTGATGCTGAAACGACTTTCGAAAATTGGTATAGTAGGGACCGCGCATAAATGGTTTTCGTCTTATCTAAGAGGCCGTGAACAGTCAGTTTTCATAAAAGGTACTGCCTCGCAGAGTGTTCCCCTAAAATATGGCGTGCCTCAAGGTTCCGTCTTAGGACCAGTTCTTTTTACTCAATATACCGTAGCCATCGGAGCTATTTGTCGTCGTCATGGAGTGTCGTATCAGCTGTATGCTGATGACACGCAAATCTACATCACATTCAGGATTGACGATCTGGAAGACCAGCATGCAGCACGCCTGAAGATAGAGGCCTGTATCGCCGAGATCAGGGCCTGGATGATCATCCATAGACTGAAACTAAATGACGATAAAACAGAATACATATTTTTGGTGTCTGCCAATAACTCTGGCACGCAACATTGGCGTCATGGTTGATGATATGTTGACGATGGCGGATCATATTAAAAAGGTTTGTCAAATGTATCATCTGTGGCTTAGGAACATTCGTCGCATCAGACCGTCACTGACAGTTGAATCAAAACACCAGCTTGTAAAGTCACTAGTACTGTCACGATTGGATTATTGTAACTCCATCCTCCACGGATTACCGAAGGGGCAGATAGCAAAACTCTAGCGTGTGCAAAACAGCGCAGCCAGATGGATAACTTGCACACCCCGCTGTGAACACATCACACCCGTGCTCAATCAACTCCATTGGTTGCCACTTACTCGGCGTATACAGTACAAGGTCATCGTGCTGACATTTCTTGCAATCCACGGATTAGCCCCAGAGTACTTGGGTGAGCTTATCTCAAAACAACCAACACATCGCAACCTACGCTCATCTAAACAGACATTGTTGGTGCAGCCTAGACCGATGATGAAGATATATGGAGACCGTGCATCTGCTGTTGCTGCACCACGAGCATGGAATGATCTCCCCCTTTCTCCGAGGAATATTAAAGACATAACTATATTTAAACGAAGCCTTAAAACACACTTGTACCTGATTGCCAATAGTAACAAACTGTACTAAGATGTGTATTTTTTTGCGAGCTACGCGCGTTAGAATCAATTGAGATAAGGCGCAATATAAATGCCTTCAATAATAATAATAATAATAATAATAAAAAGCTATGGTTTCAGCTTGGGCATGGGACGATTAAATAATCCATCAAGTTATGGTTTCAGCTTGGGCATGGGGTGATTAGATACTCCATCAAGCTATGGTTTCAGCTAGGGCATGGGACGATTAGATAATCCATCAAGCTATGGTTTCAGAGTGGGCATGGGGTGACTAGATAATCCACCAAGCTATGGTTTCAGCTTGGGCATGGGACGATTAGATAATCCATCAAGCTATGGTTTCAGCTTGGGCATGGGGTGAATAAATAATCCATCAAGCTATGGTTTCAGAGTGGGCATGGGGTGACTAGATAACCCATCACGCTATGGTTTCAGCTTGGGCATGGGACGATTAGATTATCCATCAAGCTATGGTTTCAGCTTGGGCATGGGACGATTAAATAATCCATCAAGCTATGGTCTCAGCTTGGGCATGGGGTGATTAGATAATCCATCAAGATATGGTTTCAGCTTGGGCATGGGACGATTAGATAATCCATCAAGCTATGGTTTCAGCTTGGGCATGGGACGATTAGATAATCCATCAAGCTATGGTTTCAGCTTGGGCATGGGGTGATTAGATAATCCATCTAGCTATGGGTTCAGCTTGGGCATGGGACGATTAGATAATCCATCAAGCTATGGTTTCAGCTTGGGCATGGGACGATTAGATAATCCATCAAGCTATGGTTTCAGCTTGGGCATGGGGTGGTTAGATAATCGATCAAGCTATGGTTTCAGCTTGGGTATGGGGTGATTATGTAATCCATCAAGCTATGGTTTCAGCTTAGGCATGGGGTGATTAAATAATCCATCAAGCTATGGTTTCAGCTTGGGTATGGGGTGATTAGATTATTTATCAAGCTATGGTTTCAGCTTGGGCATGGGATGATTATGTAATCCATCAAGCTATGGTTTCAGCTTAGGCATGGGGTGATTAAATAATCCATCAAGCTATGGTTTCAGCTTGGGTATGGGGTGATTAGATTATTTATCAAGCTATGGTTTCAGCTTGGGCATGGGGTGATTAGATAATCGATCAAGCTATGGTTTCAGCTTTGGCATGGGACGATTAGATAATCCATCAAGCTATGGTTTCAGCTTGGGCATGGGACGATTAGATACTCCATCAAGCTATGGTTTCAGCTAGGGCATGGGACGATTAGATAATCCATCAAGCTATGGTTTCAGAGTGGGCATGGGGTGATTAGATAATCCATCAAGCTATGGTTTCAGCTTGGGCATAGGGTGAATAAATAATCCATCAAGCTATGGTTTCAGAGTGGGCATGGGGTGACTAGATAATCCATCACGCTATGGTTTCAGCTTGGGCATGGGACGATTAGATTATCCATCAAGCTATGGTTTCAGCTTGGGCATGGGACGATTAAATAATCCATCAAGCTATGGTTTCAGCTTGGGCATGGGGTGATTAGATAATCCATCAAGATATGGTTTCAGCTTGGGCATGGGACGATTAGATAATCCATCAAGCTATGGTTTCAGCTTGGGCATGGGACGATTAGATAATCCATCAAGCTATGGTTTCAGCTTGGGCATGGGGTGATTAAATAATCCGTCAAGCTATGGGTTCAGCTTGGGCATGGGACGATTAGATAATCCATCAAGCTATGGTTTCAGCTTGGGCATGGGACGATTAGATAATCCATCAAGCTATGGTTTCAGCTTGGGCATGGGACGATTAAATAATCCATCAAGCTATGGTTTCAGCTTTGGCATGGGACGATTAGATAATCGATCAAGCTATGGTTTCAGAGTAGGCATGGGACGATTAGATAATCCATCAAGCTATGGTTTCAGCTTGGGCATGGGGTGGTTAGATAATCCATCAAGCTATGGTTTTAGCTTGGGCATGGGACGATTAAATAATCCATCACGCTATGGTTTCAGCTTGGGCATGGGACGATTAGATAATCCATCAAGCTATGGTTTCAGCTTGGGCATGGGGTGGTTAGATAATCGATCAAGCTATGGTTTCAGAATGGGCATGGAATGATTATGTAATCCATCAAGCTATGGTTTCAGCTTAGGCATGGGGTGATTAAATAATCCATCAAGCTATGGTTTCAGCTTGGGTATGGGGTGATTAGATTATTTATCAAGCTATGGTTTCAGCTTGGGCATGGGGTGATTAGATAATCGATCAAGCTATGGATTCAGCTTTGGCATGGGACGATTAGATAATCCATCAAGCTATGGTTTCAGCTTGGGCATGGGACGATTAAATAATCCATCAGCCTATGGTTTCAGCTTGGGCATGGGGTGATTATGTAATCCATCAAGCTATGGTTTCAGCTTGGGCATGGTGTGATTAGATAATCGATCAAGCTATGGTTTCAGAGTGGGCATGGGACGATTAGATAATCCATCAAGCTATGGTTTCAGCTTGGGCATGGGGTGATTAGATAATCGATCAAGCTATGGGTTCAGCTTGGGCATGGGGTGATTAGATAATGTATCAAGCTATGGTTTCAGCTTGGGCATGGAACGATTAGATAATCCATCAAGCTATGGTTTCAGCTTGGGCATGGGGTGATTAGATAATCCATCAAGCTATGGTTTCAGCTTGGGCATGGGATGATTAGATACTCCATCAAGCTATGGTTTCAGCTTGGGCATGGGGTGATTAGATAATCCATCAAGCTATGGTTTCAGCTTGGGCATGGGACGATTAGATAATCCATCAAGCTATGGTTTCAGCTTGGGCATGGGACGATTAGATAATCCATCAAGCTATGGTTTCAGAGTGGGCATGGGACGATTAGATAATCCATCAAGCTATGGTTTCAGCTTGGGCATGGGACGATTAGATAATCCATCAAGCTATGGTTTCAGCTTGGGCATGGGACGATTAGATAATCCATCAAGCTATGGTTTCAGCTTGGGCATGGGACGATTAGATAATCCATCAAGCTATGGTTTCAGCTTGGGCATGGGACGATTAGATAATCCATCAAGCTATGGTTTCAGAATGGGCATGGGACGATTAGATAATCCATCAAGCTATGGTTTCAGCTTGGATATGGGGTGATTAGATAATTTATCAAGCTATGGTTTCAGCTTGGGCATGGGACGATTAGATAATCCATCAAGCTATGGTTTCAGCTTTGGCATTGGACGATTAGATAATCCATCAAGCTATGGTTTCAGCTTGGGCATGGGGTGATTAGATAATCGATCAAGCTATGGGTTCAGCTTGGGCATGGGGTGATTAGATAATTTATCAAGCTATGGTTTCAGCTTGGGCATGGAACGATTAGATAATCCATCAAGCTATGGTTTCAGAGTGGGCATGGGGTGATTAGATAATTTATCAAGCTATGGTTTCAGCTTGGGCATGGAACGATTAGATAATCCATCAAGCTATGGTTTCAGCTTTGGCATTGGACGATTAGATAATCGATCAAGCTATGGTTTCAGAGTGGGCATGGGGTGATTAGATAATTTATCAAGCTATGGTTTCAGCTTGGGCATGGAACGATTAGATAATCCATCAAGCTATGGTTTCAGCTTTGGCATTGGACGATTAGATAATCGATCAAGCTATGGTTTCAGCTTGGGCATGGGGTGATTAGATAATCCATCAAGCTATGGTTTCAGCTTGGGCATGGGACGATTAGATAATCCATCAAGCTATGGTTTCAGCTTGTACATGGGACGATTAGATAATCCATCAAGCTATGGTTTCAGCTTGGGCATGGGACGATTAGATAATCCATCACGCTATGATTTCAGCTTGGGCATGGGACGATTAGATAACCAATCAAGCTATGGTTTCAGCATGAGCATGGACGATTAGATAACCCATCAAGCTATGGTTTCAGAGTGGGCATGGGGCGATTAGATAATCATACACTTTTACCCTTTGGGCGCTAATCACGACTCTAATCTTTTTCAATCCGTTTTATCTGCATACCAAAACCCGGTTATCAGGTGTAAAAATATGCGTTTAAAAGCCCATACCCAGGCAAATGACATGTGTTTGTTTTAGCTCTGTTATCAGATTTTGAGTGTTTGAATGAGTGAAGGGAACATTCCGATAGAATACAACTTTTAGAAACATCCGTTGGCAACGTAATTAGGTTTCGAAAAAGAAAAATTATGACGAAATGTCGGTCATTACATTTTTGTCTTTTAGGTCCACCCGTTTTTTAATGGAGTTGCCATGATTGACAGGAAAGTGACATTGAGTCACCGATTTTATTTTTTCATCTAAAGATTGTTTTTTTTTTAATTTACAATCTGTAATCGGCCCAAGTCTCGTATTCTAACCCCTATTTTAAATAACAACTGAATGACGGCGGTGATTGGCTAATCTCATCAAGTGACAGGTTGAACCACTCTTCGATTGTTTGGGGGTAGAATACAAGACTTGAACCAAGACGTTGCTAGTTTAATTACAATGTCATCGGAGAATCACCGCTTAGCAGCGCTTTCCCGGGACATCTTGAACATCGCCAAAATACACAGTTAATATTCATAGGATATTCGTGGCTGGTGTAGTGACAAAAAGGAAGGGTTTTTCCTTAGTGTTGATCTTTTCGAAGAAGAAAAAAAATCAACATCGGACCCTTCATCTAGACCCTCAGCCGCTTGGTCAAACCAACTATAATTTAAAGGGATGGTTGTTAGAAATTGCATGAACATTCCGAAATACACACTTGGAGGGTGGAAATGAAATGAATCGGGCTTTAGGCCACCTTTGTGCACATATAGGCTAAACTGGGCCAGGAGAACCTCCTGAGGATGGTGAGATGATTGAGATGACACTGTCCTCCAGACACAGGATTCGAAATTCGAGCCCTGGCGGTCTGAGGCCGAGCACGCTACCTCTCGGTCACGGAGGGTGGAGAAAGATAATATAGATTTACGATGATATAAGCCAATATATATTACAATTTCAAACTTTGAAACTTTTCAAGTTTAAGGCACATGGGAATGGGCCTTTAATCAACACGAACTATGAATATTTTGTCTATTGTTAAACAAAATTAATATGAACAATTTTACCCACTGGACGTCACGGTAAATATAAAGCTTGGCGAGTAAAGGGTTGATGGCATGCAAAATACCCTTTGGAAATGATTAGTTTGGCGGTGCAGAAGCAAACATTATGTCACACTATATCACCATACAACAATTTAATTTTTAGTTTCAAAGATAAACAGGAAGTAGCGTGTTTTGTTCTCTCATATTCAGACACAAATATTATTTATTTATTTAGACGTGTTAAAACCTTACACATCTACATTGTAATAATGAAGATAATTTATAATAAAAAAAAATAATAATGATAATAAAACACATTCTAATCATATAATTAATGTGTAATAATAATTAAAAAAACATGTGAGATAAATAAATGTGCATTGATTAATTATAACAAGATGTACACAGATTGTATATCATGATACATTGAAGCAGTGTATTACAGAATAAATAATTTGTATGATAACTAAAAATAGACCACATATATAATATTAATTAGCACATTAAACACGTTAAATTTGCAAAAACATTTTGTATTACGTGAATAATTTCTATCAAATAACATAATAACTAGAAAAGGAGTTCCCGAACTCCGAGGCTAGGCTTCAGTCTGCTTGAGTGCTGAAGACAAAAAAACGTTGACCCAACATTGAGCCAGCACAAGGTGAACGTGCTGTGTTTGACATTGACCCAGCACAAGGTGAGCGTGCTGTGTTTAACATTGACCCAGAACACGGTGAAAATGCTGTGTTTTACATTGACCCAGCACAAGGTGAACGTGCTGTGTTTGACATTGACCAAGCACAAGGTGAGCGTGCTGTGTTTGACACTGACCCAGCACAAGGTGAACGTGCTGTGTTTGACATTGACCCATTACAAGGTGAACGTGCTGTGCTTTACATTCACCCAGCTCAAAGTGAGCGTGCTGTGTTTGACATTGACCCAGCACAAGGTGAACGTGCTGTGTTTGACATTGACCAAGCACAAGGTGAGCGTGCTGTGTTTGACATTAACCCAGCACAAGGCGAACGTGCTGTGTTTGACATTGACCCATTACAAGCTGAACGTGCTGTGTTTGACATTGACCCAGCACAAAGTGAACGTGCCGTGTTTGACATTGACCCAGCACAAGGTGAACGTGCCGTGTTTGACACTGACCCAGCACAAGGTGAACGTGCTGTGTTTTACATTGACCCAGCACAAGGTGAACGTGTTGTGTTTTTGACATCGACCCAGCACAAGGTGAACGTGCTGTGTTTAACATTGACCCAGCACAAGGTGAACGTGCTGTGTTTAACATTGACCCAGCACAAGGTGAACGTGCTGTGTTTTTGACATCGACCCAGCACAAGGTGAACGTGCTGTGCTTTACATTCACCCAGCTCAAGGTGAACGTGTTGTGTTTGACATTGACCCAGTACAAGGTGAACGTGCTGTGTTTGACATTGACCCAGCACAAAGTGAGCGTGCTGTGTTTGACATTCACCCAGCACAAGGTGAACGTACTGTGTTTAACATTGACTCAGTACAAGGTGAACGTGCTGTGTTTAACATTGACCCAGCACAAGGTGAACGTGCTGTGTTTTTGACATTGACCCAGCACAAGGTGAACGTGCTGTGTTTAACATTGACCCAGCACAAGGTGAACGTGCTGTGTTTTTGACATTGACCCAGCACAAGGTGAACGTGCTGTGTTTAACATTGACCCAGCACAAGGTGAACGTGCTGTGTTTTTGACATTGACCCATTACAAGGTGAACGTGCTGTGTTTTTGACATTGACCGATCACAAGGTGAACGTGCTGTGTTTGACATTGACTCAGCACAAGGTGAACGTACTTTGTTTGACATTGACCCAGTACACGGTGAACGTGCTGTGTTTGACATTGACCCAGCACAAGGTGAACGTGCTGTGTTTGACATTGACCCAGCACAAGGTGAACGTGCTGTGTTTGACATTGACCCAGCACAAGGTGAACGTGCTGTGTTTTACATTGACCCAGCACAAGGTGAACGTGCTGTGTTTGACATTGACCCAGCACAAGGTGAACGTGCTGTGTTTTACATTGACCCAGCGCAAGGTGAACGTGCTTTGTTTTTGACATTGACCAAGCACAAGGTGAACGTGCTGTTTTTTTACATTGACCCAGCACAAGGTGAACGTGCTGTGTTTGACATTGACCCAGTACAATGTGAATGTTCTGTGTTTGACATTAACCCAGCTCAAGGTAAACGGGCTGTGTTTTTTACATTGACCCAGCACAGGGTGAACGTGCTGTGTTTGACATTGACCCAGCACAAGGTGAACGTGTTGTGTTTGACATTGACCCAGTACAAGCTGAACGTGCTGTGTTTGACATTGACCCAGCACAAGGTAAACGTGCTGTGTTTTTGACATTGACCCAGCTCAAGGTGAACGTGCTGTGTTTGACATTGACCCAGCACAAGGTGAACGTGATGTGTTTGACATTGACCCAGCACAAGGTGAACGTGCTGTGTTTTTGACTTTTACCCAGCACAAGGTGAACGTGCTGTGTTTAACATTAACCAAGCACAAGGTGAACGTGCAGTTTTTTTTCATTGACCCAGCACAAGGTGAACGTGCTGTGTTTGACATTAACCAAGCTCAAGGTGAACGTGCTGTTTTTTTACATTGACCCAGCACAAGGTGAACGTGCTGTGTTTGACATTGACCCAGTACAATGTGAATGTTCTGTGTTTGACATTGACCCAGCACAAGGTGAACGTGCTGTGTTTTTGACATCGACCCAGCACAAGGTGAACGTGCAGTGTTTTTTATATTGACCCAGCACAATGTGAACGTGCAGTGTTTGACATTGACCCAGCACAAGGTGAACGTGCTGTGTTTGACATTGACCCAGTACAATGTGAATGTTCTGTGTTTGACATTGACCCAGCACAAGGTGAACGTGCTGTGTTTTTGACATCGACCCAGCACAAGGTGAACGTGCAGTGTTTTTTTAATTGACCCAGCACAATGTGAACGTGCAGTGTTTGACATTGACCCAGCACAAGGTGAACGTGCAGTGTTTGACATTGACCCAGCAGAAGGTGAACGTGCTGTGTTTTTTATATTGACCCAGCACAAAGTGAACGTGCTGCGTTTGACATTGACCCAGCACAAGGTAAACGTGCTGTGTTTTTTATATTGACCCAGCACAAAGTGAACGTGCAGTGTTTGACATTGACCCAGCAGAAGGTGAACGTGCTGTGTTTTTTATATTGACCCAGCACAAAGTGAACGTGCTGCGTTTGACATTGACCCAGCACAAGGTAAACGTGCTGTTTTTTTGACATTGACCCAGCACAAGGTGAATGTGCTGTGTTTGACATTGACCCAGTACAAGGTGAACGTGCTGTGTTTTTGATATTGACCCAGCACAAGGTGAACGTGCTGTGTTTAACATTGACCCATCACAAGGTGAACGTGCAGTGTTTGACATTGACCCAGCACAAGGCGAACGTGCTGTGTTTGACAGCGTCGCTCCTCCCTAGTAAGGCATTCGAGTTGTCAATTCTGCTCAATATAGCTAATCTTACAGCGCTGGCACCATGGGCACACGCGTCTCTGGTGAAAGATCTATGAATCTCGCCAATTTGCCGAATGTGAATGTAAACAGAGCGACGGACCTTTGTCACATGATTTTTCATTGATGTGCTTATCGAAGTACAGCATATAAGTAAATACATAGGCCTACATGGAGAGCCGCTTAACATATTCGAGTTTAGGTTTTTTATTCACACCATTTCAATCGCGATACAGAATAGTACCACATATGCAATATGCAGCTGGAAATAAAAACAATCCCAACCTCAAGGAGTTGATTAAGCATCTCTGAAATCCAACGTATGGCCCCGCCTTGTCTGATAACAAAGGCAACGGAAACATATCTATAAACCTAAAAATAAAACCAGAATAACATAACATAATTTTGAGGGCAACAGCGATCTTTATCATGTGGTAATACTCTATGTCAGATTATGAAAAGCGTGATCATGTAGAGCAATGTCGGTCTGCTCCTCTCAGTATCAGAGAAACGCCTCCGGTCTGAATATGAGCAAGACAGACAATTTAATAATTAGTTTACATTCATGGGGACCGACTTAGCTTTGCACCGATATAAATCAGTTATAAATAAGATGCCCTCTGAGCAGAGCAAGGGTTTTTATTCTACTTTATATGATTTTCCGTATTTGCAAGCTTCAAATATCAGATATAATCGGCACATTGTTTGAATGAGGACACCATCCCATTTAAACTCATTGATTGTAAAAAAGTTAATATATTGAAATGTATCCGACTTTATTTCATCTACCATTTTAAGAATGATATATTGTTTGGTATGGAAATGAGATAAGATAAGAAGTTAAGATACGATAACACGGGATTACACTGCTACCGATGTACATGGCATAGACAAACATACACTGAGTGTAAGTGTAAGATGTGATGTGCCAATTATGATCCGCAAATTGGATACATTTCACTAAATATTTCTTTCTTTGTGAAAAACAAGGAGTTTGAAGACGCTCGAATACGTCGGCCGTCCTATGAGTTTCAAACACCTACACGAAATTTTCGAATAATATAAAAATAGGTGTGTGGGAAGATAACACAAATTGTGTCGAGCTATTAACCTGTTTACACAGTTATCCAGTTGCCACTGCAAAGTAATAACTAGTTGGGGTCACTGGGATTATATCAGTTCCGCGAATCACAATATATGACGAACCAGATACCCAGCAAATCTGATATGGTAAAAAATAGCGTTTTATTGTCAGTCCACCGTCTGCGACGTTGCTTCAACGTTATCACAACATTGGACCAGCGTCACGTTGTAGTGTGCTTGTCATCTACGTAGCTGGAAATAGGTTCCCACCAAACTGGATACACTGAGCCAGTGCTGGCTCAATGTTAGACCACCGTCTATGACGCTGGCCGAACATTAAACCAACACTGGATCAACGTCTCATGTTTGCTGGTTTGGTGTACGATGACTCGCTAGGTGTCGTGAATGCACGTAACAGGCAGGTAGGATTTAGAAGCAGGGCGTGTGATTGGCATGCTTGCTGACTGGATGAGTGCAACAACAGTGAGGCCTAAATGAGATTTCTCTGAAAATGTGCTGCAGGGTGCGCCACTGTACGGGGTCAACGAGGGCGACTTGCCATCGAGACAAGAAAGAGGACGACCATGAACCCCCTCGTCACAGCCACAACACGTTTTGCGGCCTATAAAGCAAAAATGCCGTATATGCTTACGTGTAAAGTAAGCAGATATTGCCTTTCGGCTTTACAGAGCCATTATGACAGACGACCCCTCACCCATTCTCAGTCATCAGATCCACTATCCTACCACTAGCGTCAGCTAGTGGCTCTGATTGATTGCACTGTAAAATGTGTTCTGTAGACATATTCATGAATTTGACCAGATTTTGTATCTGGCCAATAGAGTAATTCCTGACAAAAATGGTGTCCTTGACATTCTAAACCACATGGTCAATGTTGATTTTATGTTGGGCCAGCGTCGTAGACAATTGGCATACATCAATCCAGCATTGTCCATCATACCGCATAAACAGGATAGGTCTACACCGGCCCAATGTTTTCTTAATGTTGGGCCTGCGTCGCAAACGATGGATCAACATTAAACCAATATTGGTTCAGTGTGTCATACTGACCGAGACTGCACACCAGTAAGAACGATGATCCAGCGCTGGGTTCATGTTAATCCACAATCTGAGATGCTGTCCCAACATTAAACAAAGAGTGGTTGGTAACATCACTTTGGACATTCTGCTGGTATCTTGATCTTACACGAAAGCAAGTCTACAACCACACTAGTAAAAGACGCACATCCAATGTTGCTCTTATGCTGGGCCGTCATTGCATAGGATGGACCAACTATAATACAACACAGGTTGATCGCATGTACTGGTCATAATAATACTGGCATATAATGACAACTTAAGTTAGCCCAGTATAGGGGAGACATAATTATATAAACTTGTCTCTCATAGGTGCAAGGAATCCACGAACTTGACATAGTTTCAGGGTCAGGTGTGGCTCACGGTACACCAGATTTTGATGCCCTATCAGAACGCAGCAATTACAGACGAGATTCTTAAAGCACTGTAGCAGGGGGCACCTAGCTGTGCTAGTGTGGCCCTGAGAAGGAGGCTGCCCCCCCCCCCACCAGGTAAGGCGGAGATTATGATGTTATATGTGGAGCTCGGCGTGAGATGCGTAGTCAGCTGTTAACATTATTTGTGTGAATTATTTCTGCGGCCAATCACTTTCATCACGTGATGCGGCAATCAGAAATCATCACTATTTACCTGGAAGATTACACCAGATGTTGTGTAACAATTCAAGGAATAAGCAGTGTTGTAAAGCATTTGGATGAAATGCGTCCAGTCCATTCTGTTTTTGGCTGGAATTATTTAATAAGTTTCACTTCCAAATAGTTACAGTTACGCCAAAAATAATTGTGAAATTGAAATGTTACTGTTTAGTAAAATTTTAATTTCACAATTATTTTAGGCGTAACTGTAACCAATCAAGAATCGTGTCTGTCGACCACATGACACATGCAGCTAATAATCCCCCGTCATTCCGTTATTATGACGTAACAGGTAGACTCCCACGAATCAGCTACTATAGTCGGATTCACATTAAACGTGGTGAATGGATTTCGCGGATTTCTAAGTCAATCCTCAACCCATTTTCAAGAACTTTTACACACACTATTTTCCATTCATGTCGTGACTACCCTGAAGGTTTCGCGACGTTTTGATAAGTCTTTAAGAAGTTAGACCATTTGACATGTAGTAAATAAAGAAAAATGTTACCCTTTATAAACCCATCAGCTCCGTCTCAGAATTGTATTACATGTCAAATGGTCTAACTTCTAAAATACTTATCAAAACTTTGTTGAGAATTGAATGTGAAATCCGCGAAACTCCTGCTTGATGAATTTAATGTGAATCTGACTATATGTATCTACTACTCCCACATATCAGCCTTACATTATAGTCATACCAATCAGTTACTATGTATCTACTTTGTTAGTCAGGGTCAAAGTTATCTGACACTAGTTTCTTACGATTTCATCCAAAACACTCCTTAGAAATTAGCATAATAAAACGAAAATATTTGTATATTTTCATATAATAATATAACCACAATATTTGAATTGCTTTTTCTCCTCTGCACGCATATAAAAGAAGCTCTAGTGGGGTGAATTATCAAGCAGTAAAGTTACGAATTGCATGTTGGCTACATACTAAGCGCCTACAATAAAAAATATGTAATAATTAGCAAAACCAACCAATTACCCATAATCAGGTCACACGGTCAGGCGACACTGTTTTCAAAATTTATTTTCACGACGGGGGTGTTTTAGATTGGATAATAAAATAAAAGGTGTTTCTAGAAAACAGGTCACCTGTTTGTCGGCCACACCTACCCGGCACATAAAAAATGCACCGCAAAATAGCAGCCCAGCGAGCACGTAATAATACAGTCATTATCGACACAGGCATCACACCGCAATAAACGGTGACCTGATTTCTCAGAAAACCAGCAGATGGTGTCCCACTGTCGGCTCAATGTTGTACCAGCATCTAAGATTCTGGTACAACATTGAGCCAACACTGGCTGTGTATTTCACCATGACGTGTCCATGATTTACATCCACATTCTTGCAGACTGCCAGGTGAAGTTATTTTAGTTTAGCAACATAACTGAAGTATATGTCAGCATGACATATAAGGCAGTAATTAGGATGGGTACTCTCCAGTCAGTATTCACCCCCTTGGATTTCGGTTCATTTAGGGTGGCGAGACCATATATACGGATATAATTTATTTTTTGTTTTATTTTTCCAAACATGGTTTGAGCAGGAAGCTGTTCTGAGCAATAAAGCTTTTTTTTAATACATCGAAAGATGTTACTTTGGGAGGACTTTCATTAAGGGCTGATATTATGAAAATCAGGCTGTTTTCTCCAAATGCGCACTGTAGGAGACGTGGTTGAATAAAGTAGCAGCTCTCACTCTTATTTGATCACAATAGGTAGTCATGTTGACCGTTTATGATTTAGAATCACGTGGAAATATCACACATCAATCAGGATAAATGATTAAAAACATCACAAAGTGTTAAATTTGCCATATTTTCTATTTATTTTTACCCATACAATCAGTCAATTACCATCGGAAAGCATGCTATCTATGAATTACCCTCCAAAACACGCCATCCTATCTCCTTTTTGTCACATTCATTCATCAATTATTATATGTATTTTAGTCAAAAGTGTACAGTCTAATCTATTGCATCGACGATGAGAATACAATTAAACATAGACTAAGCACTTTTTCTTTACATTAAACAACAGGAAGATCGTGATATATAATCCTAACCCTGAATCAATACCCTCCATACACATGATCTCTCCACCCCAAATGCCAGTCCCATTGAAACACATCTATAAAACAACTTTCTAAGGGCCGATTTCACCATTTTCCTCCCTAGCTACAGTCCAATGTGACACACCATAATAAGGTCTAAGCTGCTCTTTTTGACAAACAGCTCCGAAAATGGGATGCCATCCAATAAGATTTTGAACTGGGTCCCCTTATGTGGAAAAAGGTCCAGATTGTCCAGATCTCCCTAAATATTCTTGCGCTTATTTCCAGAAAAGACACAAATTCTTCTCACCCCTGTGTCCATCCGAAAAGCTCACAAACAGTTATACCCCATATCACAGAAAATAGTGTGTGCTTACAATATATCCACAGAATTACAACATTCCTGTATTTTTCTTAATTCACCAGAAGCGGAAACAACCATTTAAAGTGGGATTTGGGTAGGGAGTAAGTAGTGAGGTCGGGGCTGAACTATGTAATAAGTAGTGAGGTCGGGCCTGAACTATGTGTAATAAGTAGTGAGGTCGGGACTGAACTATGGGTAATAAGTAGTGAGGTCGGGCCTGAACTATGTAATAAATAGTGAGGTCGGGCCTGAACTATGTAAAAAGTAGTGAGGTCGGGCCAGAACTATGTGAAATAAGTAGTGAGGTCGGCCGTGAACTATGTGTAATAAGTAGTGAGGTCGGGCCTGAACTATGTGTAATAAGTAGTGAGGTCGGGCCAGAACTATGTGTAATAAGTAGTGAGGTCGGGCCTGAGCTATGTGTAATAAGTAGTGAGGTCGGGCCTGAACTATGTGTAATAAGTAGTGAGGTCGGGCCTGAACTATGTGTAATAAGTAGTGAGGTCGGGCCTGAACTATGTGTAATAAGTAGTGAGGTCGGGCCTGAACTATGTGTAATAAGTAGTGAGGTCGGGCCAGAACTATGTGTAATAAGTAGTGAGGTCGGGCCTGAACTATGTAATAAATAGTGAGGTCGGGCCTAAACTATGTAATAAATAGTGAGGTCGGGCATGAACTATGTGCAATACGTAGAGAGGTCGGGCCTGAACTATGTGTAATAAGTAGTGAGGGCGGGCCTGAACTATGTGTAATACGTATAGTGAGATCGGGCAATATGTTGTGAAATATGTTTTGAAGTCTATAAAATCCGGCAATATTAATATCACAACCAATTCAGCAGTTTTAAATGTTTGAAGATAAGGCAATCCTCGACTTCATGGTGTTTTAAGGGATACGAATATTAGTGCGGCAGCTTTTTCATTAGCGATTAGTAATGACCACCAGTTTATCCGCTATAATAAAATAATAGGGCTGAGCCAGTGGGATACGCTGACTATACCTGGAGAGATTTCATCGGAGCCTATTTCATGTTTTATATAGATGGACAAAAGACAAACTTAACCCTGCAATGGGTGGCTTATAAAACTGAAAGAAATCATGTATGCCCCATATCTTCTCAATTGAGAAAGCAGCCGAAATGTCACTGCAGCACTCATTAGACATAGAAAAGACAATCTGTATTCCTTTTCCCCCAAGATACAACATTTAACACACTTAACGTTTAGAGTTTAAGGGTATTATAATAAAAAATGAAATGCTAATGGCCAC
>OZ024914.1:69221663-69225224 GCA_964017125.1 Flabesymbios commensalis | reverse complement strand
TGGGTGAATGCCCCGGGTTTGTTGCGAGGGAAAATGTGTGGTGTGCAGACAGTGTTATGACGGCGATACTCGCCGGCTGGCGAAACTCAATTAACACTAACGGCCTTAGAAACCACATTAAACTACGCCAAAATAAATTTTAACATGTTATTAAATACAAACATGTCATTTATAGAAAGACCGATTAAATATTTTATAGCACTATGTTTAGCGATCGTAAAATAAACATGTTATTTTCTATATAACTAATATCCTGGCTATGTGGATCTGTAGATAGCACTAACTAACATTCACGCACAGTGTTATCATGGCTCACATTGCAATAATTTTGTACGGCAAAGCTAACGTAGTGTCTGGATATCATGATATCTAAAGAAAGCCAATTATAATAAAATTAATACAATTTTTTCAATTTGTATCAAAATTGATATGATTCTATGTTTGTTATTATAAAATGTATATGGAAAATATATTATAGCAGTATAGCTTGTTATCTCTTTGGAAATGGCGACAAAAAGTTATTGTAATAGTAATAATTATAGCAATAGATGGTAGAGAAATAGTAATAGTAATAGTAAAAGGAATATAATTCAAAGACTGTAATAGTAATAGTAATAGAATAATTTCAAAGTAATAGTAATAGTATTAGATTGCATGTAATAGATCACATGTATGCTGCCCGTACACCAGCTTCTGTGGGTAAGCGATGATTTCGAAATTTAAACTTTGTGAAATATCTTCTTCTGCTAAATAATTTCAATACTTTTCAAAACTTAACGATATTCAAATGATAAGATGAACTTGCATTTTCTTCCTTGTGATATAGTCTCGTGACATTTTTGAACAACTGATCTTTTAATCTAATCTTTACTGAATGTTTAAGTACTTCGATAGAGCATGGCAATGTTTAATTCAACCATAATCCAGAGTTGTCATTACAGTTTCTATCCATTCAGACTTAAAAATAAATAAATCATATAATGTCCATTATAATGAGTAGATCGTATTAGAGATATTGTGTTTATCTCCAGAACATAATCTTACCCAACATATTAGCATACGTGATTTAATATCAGCATCTAAGGGAATTGCACCCAGTTCTCTATAAATCATCATAGAGGAAGTGAACTTATTCACAGATAACACATATTTAAAAAATGTAATATGGAGTCTTTCAAATATGTCACATTTTTCGCTGCCCCATACTTCAGCTCTGTACAACACCACTGGTTTAACTAGTACATTAACAAGTTTTAATATTATATCCATCGGAAGAGATAGATTCTAGTTTTTTTAAGTAGAGCAAAGATAGATCTGCATCCTTTCTGATATAAATGTGATTTTGCTATTTTAAGTTTGGCATTGTAGACAAGTAGTTGTTTTCCTATACAGCATGAAGTATAACATTTCTAAAGTTAAAAATATCTTAATTTTTCTTGTAGGTCTTTAGGATTTTTAGCTAGTATTACTATATCATCAGCGTACAAAAGTAGATACAGTTTAAAGTATGTTACAATGTCCTCATGAAGATGTTCTTTTTGCAAGTTTTCGATGTCTTTTAATCCGTGTACTTACGCGATATGAACGACTTTAGGTCATGTAGATATATAGAGAACAGAAGCGAAGACAGATTTTCTCCCTGTCGTACCCTGATGTTACAAGTGAAAAGTTTTAACGTTTCGAGAGCTACGTTACTCATAACTAAATCTTAACGTTTGTAGAACTACGTTACTTATTGGCAAGGTTCATTAACTATAAACTCCAAACTAAACCTTATAAGCCCCTAAGCATGACTACATTCATTTTTAATTTGTTTTCATTCAAAGCACTGTTATTAGAAATGAATAGTGTGTTTAAACATCAAGATTTGCAAATGTTTGTACTCAAATTAAACAAATATGAGATATGACACAACTTCAAGTGGGTGACAATTTAAATAAAATAACTTATCGATTAGAGAGTTAATGAAACGTAGCCCTCAGTTTAAAAATAAGGGGGTTATTTGCCGTAAAGTATCTCATATTGGTTTGTGAATTAGCAGCTCCACAATGTATAAAAGCAGGCGATCACACCCCACACCCCCAACTATATCAATAGATCGCATTACCTGATGTCCTCTCCTTGCTAACTCTTGTCCAGTCAGATGTTGCACCAAAAGATGACTTCCGAAGAGATGTGAGGCCAGCAATATCTTAGCTGCATCATTGTTGCTAATTAGCAAACAAACCAAGCTGAGAATGAACGCTGGTTTCATAGCAAAGAGCAGCTGCATCATGAAGGGTAAGTGGAGTATGTGCAGATAGCCTGTGAGGTACAAGCCGAGCCTGCAGTGGGCAGATAGGCGCACTTGTCAGATCAGCCAGAATAAATAGCCGGTTCTCTATGACCAAAGCGAATAAATAGCCCTGAGCATCATCATTATACGATTAGCATCCCTGATGTCATCTGTCACATAATCGTATGACGGAATGAACTAATTACCATTCCATTCTGACCATCTAGTTAATCACCATTATGACCGATCAGTCATAGTGGTACCAGTCAGACCTGTCAATCTCATAGTGGTCTAATCCTCAAACACAACACTGTCACAATCCTATACATCAACACTTAAAGCGCCGAAGTATTTTTGTATAAACCATGGAGACCAAAGGGTTTTTATGGGTTTTTTTCAATTTGAAATCATCATAAATGTCTTAGTTAGCTCTTCTCGCCTTATTTAAATGCCTATTTTATAGGTCTACGGCAATTATAAATATTTTAAATACTTCAGTGCGGGGACTGTCTTTACACGTCAGAATCTGACGTCTACAGACGTCAGATTCTGACGTGTAAAGCGCTCTGTAGGTTATCACTGAAGCACGTGTTAATGTATGAAATCATCAAGTCAACAAAAATAGATATGGAGCCTGAGAATTTGTGCCAGCTGATTTAATTTCAATCCTTATTGTGTTAATCACGTCTGTAGCCTCTCACCCTTTTTTGGCCTCACACCAGTAAATCTGAATTAAAAATGAACATTAAAATGTCCAAAACATTGATATGTTCAAATTGTACAAGTGCATGTATTTTTTAATCATTTTAAGTTGTGGCTCACGGTCAGGAGTGGGTAAAAATTTAAATTATAACTTAGCGTTTCTTATGTTTAGCTCGGCATTACTACGGTACCTAGGACAGTAAATGTGCGTCACTTGGATTGCCTGTTAATCTTAGCATTACCGCCAAATACATAAGGGATAAGTTTGACAAGTTTATTTTATTTCAATGACTCGGGCCTAGTCTGAGGCTTGGAGTACAATTTCTGCTACAATAAACATAACAAAATAGTAGGCTACAAGTATTCCAAATAAGAAAAAAAGATTGTTTAAGAATAAATGTATGTCATTTGTATTAATTGTGCTTCATCAGAAGTCTAACTTACGCGATATCTCTTGCTGGAGGCCATTTCACAGAGTCTACGATAACTGTAAATCATTAACGCGATATTCATATTTCAGTAAGAATTGTTTCTGTTTCAATCTGAAAAACAAATGTAAATTGCATCAATAATATCAAGTAATA
>OZ024914.1:69089163-69216663 GCA_964017125.1 Flabesymbios commensalis | reverse complement strand
GAACTAGATATTCACAATAGCTCTGGAGATATCAACAATAACGTTTTTTTTTAAATAGTCAGTAAAAATACTAGTTTAATTATATGGTTGCCATGGCAACGCCAGAAAACACACCTGCCACACCATCAAATTTTGGTCGTGAAAGGGTTAAGGGTGTATCTAAATGAAGAAACTTAAGCTGTATATGACGCATTTAACATGTTTAAAGAATGCCGTGGTCATGTTGTGGTAGTGATCACAAAAAACAACAAGGTTGTCACATTGGAAAGCAACACTTGAACTTGAGCCATATTTTGCTTCAAATTTCATACTGAATATGTTTTTTGAGTTACATAATTATAATTTTTTTTTGCTTCCTAACAATCGTCATTTGTCAGTCCGAAGCAATAATATACCACAAAACAGTACAATTTATCACAGGTTCATAAACTGTGAAAATACACATATTTAGGCCTAGTGGTTTCCATGGTAACGCACATGGCAGGTATGCGATATCGTTATTAAAATTGTATTGTCTAATATGATGGTCATGCATTAAATCTGTAAAAGATTAGAGGTCTAAGCTTGAAAATGGTTTAAAAGCACCCAATTATGTGCATTGTCACAAAAGTACATGTGAAAATGCGGCACATATGGCGAAAAAAAGGTGCTATTCTTCAAAGGCCGTTACCATAGCAGCCGCACAACCTGATTTTTTATGACAGGCCGAAATATGTCGGCAAGGATCTAAGGAACATTTTGATACATGTCGTAGCTTCGTGCACGATGGTCGGATTAAAGTCCCCAAAATCCATCCCTGGCCGCTCCCCTATAAGAGATAGCCCAATAAACTCTTGCGACAGATACACTGTATGGCAGGTGCTGTTCTCCACTCCGATTACCACAATGGCGGACAAACCTAACATCGCTTGCAGACAATTTTAAGCTGAAGACGAAGGAGTTGAAATGTAGAGTTGTCGAAAAAAAGACTTGTCACCAGATTATGACATCATATTTAGGCTATATATATATATATATATATATATATATAGGCCTACCACCTGGCCAAGTGTAAAAAGGTGAACGCTACAGAAAATCAGATCTTGCGCGAGAAAGTCCCGGCCTCTCGCTGTTAATATATAGATGCCTGTCTTTATTAAATCACTAACCTTGTGTAGACTTTTTAGGCCTATATGGAGAGTTTGAAATTCAGTGGTCTTGAATTGATATAAAGAATGAGTATGGATATGTGAGATAACAAGCATTATAAAATAACTCACAACTACAACGACACTTTTCGTATTTTTTTTTAATTCAGTGTACATATGTATCAATAGTGTTATATATTCGTATTCTCCTCACAATTCTGCGAATTTTAAGAGGTCTTATACTTTCAAGCATCAGGGCCTAACTGGAAAACGATATCACGATTTATGTGAAATATACGGTACCTGCATTAAATGACTTTTCTGAATCATTAGAACCAGTAGATTGATATTGGCATTAGTGCCAAAAAAAAGAACAACTCACCAAGTCGATAGATAGGCCTAATAAGCTAAGCACAATTGGTGTGTTTAGGCCTATAGATTTAAAAAAAGCTTTCGATACTATTGATCATATATTGCTGTTACAAAAATTGAATAGATATGGATTAGAGGTATAGCTAATGCATGGTTGGACAATTATTTGAAAGAAAGATCACAATATGTATTTTATAATAATGAAAATTCTGACCCAATGAATATGTGTTGTGCCGTGCCACAAGGTAGTATATTAGGACCTAAATTATGTATTTTGTATATAATAATATGGTAAATGTATCAAATATTTTTAAATTTATAATATTTGCAGACGATACAAATTTATTCTGTACAAGTAAAGACATTGTGAGTTTGAGTGTAACTATCTGTAATGAATTAATGAAGCTTGAAAAATGGTTTGCTCTAAATAAATTATCATTGAACATATCTAAGACAAATTATATTATTTTTTGCAAAAGTCAAGTGGAACAAAATATTCAAATAATTTTGTCAATAAGTTGATAAATAAGGTGAATACAACTAAATTTTTAAGGGTTATAATTGATATTCAATTAAATTGGCACAGTCACATAAAGCAAATTGTTTTAAAGTTACACAATAATTATTATGTTATAAAGAGGGCTATAGCAGATTATTATCTACTTCATCACTAACTATGCTTTATAATAGTTTATGCTTGCCATATATGCTTTACTGTTCTGAAATTTAGGGCAGAGCCAGTGGATATCTTTTAAATAAGATACCATTTATATTACAAAAGAAATTTATCAGAATGGTCCATAGAACTTGTTATCTGGAGCATACAAAACCATTGTTTAAACTGTCATTTCTTTTACATTTCCAGATCTTCTGGAGTATGCTATGGCAATTTTAATGTTTAAGGCGTTCCATAATCTTTTTCCAATAAATATATAAAATCTTTTTCAAATTCATATAAATATACGATCAAATAGGAGAAAAAACATGTTTTCCATAACATACTCTCGTGCTATTTTAAGGAGGCAATGTGCACCGAATGCAGGAATAATTAAGGCACGTTACATATTTAGCCCATTTATACAGTTTGCGATAAGTCGCAGTGGATTAATGTTGGGGCAGCATCGCAAATGTGTTTCAAGATTATCGAACGTTAAGGTTTCACCACACAAATTCATTCGCGCATAGTTCCTTTTTTTAAATTTGTGGCTCTTTGCAGCAGCCTCGGTGGTACATATTACAGGTATATCATTTTGCTACCAATTAGAATCGATTCTGTGATGATTTGCTGTAGCAAAAGCAGCGAAATAAGCAAAGATATGGTAGCAGGAAATCCTTGCGCTACCAGTAACTAGGCTCTTCTCAAAACCGCACTCATTTTTTTGCTAGGTCGCTCAGGGGAGAGTGGACAAGAGGTTATTATGGCCCAAATAAAAAATACGTCAGTTTCACATGCCTTTTCTATTTATTTATTTTTTATTCAAACATATTTATACAGGGTAAAAACATTATTAGCCTTTGGCTATTTTGCATATGTGCCCTGTTTTATGACAAGTATTTGCATAAAAAGTGAAAACACATATTTAAACAATAATTATCATATTATGTACAATAGTTACAATAACGAAATTAGAAGGTACATTAGACATTTTAGATCATAATCCGATGATATATGCCTTTGCGTTAATTGAATAGGTTTACAAATGTATATACATGTACATTTATAGCAAAGTGAAAAGAAAAGAAAACACAAATGTCCCCACACTAAAACTCCAACAAAAACCTACAAAAATTGGAGAAAGCGATAAGACATGTACAGTTATTGCAGCCCTAACTATGATTGAGTAATGGTTTGATTATTAGCCATATATAGTGTAAGGTTATATTTGAAAGCAGAAAATGTCTTCTTATTTCTTATTTCTGAAGGTAGCTTATTCCAAAGTCTAGACCCATTCACACTTAAAGATGATTTACATAAAGAATTATTACAGCTGGGCTGCTGTGGAGTATTACTTGTGGCATTACGTGTTGAAACAGTATGCTATTCAGAAACGGAGGAAAAAAAGATCAGATAAGTAATAAGGAGCTAGATTATTTAGAGATTTATAAGTGAGACAACATGATAAAAAACAATATCTTTCTTTAACATTCTGCCACCCTAGACCTCTCACAATATCTATACCACGAATGTTCCAGTCAAAGTTTTGTGCAAGAAGTCGTGCTGCTCTATTTTGTAATTTTTGTATTTTACATAAATATTTTTGTGCAGCACAGCCCCAGACAGTGATACAATAATCAATAATACTCTGAAATATACCGTAGTAAACACAATTAATATCATCTGTTGGGAGAATTTGTTTCAACCTTCTTAAGATATAAAGTTGCGAAGACAATTTCTTACACAATCCATCTATATGGTGAGACCAGGATAATTTACTATCTATTTCTACACCAAGATATTTAGCGGACTTAACAAAGGGTAACTTAACACCATTTATAAAAATATCTATGCTGTCTACTATATTTTTGTTAGATATAATCAGTACATTACACTTGTTTATGCTTAAAGTTTATGCTTTATGCTTATTTTGTCCAAACCATTTAATAGCTTCATTTACAGCATTCTGAAGTAGTTGCTGTATTTTTGTTATAGATTTATCACTAACACCTATCATAGTATCATCAGCAAAAATATTACAGAAGGCATTAGATAGACATGAGGGAAAATCATTAATAAAAATAGACAAAAGCAGAGGACCAAGTATAGATCCCTGTGGAACACCTTTGTCAATGAGTTTTGTATTAGACATTTTACCATTTATGGTAACAACTTGAGTTCGTTCATTGAGATAATGTGTACACCATTATAATTCAGTGCCATTAAGGCCATATTTGCTTAATTTTTTTAAAAGTAATTTGTGATCATTTGTGTCAAAACATTTAGCAAGATCAAACATACAAATACCATTGATTTCATTTTCGTTAATATTGTCAAGCACATGTTCAATCACATTATGCAAAGACGTCTGGGTTGAATGGAGTTTCATGAAAGCTGACTGGGAATGTGTAATGAAAGAGTGAGATTGTAAATATTCTCTCAATTGAGAGTCAACTAATTTTTCAAATAATTTTGGAATATGCCCAATTACAGAAATTGGTCGAAAGTTGTTAGGTTCTTGTTTAGAGCCTTTGTTGTTGTAAACTGGAGTAACCCGAGCTTTCTTCCATTCATTTGGAATTTCCCCATTATTAAATAAGATTGTTAGACTGCTACAGATAATCTCACTGCTAAGTTTGAGAAAACAAGAATCATAGCCTAGAATATCAACATTGGTTTCAGATGGCAATTTGTTTATAAATGCTAGAACATCTTCTTCAAGAAAGCTTTTAAATTTAAAGTTATAAATACTCGAGTTATTTCTCCATATTAGTTCATCATTTTCACTAAATTTACTACACAGTTTATTTCCAACGGACGCAAAGTGTTCATTCCCGCATCAGGTGACAGATCTTATGTTATGGAACTTCTTCTATTTTTTCACAGTGATTGGTTTACTTCTCTCCAAACCTCACAGGATTTATTGGCTGTGATTGTTTTCTTATAATAGGATCGTTGCGAGTTTCGAATTGTTGAGATAACCAAATTTCTCAGTTTTTTATATTCATTCATTTTGTCAGAAGAGCTAATGCGGCCATGCCATGCGGTGAGTATAATCACGTTTATATATAAAGGCTAAAATTTCGTTGGTCATCCATGGATTTGACCTATCTTTGACTCTAATTTCTTTAATTTTGACATGTTTGCTAACCACTGTATTAAATGCATTTGACCAATCTCTCCAGGCATCAGATGTTGATTTAGCATCAATAACACCACTATATAGTCCAATATCCATTAAATCGCGAATAAAATCATTTATATTTATTCCATTGTAATCTTTTTTGTGAATAAGTTTTGGAGGAGAAGCTTCGCGCCTAAATTTCAGAGTTGTAAATATAAAGTAATGATCACTAAGATCTGTATCCCGTGATCCAAGTGGTTGTGAGGCATCGTGGTATATATATGATCAATGACTGACTGAGATGATTGTGTAACACGAGTAGGTTCAACTATCTATTGTTTGCAACAAAGGAGTGTTTCTATAAAGTGAGCTTGATTTTCACATACATTTTCGTCTAAGATGTAGTTAATGTTTAAGTCACCAAGGATAACAATTTCCTTATTCTTTGCAAAAACATTTTCAAAATTATTTAACCTGCATTGGTAATAGTTCTCATCGTCTGCTTTGGGGTTATATACACATGATACATAAAAAGAAGGGGAAGATTTATTATCAATCCTAACCCAGACCACTTCAGTATTATTAAAATTGGTGAGATCTGGACAATATGTATGAGGTAAAGTCTCCTTTATATATATTAAAACACCCCCACCATGACTCGGTCTATCTTTCTATATACATTAAAACCAAGTATATTTACAAGTTCATTCGGTATTTCGTCCGATAACCATGTTTCAGATATAGCTAGAATGTCAAAACTATTCTGATGTATTAAAATCTTAATTTCATCTATTTTTTTCAATAAGCTTCGTATGTTCAAATGTCCAATTTTCACTCCTTTGTTTTGTTTTCGATTATATATTTCAGTCTTGGTGTTGCAGTGTTTCATTTTTATATTATTTGTGTCACTATTGTCTATTTTGTTATCATCCATGTAAGTTTTTCTACTAGAAGGTTGTTTAACATTTGACGGCATGAGGCCTATGTCCTGATTTCCTTTTTCCTCCTGTAGTTTTCAGTAGCATTCACATTTAAATTGCAAGCAGTGGTCACATTGACAGTTATTGGTGTTGGTGTTGGTGTCATATCCGTGTTGATCCTTTCTGGGATGATATGCGTCACTTCTTTGCTGGTGCCTCTGTCTTAGTATCTGGTGGTCTTCTCTGTTCTGGCTACTTCTGTGATGGTAGGAATCATGTCTGTAATAGTGGTTTTGTCGTTCATCTTTCTGGGAATGTTTTAATCCATTGTATTCTCTCTCTGTCGGCCTGGTTTGGTTTACATCAGAGCGCCTGTAGTTACTGGCATATCTAGTCTGTCTTGGTCTACCTCTTGATCTGTACAGCGACACACATTTTTCAGTTGTTTTGAGCTTCAGATTTAGTGCTAATTTATTACTGGGTTGCCAGGTCAGATGTACTCTATCTCTCATCAATAGGGAGTCGTTTACCGTCTTGTCAGCTAGCTTGAAGAAATTGTCATTGTTGACAAATCTGCAGCTATGTGTGTCGCACAGATTTTTTAAGGCTGTATTGGTCAGCTCAATTTTTCTTTGGACGTCTACAGTATCAAGTCGTGGGCAGATACTGGACATAGTCACTCTTCCCTGGCACATAGATTTTGCTTCCTTGATGAGTTTATCATAATTTTTGCTTATGTCCGGGATCAATCTGTCTGAGTAGCAGTCATTTCCTCCAACAACTACAGTGATGGTTTCAAACTCAAGAGTCCAGTCTGCCGAGCTTCTCGCTAAGTTTTATATTGAAAGAGAACAGACTGATGGTTAAAATAATATATAGGGTTATTTACATTTCTCCACTTTAAGTGCAAAACACACCAACGCGAACGTCAGCGCGATTAGGCACGTGACGAGTGACGAGACGACTGAAGCGAAAATTACATGACTGTCCACACACCAACGCGACGACCAACGCGACATGTGAGGCGCGACAGCCGGCGGGCGGGGGCCCTAGGGTAGTGGTTAGCACCGCTGCCTATCACGCTAGAGTTTGGGGTTCGGTTCCCCGTCTCGGCGGTTTGAAAGAAACAAAAATGTTTCTCCCCCATCCACGTGTAAAACTCAGTATTGTGGGGAGCCTACGTGACCGAGAGGTAGCGTGCTCGGCCTCAGACCGCCAGGACTCGAATTTCGAATCCTGTCGTACGTCGTCGCGCTGGTACGTTTCGACAATGATCAAATAATGTGTTTGAAAACTGACGCGACGTCATTTAAAGCTGACAATCACGTCACCAATTCCAGCTATATAGAAATGATTGTATGTATGTGTGATACAGTAAATGATGGGAAAATATCACATTATAAAATGATGTAGCAGGTAATTTATAAGATAAAGGTTAGATGAAATACAGTAAAATACTGTGACGTTTATCAGAAATATTACCTTTAGATTTTATTTCATTTTAGTGTTGATATATGTTTTAAGTATTGAAGGGCCAGAAGCGTTGTGCAGGCAACTGTTCTTGTTGTATTTGGGGATTTGTTTGTTCGGCTCTCTGTGTTTGCTATGGTACATGCTCCCGCCTCACTCTGGGACAGGGTGACTAAGAAATGAACTATACATAATACGAGAATGGAAAAACAAATAAATTTAATAAATACGTTTAGATTGACTATGATTTTTCCCTTTTTTCATTTTTAGGTCATATTTGACCGTGAAAAGGACTTTTTTGGGTGACATTGACCTTGTACAAAACAAATCCCTCCCGGGGTGAATATACAATTTAAGGGTCATTTGGTGTCTTTTGGCTATTCTGAGCGAATTTATGCATTGTGTGGGTCCGATTTTTTTTAATATTGTCCTATGGGCAATACGATAAACTGAGAACAAAAAATAATTCAATATCTCTAACGAATATTTTTTTATTCAACATGCAATGTGCTAAAATACACGAATTTGTACACAAATGCAATGTCTCCCAATATCTAACACCTGAAACATAGACTGTTTTACCATGGAAGATCTCTTGAAAATAACTTAACCCCGAGTTATTTTGTAGCGCAATTGTTATGTTCAACGGAATTTATTCATATACAGACATGAACTCAATATAAAAAGTTGCCAAGGATACATTTACTGAGGCTTTTTAGCTGTCTCACGCAAACCGGTCAACTCAGCAACGCCAGTGTTATCTACACTCCTTAAATTGTGGTGTGATACCATTCAATTACTTTGATATATGCAGAGACAGCTGCAAAATCCCAATATTTTGAGGTAGGTGAAAGATTTGTAAACATTCAATCTGAACTGCTATCTTATAACCAAAACAATCACCCCTGAAGCGTATTCAATTTCTGTGTCAACACAGAAACGCTCATAATTTAGCAAAAAATCATTGAAAACATGGTAAACTGAACAAAGTGCTTGATAATGATGGCCATCCCCCTACGGTATCGGTGGGCAATGATACATCTATTTTAAATACATTAAAGATCGTTTTATGTTGTCCGTATTCAACTCAGCAACATTATTATTTCGATCAACTCAGCAACGTTTATGAGTTGATCACTCAACTCAGAAACGTTGCTGAGTTGGCCAAATTTAGCTTTCTGTCTCACTAATGTAATTAAGACTAAAAACGTAACTCTACAAATGTAAAATGCAATTTTAAAATACGTTTTAAATTAAATTAGACTGAGAGAGTATTCGCTCATGTAGACATTTTTACAACAATGAAAAAACGTTTCTGAGTTGAAAACAAAAACGTTGCTGAGTTTACTGAATTCTGCTTTCTGTCCCCCTTTTTGTAATTAAAACTGAAATTTTAACTCCGTCAATGTGAAATGCAGTTGAAAAAAAGCTGCTTTTGATTGAATTAGAGCGAGAGAGTATTTTAGAAGTTGTTTACATAAATAAAACTACAAATAACACTTAGTTAAATTTCTAAATCAAATTTACCCTCATTATATTGGCATGTATGTATTGTACAATGGCCTCCGAAATACATTTTCAAATTAGGCTTGTTATGATCCCATTTCTTTTTTGTCTTTATGATGATGAACCAATTTTTTTTTTTTAAATGGGGCTCAAGTGTTTAAAGATCTCGTAGATGCGCTTAAAACATGCCTTTTACGTGCAATTATCGAGCTTTATCAACTCAGAAACGATAATGTCAACTCAGCAACTATATAATTTCACAATAAAATCACTGTTCTGTCTTAGCAATTTTTATTTCAAAAAGTGTTATAACTACTAACATATCAATGAACTATCATACAAAGCAATTTATGATTTTTAAAATTTGAAAATGATCAAATATATATATATAATTCGTTGCTGAGTTGACATTTTATTTTTACGGTCCTTCACAAGAACACATATTTTTTTTGAAATCTGTTTGAGATTAAGCTCTGATATTTTAAATGTGTATCACATAGACCCTACCCTCAATATCTGACCCTAGTATATATAATTTGAAGCGACTTATTTTTTTTCAAAAATACAGATTGAAAGACCCCTTAAATTGTATATTCACCCCCCGAACTGTTTCGTGACGCGAAAACACTACAAAACGAGGTATTATATGATTCTTTGTGACTTTTATTTGTAAAGTTTTGAAATTCTCATTTCTTGATGGCGGCCAATTTGACGGCCATTTTGAATTTATTAACCCGCAATTTTTTTAGGTTGAGACCAAAATTGTATTATTCTGTCAAAACCTTGCTCTGTGCTAAATTTGAAACTTGTATCGATCCGGGATACATAAATTGAAAATGACTAAGGGGAGGGCGGGCAAAGGGGGCCACTTAACGTTTCAATGGTATTTAAGAAGAAAATTCGAACTATTTTAAAACGAATGACTGTTCTATGTTAGGTACATGCAATGTAGATACATATAAGAGATTCACTTAGTGTTTCAAGGATACATTATCTTAATTGTAAGCCAAATAGATTTGCTCTCAAAGTGGCCCCCTTTGCCCAATACACAAGTACATTGAAGTAAGCCTGATAAAACAGATATGATAAAAACCTTTCATTTGATGTATATGGTGACATGCTTTGCTGGACATACTAAGTACTAAGTAATATACTAAATACTTTCGCTCACAGGGATTAGTGTGTAATATCTACCCATTGTAAGTTAGAGGGCTCCCTTTGCCCAAGGGGTACAGGTGGGAAATTTAGCCTATTATCTCTCCCAAAAGTGATCTCCTGACTAAAGTAATAACTAGAATACAATGGCAATATATAATGTACCACACAAAACAAAAGATTTTCAGAAGAAATCACATAAATTCATCAATAAATTCATAAAAATATATAAGCTTATATTCACAAGATTGTTGCCAAAAACTCCCTGTCATCTATTACTTCTATCTAAGATATGTATGAGATGTCTATTTATGTTTTTTGTATACACGTGTTCATAATTCATAACTATGACGTCATTACTATTTCATACAACATGTCACAATTAAAATATCATTGATGACCCCCTAGGCAGCTGATAAATGATCAACCTTTATGAATATCCAGTAGAAATTGGTGAAAAAGTGACGTCACAGCCATCACGACATGACGTCACATATGCACGTTTTATGAAAAACTCGACCACTTGCCGCAAAAACTGTTCATGCTTCGTAAAACTAGACGTTCATACATTTGCAGCGATATATTATTTGTCTCTAGGAATTTAAGTGTCAACTAACTCCTTAAATAACGTCAATTTTTAGATTTCCTCCTCCACTAATCGACATAATTGAAACTTCAGGAATGTTATAGGCCCTACACCGTTTCTGGCACTAAAAATTACTTTCAATTTATGAGAACATTTGTATTGACATTTGTCTCGTGTTTTGCTAGGGTAATATTGGACATTTATTTTACATTTAGTTACCATTGTGACTGATTGGAAAATTTACCAAACCGTTTAATGACGTGTAATTATGAGGTGAGGCAATAATATAAGGTTGAGTTTCCTTATTATATAGGCCTACATCGTCCATACATGCATCGTGTTATTACGACACAGACCTATCCATTGTGATTTTTGTCCCTAAAAACGGTTTAATTATAACGCTTAATACTTAAAAGTATCTTCTTGTCTCATGGACTCTTGTTTCTGGAAATCGTGTGGTAAGTGTGTGGTTAAATTAAATTTAAAATGTGTCATCTCAGATCGGGGCTTTGGACTGCGGATGGGGCTGATGGGCAGCTACCCCCCCCCCCCATGGAATTTTCAAATCATGCCTTATTCTTAGTAAAAAAATCACCTGGGTTAAGATAAAGACCAATCTCAATCGACCCCCGCAAGGTCAAAGACCCTGCAGATATTTCCTGGCACAATGCAAGAATTCGCTGCGCAGTAGTCTATTTTTTCAGCAGAATGATTTATTGTCTACTTTAGGTGCAAAAGTCATTGATCCCAACTAACTGATTTAGGCAGTAACTGAGTACGTAGGCCTCTAGGATAGGATTCGGATCTACGAATGTATCGAATCACGTTCGTTCTCCTTGGCGCAATGGATGACTTCGCTTAAAGGGACTGGCCCAGGCTAAAATCATAAAAAAATCAGTGATTTTATTTCGGGTTCTTAATATGACCATATGATGTAAGCATGTACATAGACTTGAACTGCAAATTTTTATAATTTTTGTGCTGCTCATTCACCAGTTAGGCTAGATATAGAGACGAAATTCCTGATTTGTAATTATTGACAACCATGTCAAAAATAAGAAATGCGGGAATTTCGTCTCTATATCTAGTCTATCTGGTAAGTGCGCAGCACAAAAATTATAAAAATTTGCAGTTCTAGTCTATGTACATGTTTACATCATATGGTCATATTAAGAACCCGAAATAAAATCACCGATTTTTTGATGATTTTAGCCTGGGCCAGTCCCTTTAAGTTCATCTTAGGTCTAAAATGAGGGACAGAATAACGCATAATGAATTCAGGCTTCATCAGCCACCTGATTTCTTATGTCTATCATACCCCTTTCTAAATGTAGTCGTACAATAAAAATATTGTACAGGAAAATGGTTGTCGTCACGAAAGCTCCACACCTACAATTTGTAGGCCCTATTACTTCCATATTAATACCAGTGATTCATATGATGAAACTCAAGGTCAAGTTCAAAGATGGGTGACATTTACCTATTTTTCAAGGCCAATAGCTAATAAAGGAAAACGTTTGTCATCACGATTTGATGATAAATCTTGGTTCATACAATTTGTATCGCTTTAGTATCCATACAATTGATAGAACTGATAAAACTGTATCTCAAATTCGAATATAGTGATCTTAAGTTTTTGTTATCAAATATTGTCATTACGATATATCAGAAAACTCCAGGTCAGGGGGGAGAGTTGATAGAGTAAGCCTACATAGGCCTCATGTGATGGCGGAGGCATACAATTGACGCATACATGTATCAAATTCCCCTTCTAGTTTGACTTCATATTACATCTGAAGCAATATTGTTACGTTAAAGGCTAGATGTGTGGCAAAAAATTACGTGCCACTATTTGGGCAACATGAATAATTACCTAAATAAAGAACATATATTGGCCTAAATATATGCTCTAGAATGCATCATTTTAAGCCTTTGATTTCATTTTATTCGGGGGGGGGGGGGCATGCCCCAGGACCCTCTAGAGTATGGTTGGCCATCACCCTCATAAGTAAATAATTATCCAAAGGATAATTAAAAACTTTCCGCGGATAATTAAAAACCTTCCACGGACAATTAAAAACCTTCCGCGGGAAATTATAACCTTCCGCGGATAATTAAAAACCTTCCGCGGAGAATTATAACCTTCCGTGGATAATTAAAAACCTCCCGCCGATAATTAAAAACCTTCCGCGGACAATTAAAAACCTTCCGCGGAGAATTAAAAATTAATCCGCAGAAGGTTATAATTCTCCGCGAAAGGTTTTTAATTGTCCGCGGAAGATTTATAATTATCCGCGGAAGGTTTTTAATTATCCTCGGGAGGTTTATTTACTTATGAGGGTGATGGCCAACCATACTAGAGCATATAGGAGGCTGGATGTGCCAGCTGTCGTTTATATAAATTATTGTGAAAAAAATTGTGTATCCTCGTCGTCTGTCAATTCCTGGATCCACAACTGTCTTTGGTTGTTCAGGCATACCCCAAAACAGCATTATCTACAATCTTTAGTAGAATGCATACTTCTGTCCTGGCAATTAGCTATATTATATGCCAGGCTGGCATATATTATAGCTAATTAAATACATGAAATTACACTCGAGATCATTAATGAATCCTTTGTCAAGTCAGTCAGCTAGGAAACGCCATGATATTTTTTGTGAGCTCACATTCGCAAAACGGAATTTATTCATGTTAGTAGGGGGGACCGGGGCTAACTAAGACAAGGGGCTAACTCGGACAGGCCTCTAATAGGAAATTCCATGATATGACAATATCAGTGACCTCGTTTTCAAGAATGGAGGGATACCCCCTTCCACTTGAACTACAATCCCAGTGGAAGTAGCAGAGTTGTGTGAGCAGGCAAAACTAATTGTATTATACTGAAATATATCACTGAAAACACTCATATTTACTGCCTAATTTACAATTATTAGATGTTCGATGCTGTACCATACCCACATGCCAGGTCATATTTTTCATAAAAGGTCAACCCGGGGCTAACTAGGACAATTCTTGCAGGGCTAACTGTGACAGTCCCAGTTAGCCCCGGTGTGTCCCAGTTTGCCCCAGTTGTAATAGAGCATTGTGGCCCACTTACCCCTGTGGGTACTGACATGTGACCTAAATATATGTTTGCGCAACTCAATTAACATTTGTTAGGCATACTTTAGATTGTATGTATTGGGGATGGACACAATGTGGGTGTTACGTAGTATCAACACATTAGGCCTATAGTGCATCGGGGATCAGCTGTTATTTTCTGCATTATTTTGTTGCACTTTAAACCTTTGTGTTTAAACGGCATATATATGTTTATTTATAGCTCACCCCTTCAAACTATTTGGAATCATCACAGGATGCAGTATACCTTGTTTAATCTCTATAGATCCTAAATTGCTGAAATTTTAGGAGTGTCCCAGTTAGCCCCTGGCCTTGTTCTACTTAGCCCCGTATACGGGGCAAACTGGGACATAATTTTTTTTTTAAATTTACCAAATCTGTATAGGTTTTAGTTGTCATTTATCAAAGGCCCTTGTGACAATAACAAATATCACACCTAGGTTGAATAATTGTTTTAAATCTCTAACTCTATCATTGTCTGCCCCAGGGCGATAAATGATAAAAGTGTCCCAGTTAGCCCCGGTCTCCCCTATACCTATTCATGTTGAAATATACGTTCTTTTTCCTTCAAAAAACATGTATTAAATTGCTCAAATTCATGACATCTATTCAGTGGTAGACACATAAATACAAAATGGCACGAGATCGTAATAATATGTCCCAGTTAGCCCCGGTCTCCCCTATAAATATTCATGTTAAAATATACGTTCTTTTTCAGTGAAAAAGCATGTATTAAATTGCTCAACATCATGACATCTATTCAGTGGTAGACACATAAATACAAAATGGCACGGGATAATAATAATATGGATTGATTTAGCACTTTAAAGAGTAAAAAACTCAGCAGAAATTAAAAACACATTTTATGTTTAGGCAGGAAATGCGCAATATGGGTTTTTATATTAATCCCTGTGCTGCTTAATTGTTTGTGAGTATTTTTCATTCATTTGAAGCTCAATTGCTAACGCAAATTGCTAACGCAATTCCCTGCTTTAAATGAAAATAATATTATTTCTAAAAAATAGACATCTTCCAAATGTCATTTTATTTAGTCTGAAATTTGCTTGAAACGTATATATTCTGACTTAGCAGCACAAGGGTTTAAAACAAAGTCGCGTAAGCATGACCCCGCACCCCCCCCCCCCTTTACCGACAGAAAGAAAAGTACAAAAAGGTCCACTTTTTGCTCAAAACGACCCCCCACACAAAAGTCCTGGCTACGGGCCTGAGGTGGTGACCTTGATAAGCAAAGAGCTTCTGTCGCCACCAGTTTTTTTCATAATCATTAACAAGTTTAATGTATTTTATGTAAATTATAATGTATTTTTTATGAAAAAAATAAACAATTTTTGATTCTGATTCTGAAAAATTAACATTCCGTTCGAAGTGAAAAATACAACCTCCTGCACTAAGCTGTTTAATGTTTAGAAATACCCATGTAAAAAGCACCTGTCGGATATTGATTCTGGCGCGCATGCGTGCCCCTTGTGCTGGCAACGAAGTAAACAGAGGGAAAACTGAGGCTGCTGGTGAATAAAAATAAGCTAAATTTAGGTAATTTATACAAATAGGGTATGATTTTTAAATAATTAAACAAGAGTAGAATAATAAATATGTATATGTGCGTAAAAGTAAGCGACTTTGGATACGCTGAAAAGTATTCATGCATTATTTTAGAACTAGAAAAGTAGCAGAATTGTTCCACCTCCCGCCACGCGTATCCGCGCTTAGCCTTAGCTTAGGCTTAGCCTTAGGCTTGGCACCCTTGCCTGCCCTTGGGCCTGGCCACCACAGTCATGTCTCATGACAGTCTGGCACAGACACAGTAACGTTACACTTACAGACTGTAATATATCGCCTGAACACTGACAACATGCTGTGACAGTGTCGGCCATGTGGCCCGTGTCGGTTTTGATAAAACCTCCTCCTGCGACTAGTCCGTGGTCAGACCCTGATGAATGGCTATTCTGTGGAGGGTACCGAACACCAGCAAGTCAGATTCCCTCGGACTACCTGCGACACGCCTCTCTTGTCCCAACAAACACAAGAGTGAAGACATTGATTGATTGAATCAACCGTTCAACGTTGAGTTAACTGTCTTTTTTTATTATTATTATTACTCTTAAGAAGTTGATGTTGGTCCACCGTTACTTAGGGCCTGGCCTAGACTAGAGTAGACTACTCGACTTTTGGCCCAACATCAAATCAACGTTGGCTCAACTCAACAGCTTGTGACTTGTTTGCTGTGGTAGCCTACAACTACACTACTACAGTGTGTTTCACCAGATCCTGGGAGCCTTTTTAAAATTTGCTCGGTCGCTGTGTAAAATTTTTAAGCAAAATTTTTATCAGAGCATTTTTCATCTCCCCCCCAACTTCCCTGAAATGTGGTGGAATATTTTTGTGTATTATGCCGGGAGTTAGACCATTTGGCATGTAATAATTTTTCAAAATTACATGTCTCATTTCACCATCACCGGGAAACAAGAATTTTATCACATGCCAAATGGTTTAACTTACGAAAAAACACAACAAAATTCTAAAAAATTTCAGTGATGTTGGGGGTTCCAAGATTAAAAAATAACCCCCCAAAAT
Source organism: Flabesymbios commensalis (assembly GCA_964017125.1). Lineage (NCBI taxonomy): Eukaryota > Metazoa > Annelida > Polychaeta > Terebellida > Flabelligeridae > Flabesymbios > Flabesymbios commensalis. The sequence goes on along the minus strand of OZ024914.1, from coordinate 69,200,032 downwards.
ATTACACAGCTCTTTCCATTAATTTCATAATGCTTGTAGAGGTAAGTGGAACAGGCATGCTGTGGCCCTTTTCTGTGTTTCATCTAGGATTCAAAAGGGGCATAGCGCCAACTGCCATTAGGGGCACCTTATCATGCACGCTGGGCACCTAGTTAGGCATTTCCAGCACCCACCCTCCCCGATGAAGGGTATAAACAGGATCAGTTAAGTATTTAAACATCGCCAGTGATTACCACTATGTACACCAGGGTTTCCCCCAGAAAAATGAGAAAGCATCATGGTACTTGGCAGTTCGGTTTCAGCACGGTGCACAGTCTGGGTGGTCTGGGGGCATGCTCCCCTTGAAATTTTAATCAGAAAACCTCTTTATATGCATTTTGGTGGCTTATTAATTTGTATCCACTGTTTGTGCTGGTAAAAATTGAACACTGATTTTGCATGTAGACTGATATATAAAAACTAAGTGCCAGTTTGACATTTTAAACCCTTGTGATATAGACCACCAATATTCTCATATTTACACAGCAAATTATTTCTAAATTGGACTAGGAGCCTATGCAGTGACAAACGAAATACCGTATTATCCCTAATAAACGCTCCGGGCGCGGAGACGAAGTTGGGGGCGCGTTTATTATGTGCATTAAATGTTATTCTGTATTTCACGGCTGCGGTGCCGTTATTAAGCCATGCGACATTGGTGAGAACTCACTGCACGTGCAAGCCCCCATTCACTCTCAAGCCGCCACTCGTGCGCGCTGGCATCAGGTGTAGCTGGTATGTTAACACCTGAGGCTGTGGGCTGACACCTTATGCAGCCATGGCCCGCTATATAGGCAGAGACGACGCGGTTACCATCACATTCATCTTGAAATGATCTTATTTGGGCACGACGATATCTAAATATCGTATTTGTTTTTAGATACATTACTACTGATTAGAATAATAGAAATGCGTCTGCAACATACTGTATGAATGCTTTAAAAAGACGTAGGCCTAACTGATTAAATTTATGTCGAATTTCACACAGTGTGTAGGCCTCAGAATGTATGCCACAGCAGATCGTCCCCGGCCTGATGAAGTCATCTACTCTTGCCGACCTTAGCCAGCCATTTATCAAATGGTGGTGTATCATCTCTGCAGGGACATCATGTATACATGTGCGCTATAACATTGGTTCAAAGCAGCAGCAGCATTAATGGGCCAATGCCATGGTTGGATCGTCTGGGGTTAAGCACGTACATGTATCAAGTCCTGTGTCTCGGCGCTACTATAGCAGAACAAGATCCATACCTCACATATTTGGATGACCAGTGGACGCCAACTGCTGACGGCAAAAACATGACGTAGCACGATAAACAGGGGCAGACGTTTTTTGTGTCATTAGAGGCTTCAAATCTTACTTGACATTAAGCCTACCGTTAGGCCCTATACATTGGCGTCGCATTCAAACGCCGGGAATTTAACAGGGGCGCTTGTAAATCTGTCTGACTCAATGATCACTGAGCTAGTGCAATGGACAGTTATTACTTTTGTTGGAGGCAAACCTGACACGCTGTCGTTATACTGACACAACTCAACGATTAATTACCCAACACACACAGGTGTTATTCAATGCTGGTCCACCTGTACGACGTTGGCCCAGTGTTAAAACAACATGTACATATGTACAGCAGCTAGGCTACATGTAACAGTAGCATACCGCACTTACACCCACGCTCACAACACACTAACCGTGGCTCAACCATGTTGACAGGGCTACATGCAGAAGGCTGGTGTCTGGTAGATTTTTTCAAGCCAGCTGACTGGATATACAGGGTACATGAAAAAGGGGGTGGGGGCGTTTATTAGGGGCGGTGCGTTTATTAGGGATAATGTGGTATGTAGTGTTTACTTTGTCTAGTGGTCCATTATGCCCCTGTATCGAACTATGATTTATAACAGAGAAATGCCATGAGATGGGGGCCTGAGATGATTCTTGTCTGACAAGACTATTAGATTAAAGAATACTGTAATTAAAAACAATAGACTAGCCTACACTTTTTATTCACAAAAATAAATTCGAAAAAATCTTTAGACAATTAGACACCAGGCATAACGTAAAGATTCAGAAATTGGTCAATACGAGATCTGTTCAATAGCATGCTGTTTGTTTGTGGTTGAGATAATAATAAATTCAGTAGGCCTTAATAGATTAGTGCCACGCCTTTGGATTATCATCAGAACTTGCTAATACCAGAAAACAAGTTGGTTTAAATACAAGCATCTGGTGAAATCGGTCCAGCCTTTAATTAACACAGTCACAAACGAGGTCGGCATCACTTGTTTTGCTTTCTGAGAATATCATAAGTCACACTCCAACTATAATATCTCAGTCAGCACTCATTGCGGATTTGCCTAACCAACGCTGTGCTGACGTTGGGTTCGTGTAGACACGGTATATAGGATTGTGACACACCAGGCGTCAGTTCTGTTGTCGCTGCAAACACGGCAGGTGGAACAACGCGCTTTAATGTTGAGCCAGCGTTGCAGACGATGGACCAACATTAGGTCAACAATAAGTCAACATACTACACGTACTGTATCATGTTTGCTGGGCGCATGCAGTCAGCTACACGCTGAAAGACCCGCCAACAGTGCCTGACCACGTGACATCATGTGACCACTGGGCATGCGTACAGACGAGCCACACACTGCCATGCGGCAATACAGTAGGCCTATGTAATGCTTTTATCTAGATCCAGTCTGTATCGCTGGACACCGCAACACAATGCCAATGTTGTACAGAAGCATCAAAACATTGTTAGAAACGTCACGGGATTTCCTAAAGCGTCACAGCACTTACTGAAGCTTCAGGGTAAAAATTTAGAGAGTCATGGTGCCGTGACGCTTTGACGCTTTAGGGGAAACCCTGGAACACAGGCCGTTATCAGATATTGCGTCATAGGTGAGAACATGCAACATCAGTGATTGGGGTGTTTTCACAGTCACAATGGCCTGGGTGGGTTGAATATTATGTAACAACAGCTCGAAGAGGCAATGCACTGTCTGAATATTAGAAGGGCAACATGCCGCACATAAGGGGCAACATGGCATACAAGAAGGGCAACATGGCGTCCATGAAGGGCAACATGGCGCTTGTAAAAAGCAGCATGACGCTGCGCCATGTTACAAAGAGCTAGATGAAACACTGCTTTTCTGGATTTTTTTTTACACAGTCACAGGTGCCATTTTTGTAAAAAATGATTATAGACTATGTACTGTACTATGAGGAAGTTCTGGAGGCCATCATTAAGGCCGTTTTGACAGAACAATGTGATAATCTCTAAGAATTGAGATATCTGGGGAAGGCTGCACTAGTTTGCCCAGGGTAAAACCTGGGTGAAGTTTTGTTTGCCTGCCCTACGCTTCCTCATGGTGTGCACCGAGGGTAAAAATGGAAGTTTCATATGCCATTAGGATGAAAATCCATCAAAATTTCCCTTCTTCCATGACCACCTGAAAAAAAGGAGTCGTAGGCTATGCCCAAATTTCTGATTGGTATGTGGTATATTTGCTCTGGAACAGTATGCAGGGCCCTCATTGGGTGCCCTGATGTATCTTAATGTATCTACAGATAGTACATCTCAGTAGTTTTATTCAGCTGCTTCAAAAAGTTCAAGTGTCTGGGTGATGTTTTGGTTTCTGTATTCCTCCCACAATTTGCAACATTGAGGTCACTACTTTTGGACGCTTTTATAATTCAGCTCAGATTTTGATCTAGCACATCATTTTTCTTGCTCATTAAAAACTGTGGCATGTGGTCAAACATTTCTTTAAGCATGTCGGCATGCAGTTACGAAAAAGGGCTTAGCATAATTTTATTGGACAATTTTAAAATTTATGTAATATACCTACTACAACTGTACAAGGCTTAAGCCCTGTTGACTACACCAAAAGTCACAATAGCAGTAACTTGTTCGCATGTTTTTCAATGATTTCCAGTCAATTGACAATTCTCAACTGAAATGAAATTCTGAGACGAAGCTGACCGGTCTATAAAGGGCACATTTTTTTATTTAGATCGATTTGATGTTAAATATTTTTCAATTAAATTTCATGTACTTTCATGAGAATTGGTTGAGAATTGACTGAGAAATCAGTGAAAATCATTTACCACGTCCACGGTGAATCCGACTATTAGTAGAGCAACAGTGAACTGTAGTCTGTACAGTCACTAAGTCACCCGTTATTATAATTCAGAGCATCCTATGCATCTCAGGGTTTCCGCCAGGATTGTTTGAAAAGGGGGGTCCAAAAGGGGTGGGGGGTCTGGTGGTCCTCCCCCAGTAGAAAGTTTTTTAAAAGTTTTTTCAAATTTGAGTGCTTGAAATGGTCTATTTTAGCTGAAATTACAGCAAAATCTGCAATATATTCTCATTTCTCTGCCAATATCCCCCCTGTGGTGCTGAGAGCCCCCCCCCCCCGGCGGAAACCCTGCATTTTACATAGACCATATCAGTTTCTTATTCATAATGCAAATAAATTAGTTGCGACTATCTCACACCTATATATTTTACATAGACCATATCAGTTTGTTATTCATAATGCAAATAAACTAGTTGCGACTATCTCACTTTACCAGATTAGCAGATTTATTAGAACGTTATTACCACTGCTTAATGTCCGCATACCGTATATCCCCGTGTATAATGCGATGTTTTTTCTTAGCTATTCATGTCGCAAAAAGGAACCTCGTATTATACATAGAGGTAGAATTTAATAAAAAAAATTAGCTCCCTAGCGGTAAGTTCTGCGGTAAGTTCTCTAGCGGTAAAACGTATCTGTAAACGTAAGCCAGTCAGCGTGTTTGGTAAGCAGGCCTATACAGCAAGAACAACAGCTAGACTATGCTTTTCCAACTAGTGGAATGTCAAAACTAACGCAATGCTGGGGCAAAGTTAGAACAGTGTCGTCGACGCTGGCCCAACAATTATAAAGCAGCATTGGACATTGAGTCGTGTTTGTTGTAAGGCCCCATCTCACGTTGTCATCGTTTTTACCGCCGACGCCCGTGGCACCTTTGACAACCACGGGCAGATAAATGACGCCGTTAGTCACCAATTCACACTCCTGACCAGTTTATTTATATTAATATTGATTTAATCTAAGATAGCCTTTTATATGGGAGTGTTCCATTGTGTACGATCATGGTAGGCCAATCTGAACATGATATTTTGGAATGAGAGAAATGCGTTGACGAAATATAACAAGATATCACTGATTATATTTCCTATGGCGAATTCTATATACGTGTAGGCCTTAAAATGTCCATATTGCTGGGATAACATTAACGCCTACCGCCGTTGCCGCTGATGATACGATATTGAGCAAATGGTGGTATCTGTTAGCTGTAGTTCACAGAGCACGGCCGTGTAGCACGTGCATTGTTACACACAGACACCTTATACAGCCACGCACCTCTTGTGTCTAGACAATGCGGCTAGTCTGCAAATGTTTTACAATCACATTTCATCTTGGAATGTTCTTATTTGAGCATGCCGATATTAAAATATGGTCTTTGTAAAAGATAATTAAAATAATAGAAATTTGTCGGCGAAATATAACTATTTTTAAATCTGACTGATTATATTTCCAGTGGCAATTTCATACAGTGTATATGTAGCCTATACAGGCCTCAGAATGTCTGCCCTAGACGAGCGAGTCCCGATGACAACCACTCACAGTATCTGCTTATTTGACAAGTAAGCAGATACTGCCCTTTGGTTTTGCAGAGCTGTAATGTTGCCGCTGTTCCCGTCATGGAGCATCGTGTATACAAGTGTCCGTCCTGTGTAATCGGCGCTATTAGCTGATTAGTTGAACAATATATTATCTGATCTCGCTTTAGATAGCCGGGGACGCTGCCGAAATCCAAAATTTGAGGTCGTATTATACAGAGGGGCAGGCGTTTTCCCGGTCATCCGAGGCCTCAAATCTCAACTCGTATTATACATGGCGTCGCATTATACGCGGGGATATACGGTATGCTTAATGTAGCCTTACAGCAACTGCTTACTACATGGTCGGTTATCATGTGTACCTGCAAGTCCAACAGTTCCAATAGTAGTCGTAGCGAAAATTGTTTCTGTGACGCACATGGGGTTGGACAATCAAAGCATTCCAAAGATTCATATTTGGTTTTCCGCGAGGATTTTTGGTTGTCATGGACAATTGGACAACCACTATTAAGAACTCTGTATAGGACAGCAGCCCAATGGCCAAAACACGCAGCGTTGACTCAACACTCAAGATAACTACCCCTGCCCATCAGCCCTCGGTCGTTATAATGTACCACCTTGCACACAGATCATAAACTCAGCCTGTGTACACCCAACACTTTAGCCCTCTCTGTTCAATGCAGGGTTTATTCGACCATTGTCATTAATTGCACACTGGGTGATGTAGTCCGCCGCAAAATTGTGACCGGTAGTTTTAACAAAAATGATAATGTAACTCTTGTCTCGTTTATGGAATGACAGGCTTACATTTTGGCATTAGCAGGGTACCTCCAGGATTAATATAAAGCGCAGTTGTTAGCCTGACCAAAGTGATCTAGGTCGGGGGGGGGGGGTTGGGGTAGACTAAACAGTTGCAAATATTGATTTTTAAGCTCTCATTAATTTTTTTTTTTAATTTTCCTGTGGTTATTTAACATTTTTATGTGTATGTATCTAATTTGTCTTAAAAGGTATGCAAGAAAACATAGGAAGACATTGATATTTAAACAAGATTAAGAACAGCATGCTGCGTTATGATGTACAAGCTCCATATGCCACCGGCCATGCCGCTCAGGAGTATAGATTTACTCCAGGTAAGACTATTTTCAAAATATTCTTTTAACCCACTACATGCTAGTGCAGGCCTTGTGTTAAGTAAATCATAAGGGAGAGCTATGATTACCTGAGCCCTTATTTCTGACGAGAGGGGTAGTAGAGTGGATGTTGAGGACAGTCTAAAGTAACAGAGAATATAGGCACAGAAGACAACTATTCGGGGAAATTAATTCCTTTGTATTGTGGAGGGATTTTTTATAATGATAAATGATTTTATTTCATTTCGGACCATAACCCTTATAGCGCGGGGACCGACTTTAGACGTCAGATTCTGATGTCTAAAGTCGATCGCCGCACTGTAAGAGTAAAAATATGTATAATGGTCGTAGACCCATAACATAGCCTAGGTATTCAAATGAATCAGAAAGAGCTAAATAAGACATTTATGATCATTTCAAATGGAAAATAACCCTTTGGTTTCCATGGTTTATACAAAATAATTCAGCGCTGTAAGGGTCACCTATCAGAAGTGACAGTTGGGTTAACCCTTTAAGCCCCCACGATGCATTAAAGCATCATTTTACACCCCTGAAAACATCCTTAATTTTCATACAACTAAGGATTTTAGAACGAAAATTTCCATGAAACTCGTTTACCATTACGTGGTAATTTTCTTTGATTTTTAAACCACCTCATGTCATCTTCATCCACTACAAATCGAGAATTGCGACAGCAATTCGTGGCTTGTAGTGGATGAAGATGACAATGTAAAGTCAGGCTTCAAAGGGTTAAACTAAATCTATGATTGCTGAGAGCCAGGTGAGCTGTCACAGAACATGCTTTAGGTGATTGATGGAGAGCAATTGCTCCCTTCAATGTCAAGGTGTGCTAGTGAATAATGTGTGTATAAAAATATTTAACATCAACAAATAGTTCTAATGTTACATTTATTCTCCTTGGAGTTAGAAGGTGCTAGCACCTTTTAACTTCATGGGGAGGAATTTTGATCTACCATGAAAATGGTACAACGAATACAATATGGCATAGATGTAGGCTGCTGTCACCAGCTCTTTTGTTATATTCTCAGTTCACTGCTGTCTAACTATACTCAGAGGTGCCAACCTTTCCAATTTTCACAGAATATTGTTTACAATTATTTTTTCATTTATATCAATTGGCAAAATACTGCCTCGTATGGTGGCAAAATGCCGTCGCGTAGGCATAATTATGACCTCAGCTGCAGATATAAAATGGTGAATAATTTTACATCCCTCGATGGTCTGAAATAATAAAAGAATACAAGAAAATGTATTAAAATTGTCATTAAGGACACACGCGACATCTGTGATGTGCTTTCTGATACAGTTGTAATTATTGTGATCCGCAAAAATTACTTCCTATTTTTCTTGAACCAAGGTTGGTATCTATATACTCAAACCTGAGCTCAGCGTACATGTATAGTGAAATAACTATTTTGTTATTGTTATGCCTTAAACCATTAGGTTGAATAATTTGGATAAGGCTGTTTAAGTACCTGTACAGCGCCAGTACTAGTAGTGAAATGGTTAAACCTGGAATTGCTAATTCTGTGAAACTCAATGACCTCGACCTCCTTTGTTTTCACCGAGCTGGCTAATACAATGAAGTATGGGGGAGGGTTCTTATATAACCTTGTTTTCACCGAGGTCACTGCATTTCACAGAATGAAGTATGGGGGAGGGGGTGTTATATAACCTTGTTTTCACCAAGTGACGTCTCTGCGTTTCACAGAATGCAATGAATTTCTAGCTTCAAAATAATGACAAAAAAATATGTTTATTTCGCTAATATATCACCAATTGAGTTATTTATTAAACTTATCATCTATCACAAACAATCTTATCATTTCCAGTAGGCCCAGTATTTTATTTGGTTTAAAACTGCGTCGTCAAACCATATACAGATGTAGCAGAGCATGACTTACATTGTAGGCACACATGTAAAAACACAGTACCCTACAACTCCAGGGCTTGTAAAGTTTCATTTTTGGGCGAAGCCTCTATCACTGAGAGATAGTGTGCTCAACCTCAGACTGCCATGGATGAATTACCATCTGATTTATCTCACCATCTTCATGAGGTTGTCATGAGGTGGGCTCTTACACCAGTCATTCATCATTAATAAAGTGAAATAAAAAATACCCATCACCACCCTTCATCCATACACATTTTATCCTTGGTAATTTTTTTATATTCTTATCAAATAATCTTGCATGCCAATTTTGTGTTTTACATATATTTGTATATATTTTATTACAACAGCCCCCATGAGCAGACGTGTTAATGGAGGACAATTTCAAGAAGTTGGAATTACAAATCCACACAGACCACCTATTAATACGACAATACGTCCCCTGGAGACGTCGGTTTCTCTGTACGCACCCTATGGCTGTGAGTATTGCATTTTGGGGAATCCATATATAACTTTAAATATGCCAATCACAGAATTGTACGATTTGGGCATGTACGATTTGGGCAAGGCGAATAAAAATTTTACCATGTACAGCTATGCTGGTATGCTTGGCTAAGTTTTTCTACGATTTTTAAATCAGTATTATAAATAGTTTTTGAGAAGAGCACATGTATCTGATTGAGTGTGAAGCAATAGTAGTAGGGTGGTATTTTTTTAATTTTTAGTTTGTTAGATTTTTTTTATCAACCTGTATTTCCCCCTTTACATAATAAATATCACGGAATATAAACTTGATGTGTTATATTTAAGGTAAAACTTCAGGTTAACAAAATATATAATGGTAGAATAAATAACAATATCAAATAAAGGGTTGAAAAATGAACAGCATATATATATATTTTTATTTTTTATTTTATTTACAGCAAGGCTGAAGGAATCCTTGTTTTTTGAACCTAATCACACCAAGCCTCAGAGCGCTATGCCTCAATATAACTCACTCAGTGATCCTCTTCTTGCTGAATACTATGCCAGAAAATTTTCCAAAGTTCCAAGACCTCCATCGGTAAGTGTTTTTGTGCTTTCAACTCACCTATTATGTCTCTTTTTCTTATAGATACGTTATAAACTCATCCGAGCTGTCCGTGCTGCAGAGCTCTCTATTCATGTTCCACAGTACTTAGCCTTAACCTCAAGATGCCGACTACTAGTAGAGTATTGTTTACTGTTTTTAAAGCCGGCTTTTAATATGTCTAAAATCTGCAGCAATCGTATACATTGCCTCCTAAAGCTGCCTAACTTTTTTGATAATTTCAACAGAAATAATAAAAAATGTACAAAACAATCATTCAGATTTTTTTAGGGTTTTTTAATGCCAGAAATGTAAAATATAGCGAACTTAGTTCACAATGCAATACATTATCAACTATTATGAAGTAGTTATTCGGTACCTGGCTTGACCAGTCTGCCCAACTCGCTTCGCCGCGAGTGCCTAAAAGAATTAATTTAAATTGTTTTAATAATACCGGTATTTCAATTTTTTTTCCACCAGTCTTCCAGGAGAGGTCGTAGTTCTACAGATGTTCATGGTAAACTGCGGGGTCGTGTTGGCGTTCATGGAAGAGCTGGTATTGACAAATCTTCAATGTGTATCTACAAGGTATCGGTCACCACCGGTACAAAGAAAGGAAGTGCAACAGATGCTAAGGTTAATTTTCTTGAATTGTCAGCTGGTATTTTTCATTCATTTGAAGCTGGAATTTGCTAAACTGATTTTCAGCTACAAATCAAAGAAAAATAATAATATTTATTTAGAAATAGACATCTCCTAAACTGATAAGTTTATCCATCCATCTTAGAAAATTTGATCATATTAAATACTGTTTGACCATGTTGACTTGTTTTAATGCTTGCTTGAAGTATGTATATTTTCTTAGCATGACAATTATTTTAAATGGATTTAGAGACTCGTTTAAAGAAAATTTTAGAATACTACTTTATATAATAAATGAGCCCATTATTTATTTCACATCTCCATCAGTATAATGAATCACTATTTTTTTCTGTTGATTATGAAGAAGATACTGAGTTGGTTTAATGCTGGCCCAGCAGCGCAGACAATGGCCCAACATCAATGTAACATAGGGCCACCTAAGATTAGGAAGTTGTTGTATTTAAAAGAATGTTTGATATAATTTGTGTCAGTATATCATTTATATTAGTCGAATTGTTTGATATATTTGCAGGTGTATGTAAAAATAAATGGCTCTAAAGGCAAACTACCAAAAAAGCAATTAACAAAAAAGGCAGGGTCTGTGAAGAAGAAGAAAGCAAGGTTCCGGTTTGCACCGGGGTCTACACACGTATTTAAGTTTGACGGGAAAGATATTGGAGAAATTAAGAATGTTGTGGTCGAAGTAAGCCATGTATCTTACTCTACTTGTTTATATTCTTACCTATCAATCTTATATTTTGTATTGACTTATATCTCCAATTTGAACTTGAATTTTTATTCTTACCTCCTGCGCCCCGATAGCGCACTGTCATTCCCAGCACCGTCCATCTGGTGCTAATTTTTTTACAGCTCCCCTATCAACGTTACATTTTGTATTGACTCATATCCCCCAGTTGAATTTAGTTTTTGGAAACATAGGTTGCAGATCATTGCTGTTAAATCTTATTTGATGTTTGAATCTTTTGACGAGTTTGTTCAAGTCTTGGTGCATATGAATCTTTTGACGATCACAGCTGTCAAGATCACAGCTCTGTTTGTTACTCATTAGTTTTTCATGCACAAACCTTTTTTGTAGATTAAACTTGAATCTTATCCTATTTGTCATCATAGTACATCTCAGCAAACTAGTCATTGAGTCATTGGGGCTGTGGCATAATCCTGGATGTTTGTTCGGTCGTCCGTCTGTAGCGTTTATGGATCATACCCGACTGACTATGTTTTATGTTTTCGAATTAAATATTTTTCTGCTCAGGAATTCTGTTTTTTATTGTCTGGAGATTAGCATCGCTGCATCCATTATGATGTTGTTGCAGCACGACGGACTAACAAAAGAAGAAGGCTGGTACCTTGAACAGGTGGAGATCATAAAGAAGAATTTAAGGACGGGGAAAGAGCAATGTTATATGTTCCTGTGTCAGCAGTGGCTGTCATTACATCACGGTGATTGTCAGCTGAGCAGACAACTCTATGCAAAAAGTTATACAAAAACAGGTTAGTTTCCAGGGTTTTGAAAAAATTGAAAGTGCTTGAATTCTATAAAAAAATATTCAAGTCCTTGAAAGTGCTTCAAAAATGTGATATTTAGCAACAAGTAGTTGTAAGTCCTTTAACTCTTACAGTGCGGGAATCAACTTTAGTCGTCAAAATCTGTAGACGTCAGATTCTGTAGTCTGTAGACGTCAGATTCTAAAGTCGATACCCGCACTGTAAGAATTAAAATATTTTTACTGGCCGTTGACCCATAACATAGGTATTCAAATGAATCAGAAAGAGCTGACTAAGTCTTTCGTGATGATTTTAAATTGGAAAAACCCCTTTGGTTGCAATGTTTTTTACAAATTTATTTAGCCCTTTTGAAAGGGTTAATTTTGCCAATTAATCCACATTGGAAAATACCCCAGTGATAGGTATTATATTTTCGTACAACACTCCCTTACTTGTATTAACGTTCAAAGCAGCCTACAGCTTTCTGTACAACACTCCTTACTTGTATTAACGTTCAACGCAGCCTACAGCTTTCTGTACAGCACTCCTTACTTGTATTAACGTTCAAAGCAGCCTACAGCTTTCTGTACAACACTCCTTACTTGCAATAACGTTCAAAGCAGCCTACAGCTTTCTGTACAACACCCCTTACTTGTATTAACATTCAAAGCAGCCTACAGCTTTCTGTACAACACCCCTTACTTGTATTAACATTCAAAGCAGCCTACAGCTTTCTGTACAACACTCCTTACTTGTATTAACGTTCGCTTTGAACGTTAATACAAGCCTACATCTTTCTGTACAACAATCCTTACTTGTTTGTCATTGGTAAGAATAGATGTACAAACACATGTTATCCACCACACATCTCTGTATATCATCCCATTGTAATTCATTTGATTTTTACCTGTCGGGCCCGAAGTAATAAAAATGCTGTTGAAATTATTCATTTAAGATGTGTTTTTTTTTGCAAGTATTTGTAGAATTTGTAGCTCACAAATTAAAATATTTGATTAATTGAATATTTACTACAAACTAGTTCATCAATTTTATTTTCATTTTCTTGAAATCATGAATGAAAATGGTAGGATGAATCAGTACAAGGTTGAAGCAAATTGTACAATTTTTTTTTTTTGGTCTTGGCAGAATATGAGGTTGTCGTTGTAACGGGCAACATGAAAGGAGGGGGAACAGATGCCAACATATTCCTGACATTATTTGGGAAAACAGGACAAACACCAAAACTACAGTTGAAAAGTAACAGCAAAGACAGCTTTGAAAGGAATCAAAGTGACATATTTGTGCTTAAGACTCAATGTGTTGGACCCATGGACAAAATCAGGTAAGTGACAGTAGTATCATTTTGTAGCGTCCGTAGGAAAAACCCTGTTTAATTATGTTCTGCTTTACTCTCTTATTCATTTGCAGCTGGCTACATGTAAAGCTGACAGCATCTCTTCGACATAATACAGCTATATTGATTTAGTCATATTTTAACAACCTAGGAGTACTTTCTTTTTATGATGAAGGGGAACATGTATTTATCTGTCCTCATTAGGAGTGTAGATATTATCGCAAATGTGGTTCAAATTCCTATGACAATTTTGGTGGCATGTCATTTACCACCATCTCAAACATAGGAATTGTCATCCCCTTGATCGCTATGGTTTTTAGTTAAAATGTTCATTCACTTAGAAGATGTGTCTGACTCACCTGATCCACAGCTTCAGTGAAAAATATTTATTTTTGCCAAATTGGAGGCAATGTTTTTTAGAATTTTACTGTTACCATTTATTTTACCTCAAAAAGATGTTTTTTGAAATGATGATAAAAAGGTTGAACAAGATTATAGTTGTTTTTGTGTGTTTTCTCCACAGAATACAGCATGACAATCAAGGGTTTGGACCTGGGTGGTTCTTAGACAGAGTAAGTGTTTCTGTCACTCAATCATGATAACCACATGGATCACTCCAATTTGGTTGTAGCTAAATGGACAGTGACTAGTCCTGACATGTAGAAGTAATCTGGTAACATTTCTGTTCAGTGGAAATATGTCTGACTGATTTATTTTATCTTGGACGTGGTATATATATATTATTTGTTGACAAATAAAACAATCCGATGATTTAAACTATTTTTCGGTAATAAACGCAGTGGCTTGAAATATCAAATAATGAGAACATGGCAAATTAGATTGCTTACAGTTTAATTAAGGTGTGTGCATATAAACTGGGTATATATTATAAAGATTATTGTTATTAATGCTTCTTTTTTAACATCAGATATTAAACCATTGCTGGGTCAATGTTGGCCCACTACCGGCAGTGCTGGCCCAACATTAACACAACATTTGTTTAATGTATCATGTATACTGCGTTAATAATAAGTTGTGTGTATTTGTGTTATAGGTGGTCGTCACTGACCTGAAGAATCCCAAGTGGAAGTATTACTTCCCTTGTGGTCAATGGCTGGCAAAAGACGAAGGTGACCGGCTCATATGTAGAGACCTTCTCGGAAGTCGTGATCCTCTTGCTGTCAGAAAAAGTCAGTAATATATATTATATCTTTTCTTTGGAGTCATAGGGTACTATTTACTATCCTTGGACCCTTTAGCTTTGGGGAGACTTTAATATATTAGGTGTTTTTTATTACATTATATGGTAGTTGGTTGTACACAATACAGTTGTACATGAATATGAAGAGTAAAACATTAGTTAGGTTAATTTGTTTTTCTGCTTTTACAGGATTTTTTTTACTATGGTCTATGAAGTTAGTATCATACAAAATTCTAAGCACAAGGTATATAATTGCGTCAACTCTTTATTTACAATATGATAGGTGAGCTATCAACAATAGATGTCTTAGAATTCTGTTCCAGTGAGTCAGTATAAATGACTATTATAATCGCATGTTTTAATCAGTCAGCATAATGTTACTTTAACCTTTGTTTGAGTGAGTTATAATGCTGTGTTAGAGTGAGTCAGTATAAACCGGCTGTATTATAATGCTGTGTTAGAGTGAGTCAGTATAGACTGGCTGTATTATATGCTGTGTTAGAGTGAGTCAGTATAGACTGGCTGTATTATATGCTGTGTTAGGGTGAGTCAGTGTATACTGGCTGTATTATAATGCTGTGTTAGAGTGAGTCGATTTAGACTGGCTGTATTATAATGCTGTGTTAGAGTGAGTCAGTATAGATTTGCTGTATTAAAATGCTTTGTTTGAGTGAGTCAGTATAGACTGGCTGTATTATAATGCTGTGTTTGAGTGAGTCAGTATAGACTGGCTGTATTAAAATGCTTTGTTTGAGTGAGTCAGTATAGACTGGCTGTATTATAATGCTGTGTTAGAGTGAGTCAGTATAGACTGGCTGTATTATAATGCTGTGTTAGAGTGAGTCAGTATAGACTGGCTGTATTATAATGCTGTGTTAGAGTGAGTCAGTATAGACTGGCTGTATTATAATGCTGTGTTTTAGTCACTCAGTGAAGACTGGCTGTATTATAATGCTGTGTTTCAAACAGCCGGCATAATGTTACTGTATTATAATGTCATGTTTCAGTGAGTCAGTACAAAGTGACTGCGTATACTGGGGATAAGCGTGGGGCAGGCACAGATGCTAATGTGTATATCACACTGTTCAGCGATGCAGGGGATACAGGAGAAAGATTCCTGAAATCTAAGAAAAACAACTTTGAAAGAAATCAGTAAGTCATGTCCTAATGTAGAAAACCAATATATAACTGGGTGTTGCTTGCTTAATTTTTTTAAATCATGTACTTTGAAACACTGAACTAAACAGAATACTTAACATTCTATGTACTGAACATTCTATGTACTTAACATTCTATTGCATTCATTTTACTACATTTTGAATTTATTTTTCTGACTTTGTTCGTCTTGCCGTCTAATACAGGTTTTATGTATTTCAGAGTTGATGAGTTCATGCTTGAATGTCCAAACATGGGGACTATAAAGCGACTGAGGATCGGCCATGACAATTCAGGCCTCGGCCCCGGATGGTTTCTTGACAAAGTGATAGTTGATGATATAGAGCAGAACCGTGTCTATGAATTTCCCTGCCAGAGATGGTTTTCAAAAGATGAGGATGACGGGCAGATCTCACGAGATTTGTTACCAAACATCGGTGTAGATCAGGCCCCACCAGGTACTGTATTCCAGGAGTCACACATTATTCCTCACTCTTTGATATACTCATCACATCTGTAGCCGGGGTACTTGGTGGGGCTGATCTACACATCAGTGTAGATCAGGGGACCATCCCACTAACCATCTTAAAATTGAGATCATTTCCTCACTCTGTGAAATGCTAATCTCATCTGTAGCTGTTTTCAACCTTTTTCATTGTCCTTAAAAGCTGGAATTTAAAGAACAAACTAGCAAGACATTTTTGAATTTATCATGCATTTTGATTCACAGTGTACATATTTATGTATATTTTTTACCCACTTGAAATTGTTGGCTGCTGTAGCAAGACGCAACTTCACATGGGTCAAAATGTCCATTCTATAACCCAGCAAGGGGTTAGGTGATGATTGTAATAAGTTCTTAACAATATGTTTACCAAACTGAGTGATTTTGTGTTCTGCATAAATTTATCATGTCTGTCATGCTGTCTACTTACCAGAGAAATATTTTCTACATAGTTTTGTTGCTGTTTTTCTTTTTTATTGCTTCCATGAATGTTTTCTCATATACTAACCAAATATATCTTTGGATTCAGAGATATAATGACATCATTTTCGTGTTATCCTCATTGGAGGACTGTCTAATAATCTCAGAAATGATCTTTTCAATATGTTTATATTCACCATTATGAAAGCTTTGATTTGTTTCTTTATTGTTGAGATCTATATTTAGTGATGCAGTACCTGCTAGTGCTCACATAAACCATCTCAGCTGTTTAATTTTATGACATTTTTAATATTTTTAGATGTAAGCCCAATTGTGCCATAAACAAAACCTTACCCGGGAGATTTGCAACTACAGAAAACGTATCTTGAACATCAAAAATTTATTTTTAAGCAAATTTTGATACAATTTACATTTGTAAAACAGATTTTTCTGTTTTTTTTATACACAGATCCGACAAAAATACACCCTAATTAAATCAACTGCTAGGGTGGATATTTTTGTTTTTTCTGTCTTTGCCAAGTGAAAACATTATTTTGCAGCAAAACTACTTTTAAAATAGAAATAAAAACATACCTTACCAAGTTATCCATTTTATATTTGTACCCACTAAAGTTGTCTCTCTACCGCGACCCACAACTTTAAGTGGATGGAATTTACTCATATTTGTTTAATTTGAGAGCAAACATTTGCAAATCTTGTTTAAACACCCATTTTTTCCACTAACAGTGATTTGATCGAGTAATAAAACAAATTACAAAGCTTATTATTCAGTCTTAACGCTTAACCTTTTCACTACCATACATGACGGAAATTTCCGTCGTCATTCGTCAATGAACGTAACCATAAAATGACACAAATTTTCGTCAAATATATACTACATTTATGTATTTTTCGTCATTTGAAGCTGGAAATTGCGTTAGCAATTCCAGCTTCAAATGACGAAAAATGGAACTCATACACCAGTATATCTGGATCCTGGCATGCACCCCGTCCTGGAAGTCAAAGGGTTAATGGGTTACAGTGTTGTATATCTGCCATTATGTAGAGTGGCAGCTACTTCACTTTAGTACCGATGTTTAGATTTTTGTTTTTTCTTACTTATGGTATTAAATACAGTTCTCATTCAAAATATGTTTAAAAATTATCATAAAAATTCGTTTGGGTGTGTAATATTATTGTTCTAATGCCAATTTGAATTTCCATACTTGATGATAATTCGTATTTTGTATACTCTTTCTCTTTTTAGAGCCAAGTAAGTTTGTAACTTCTCACTATTTTTGTATGCTTGTAAAGTACACTATATACTATACCATCTATGCATTTTTTTCCTTTCCTACCTTTTTTACATGTAAATGTATAAATAGTTTTGATATGATCCTAGCAAATGAAAACTAGCCATTATTTTAATTTTCACACCTTTTAAATTATACCAAGCATGCTGTGCATGAGCATCACAGTATTCTGAGCTGTGAGCCGATTACATTTCTATAGTAATAAACTTAATAGGTTGCTTGATTACATATTTATCTATCTTACCGAAGTTATCAGAATTGTTTTCTGGCCTCATAATTGGTAGGTGCGCAATTCAGTATAAACAATATTTTTTGCATATTATATCAAAAGTGAAAGCATGTATTTCAAATGATGTGTGATTGCATGTTTTTAACATAAAACATCAGGTAGATAGTTGACTAAATATAATTGTTTCTTACTGAAATATTCATGATTGAAGTCATTCTGAAAAGGAATATATTGTAAAAATAATGCATTTAGCATTGAAAAAATATTTATTTGTTATCTCTCAACTTCGCAAAACAATTAAAGAATCAATTCTGTACACTTTTGTAAAATATTAGATGTTCAAACCACTATTATTTTGTGTTTTAACACAATTAAGCATGCATGTTTGATGTTGGTTGTATGTGATATTTCACATGTATTTAATTTTTACCAACCTGGCTGATGTTGGATATGCTATTTATTACCCCCCCCCCCCGGTTCAGATTGAAGCCTATCCTTTAAAACAAGTTAATTATTTATTTGTTGAGGTACTGTGACCCGGATTACTGTGGTTGAAAAACATTATTGATCCCCAAAAAACTCTCTACAAATAGCAATATTCACACAATACACCGAAATTGAGGTTCTAGTCTGATTCTTTTAGTAATAATTATTTTCCATAATACATATTTGTTGCCTGTAAACCAAGATAAACAGAGTAACCCGGGTTATCACAGTGACACGGGTCGGGCATGGGAGATCTGATCATGTAATAGTCATTTTTCTAATAGTATCTTACATTTTTTGTTGTTTTTGCAATCATTTTTACAATGATAAGTACTTTAAAAATGGTTTTACAATTTTCCAGTGATTGTTCATTAGTTTTTTTCATAATTTTTTTTTTTCTTTGAAAAATTGTTTTTGTAATCAGAACTAAAGCATTAATTAGGGAACAAATATTATTTATAAAATTGGAATTGTTTGGCATTTTATTACTAGTTTTTTTCAGCTATATAAAAATTGCATGGATTTGGAAAGAAATCAATATTATCTTGAAATAGAACCCGCAGAATGTTAATCAGTTTTTTCTTTTTCAGGAGTGCCTTATCATATAGAGATGATGACGGGTGATACAGATAGAGCAGGGACGTCTGCTCGTGTTTTTATCACATTGTACGGTGGAAAGGGAGGTGATCAGAGCAGTGGATCAATATGGCTGGAGAACGGTAACTTTAAGAGGGGAAGGACAGATATTTTCAAGATTGATGTAGCTGAGAATCTGAGTCCATTATCTAGGATAGAAGTCGGTCATGATGACAGTGGTGCTGGACCAGGATGGTTTCTGGATCGAGTATGTAGTATTTTTTATTGAGGCTATGTCAAGTTTCAGATTCTTAATTTTACCAAATTTCTCTGACTTTGTGTACTGTGTCTACAATCCTCACAGTCACAGTGTCTTACCTAGTGACCCATCAGCCCGTCATTTGAGACAGGCAGTGCCTGTTGAAGGGTCGTACACTCATCTGCTCCACCAGTAAAGTGATGTAGAGAAAGTCTTCTCCAGAAACCACAGTCTAAATGCCTGGGGTTCTCATAGCATTGTTTTCAACTGACACCAATTATGGGCTTAAATTTTTCCACTTCATTTCTGCCGCAGACATTTTTGAGGGATCATATTGAGGACACATTTATATGAATCTAAAGGCGGTCCCCGCACTGAAAGAATAAACACCTTTATAATGGCGGTAGACCCATAGTATAGATATTCAAATAAAGCGGGAAGAGCTAACTAAGACATTTATGATGATTTCTAATTGAAAAATACAACTTTGGTCTCCATGGTTTATACAAAAATATATCAGTAAGGGTTAACCCTTTCAAGCCTGAATTTACCATAGTCATCTTCATCAACTACAAGCCGCGAATTGCTGTCACAATTCTCGACTTGTAGTGGATGAAGATGATTTGATGTGGTTTAAAAATTGAAAAAAATCATCATGTATTGGTCAACCAGTTTCTTGAAAATTTCTGCTCTAAAACCGTTTGTTGTAGGAAAATTAGGTCTGTTTTCAGGGATGTAAAATGATGTTTTAACCCTTTCAAGTCGGAATTTATCATTGTCATCTTCATCCACTACAAGCCGCGAATTGCTGTCGCAATTCTCGGCTTGTAGAGGATGAAGATGATTTGAAGTGGTTTAAAAATTGCTATGTATTGGTAAACCAGTTACATGGAAATTTTTGTTCTAAAACCTCTAGTTGTAGAGAAATTAAGTGTGTTTTCAGGGATGTGAAATGATGCTTTAATGCATTGTGGGGTCTTAAAGGGTTAATGCATCGTGAGGACTTAAAGGGTTAAATGAGTATGATATCTGTTCACAGGTGATGGTGGATTGTCCAAGTGCGGGGATAGAACAATGGTTTGTTTGTGACAAGTGGCTAGCGACAGACGAAGGAGATGGTCTGATACAACGGACGCTTAAAGAGGATCGAGCTAGGCGCAAAACGCGCAAAAAGTGTATGTTATACTACCATCTCCTGTTTTCTACAATACTTCACCACATTTAGATTAGAGTTGCTTGTAAAAAATATAATATGTACAATAAAATGTCATTTATGACATAGTATGATAGTAGCATGCTTGGCTTCACATCAGATATTCCATTCATACTTTATCACATTACGAGGTTCCACTAACCTTGTTTAGCCTATCATTGCATACATAAAGCGGCCTGTGTTTCTATCATTCATCTCTCGGCACGTTTTTCTTAATAACATTTATATTGTGAAGAAAAAAAAAATCTCTAATGTACTATGATTGTAATAAGTAGGAAACATTTATTGCTGTATGTTAATGTACCTAACAACATAAATAAAGGAAAAAACCTGTCACTCATTACAATGGAAATAGTATGAATTTTTTTTATTTTAAGCTCACAAATTAATTGGAAGTTTAAGTTGTGAAATGGTATTGCGAATTATAATACCAAGCAAAGTTCTATATGTTATTTCTTATTTCAGTGGTAACCTGGTTTGTGCGAACTTATACGAGTGATATGCGAGGAGCCGGTACTGATGCCAATGTTCACCTGGTGGCATACGGCAAAACTAAAGATGGCGAATATAGAAAATCTGATGACATCCCGTTGGATAACAAAGGCGATAACTTTGAATCTGGACAAACTGATCAGTTTAAAATAGAGATGATAGAGATTGGAAGGCCTTATAAATTGAGAGTTGGACATGATAACACTGGAAGCTTTGCTGGGTGGCATTTAAATAAGGTAATGTCTAGCTTTATTAAGGGTATTTTCTAATACATACTTGATATTCTTTATGTAGATGAGGGTTACATAGGGTAAAGGCTGTTGTATTTTTAAGTCTATTGAATTGTTTACACCTGCGAGGAATATAACATTCAGCTCATTTACCACAGAATTAAAATTTAACCCACTTGAAGCTGTGTCTTGCTACCACAACCCACAACTACCACAACCCACAACCCACAACTTCAAGTGATTGAAAATTGGAAACCAAAAATTGATCTTTAACTCTTACAGTGCGAGGACCCACTTTAGTCGTCAGAATCTGACATCTAAAGACATCAGATTCTGACGTCTAAAATCGGTCCCCACTCTGTAAGAATCAAAATATTTGTAATGGCCGTAGACCTATAACATAGATAAACAAATGAATCAGAAAGAGCTAACTAAGACATTTAAGATGATTTCAAATTGAAGAAAACATTTGGTCTTCATGGTTTAAAAAAATGGTCCGTGGTTTAAGGGGTAACCCTTAAAGTGCTGAATTTCTCATATAAACCTTGGAGACCAAAGGGTTTATTTCAATTTGATAACATCATAAATGTCTTATTCAGCTCTTTCCGTTTCATTTGCATACCTATGTTATGGGTCTACGGCCATTAGAAATATTTCTACTTTTACAGTGCGGGGATAGACTTTAGTCGTCAGAATCTGACGTCTACAGTCTTTAGTCGTCAGAATCTGACGTCTACAGACGTCAGATTCTGACGACTAAAGTCTATCCCTGCGCTGTAAGGGTTAAACACTCACTTCTTCACAATAACAGTGATTTATTTGGCTAATAAAATCACCTGAAAATGGCTATGGTCATGGTTAGCGCTGAAAGTGTTAAAAAGTGCTCTAAATACATTTAATAAAAACATACTCTTGATATTCACAGGTTGAAATGGAGAATATGTTGACGAAGAAGAGGTATGTTTTCACCTGTAACCGGTGGCTGGCGCTGGATGAGGATGATGGATCAATCATCAGAGAAATGCCAGCGGAGGGAGAAGACATCAAAAAACCACAGCCATGTAAACAGATTGTAGTCACTATTTGAAATTAATTGTAAAATTTATTAGTTGGTAGCCTCCCACATGGATTGACACTAACTACTTTGAGGTAGTAGCCCAAAGGTCCAGTATTTTCAGATAATTACATGCCTTAGCCTAGTCCTTACTGTACACTGTATCACAAACTTAAAATTGATCAAGTTAATGGGTTTTCTAGCACAGGCCAATTGATACAGTTTGACTTGTGTTGGTAAAAGCCATAACTCAAGGACTGTGAGCACGCCATGTGTACAATTTGAATCAAAACACGCCAATCTAAAAAAATTAACCCTTATGCTGCAGATATTTTTAGAACTATTTTTCATTCATTTGAAGCTGGAATTCCTAACGTAATTTATAGCTCCAAATGATAAAAATATTATTGTTTATGAAAAAATATATATGTCTTCAAAATGTAATTATTAGATTAACTGAGCATCTACTACAAGACATTTTAGCAATTAGAGCTGAATTTATTTGGTCTGAAATTTGCTTGAAAACGCATATATACGATCCCGGCAGCATAAGGGTTAAAATCTAACGATGCATAAAAGCACCATTTCGAATCCCTGAAAACAAACTTAATTCTCCTACAAACTAAGAATTTAAGAACAAAAATTTTCATGGAATTGTTTTAATAATAAAAATATTTTTGTTCATTAGCCGCCCAATTCAAATCATCTTCATCCACTGCAAGGCGAGAATTGCGATAGCAATTCACGGTTTGTAGTGGATGAAGATGACAACAGTAAATTCAGGCTTCAAAGGGTTAATGCTCATTTCTTCTTCAAGTTATCTTGTTTCAAGGATGAACAGCTTAAGATGTGATTAGCACTCTTATCATTTACAGGTTTTCTATTTCTCTTGTCGTTTATTTTCTGCAGTGAATCAGTACATCATCCAGGTGTTCACGGGTAACAAGCGAGGAGCCGGCACAGACGCTAATGTGTTCTGCAATATATTTGGTGAACAAGGCGACACGGGTGAAAGACCACTGACACATTCCAAGAGTCATAGAAACAAATTTGAGAGAAGCAATGTGAGTTTTGTGTAATTTTCCATTCTTTGTAATTCCTAACATACTTTATGATGAAAGGCATGAGTGAAGTAACATCCAGTGGCACATGTCACTAAATATCCCAACTTTGATCTCATTCTGACTTTCTGCTATTCCCATTATGGTAACAAGAGAAATTTATTATAAGATCAAAGTTTTTTAGTGAGATTGCCCTAGGTGTTTATGTAATTTTGGAGAAAATTGGCTGTGTCTATTTAATAACCATGTATATAAATTTTCATTTTCACTCATTAGGTCCTTTGCATAAACCTAATTTCTCATGTTACATGCTAGATGAAATCAGAGATGAAGGTCTGAGTGCATAAATGAAACAAGAAATTTAGTTTAACTTTTAAGCCAATTATTGGACATGCTCAGTGAATTTTCAACATGCTGACCTGACAAGGTGTGATTTATAGATGTGTTTTTGTTACATTTGGATGGTTTATACATTCAGTAAGACACCAAGAGTTCATTATTAACACATACTCTGCCTTTTTTTTATTCAGGATAAGGAGGTAGGTTATATTTTGAATGAATTATTCATTGTTACCTTTCCCATAATTTTCTCACTATTATTGCCTTTTGAGAAGCATTTATTCATTCCCTACAGTGTATTATTGTAAGTACTTGTGTCATGCATGTCATTGTTGTGAACGCCTTCCCCCCCCCCCCCCCCCCCTTGAGTACCAATTCATTTTTATTCACATTTTCCTTTCAGAACATAAAGTTTCTCACAAGATATACAAGACATAAATGTAAAATTATTGAATGGGCTTATTCTTCTTCGATGGTGGGATCATAAGGGATAATTTGTATTTAATGTTCTTGATTAGCATATAATTGTGTCTGAGAATGATTTTTCCTTTGATCGGGAAATATTTCAAATGGTTGCAAATTTTTAATAGAAATTCCAAATGATAATACAATAGGGTCCAGATAATGGAGCAGTTGTAGTGTTTGGCAATATGCTCAAAATATAATAATTGTTTCATTTTTTTTTTATTGTTACTTTGAAAAGTACATTTTGAAAGTAGCTATGCAGGTGCATTCTTTTCTAATTTTTAAGTTTGCAAATTTATGCATTTCTACCAGTCAGCCAATTTGAGTGAAGGTTATTGTCATCCCATGACTATTTGTAATGTATCGTGGTTTTATTTGATTGTTCTTAAACTTGGCTAATGTGTTTATCATACAAAACCGCCAGAAGATTTAGAAAATAAACAGGGTAATTTGTTGTCCTTTGTTGTCAATCACCAAGGTAAACATTGTTTGTGATGGTTGTTACTATTTTTATTTAAATTTCTGGAATATTTAACTGAAAGGTGTTTTTAATCATTTGTATCATCTTAACCATTTAAAATCTGAATTTACCATCTTAATCCACTACAAGCCGCGAATTGCTGTCACAATTCACGACTTATAGTGGATGAAGATAATTATCTTGAAGGGTGTGGCAAATGCAAAAAAATTATGTTATTTTTAAGACAGCTCCATGAAAAATGTCATTCTAAACACCATAGGTGTAGAAAATTAGGTGTTTCTTCAGAAATGCAAAATGATGCTCTGATGCATCATAGGGTTTACAGGGGAATCAATGACCAACTCTTTTAATTCTAAAGTACCATATTTATTCTTATAAAAGCTTGGCCCATAAGGTGATAATTTTTCTGTTTTTTTTCCGCAACAAAATGCTTTTGTGTGATTTTAGTCAAAGTCAAAAACAGTGAATTCAGGTAAAACATGTATGGCCTGGCAGTTGGGGGTCCAAATGGGTCACAAAATGTGATGCGAAATCAGTTAATAAATTAATGCCCTGGTGTTAATATGATGTGCCAGTGTATGAGCTTCATGCAGGATTTGGTCGATATACGTCAAATTCTGACTTCTAAAGACGTTGCTGCGCTAAAAGGGTTTAGAGTTAAAATTGAGAGATGAAATGCTGGTGGTGACAAATTGTGACATTGCACAGTGATTTGGATGTGAGAATGTTATTACTGTTTTAAGTTTATAAAATACATTTCAGTGGTTATTTGTTTGATATATTTCACACTTTAATACATTGTTTTGGTGACATGTTTCCTTTGTGAACCCTCCCTTTTATCCTGAGTTGATGGATTGGTTTTACACTAACTTCCACCATTCCTTCTAATGTCTGTCCCCAACTAAATGAGCAACTATGAATGATGAGATTTATAACATGTTGTATGCTGTTTCACAAATGCAGACATGATAATTAGTTTGTTGAAATAACACGGCCTAAGGTGTTGAAATTTAAGCAATAAACAATTTATTAAAAAGTGTGAACAACATTTTTGTCAAATAATGTACAAGGTAATGTGTTGATTCTTGGGATCATTGTGTTCTAGAATGGCATCTTTAGACTTTTATGTTGCAGTGTGATGAGTTTATCATAGATGCTGTAAATTTGAAGAAATTGAAGAAAATTCGTATAGGACATGACGGGTCTCGCCCAGGATCTGGATGGTTTCTGGATAAAGTTATTGTCAAACCCACAGATAACTCAGCAGAAGAACAAGTATTTGAGTGTAATAGGTGAGATTTTATCCTGTTTATCTTAGTTTATATTCTAGATGGATAAACATGATAAATCTAGTTCAAATTCTTGTCCTGCTTCTTCAGTCAGTCAGTATTTGTCATACATCTTAAACCCGAATTTCTAATACAATTTTCAACTTTATATGAAAAGTAACCTTGAATTGAATTATTTCATTATCCGAGCAAGCATATACTATTTTAAAAATTTTAGTGCAATTTTATTTTGTTTCAAACTTGAGAATGTTGTTTTTTGTAGGTGGCTAGATGTAGATGAGGATGACGGAGCGATAGTGAGAGAGATTACGGCCGGAGGATCTCAGATGCTCAGCAGTAAGTTACTTATCCTACAGAAAATAGGCTTATTTTGCAATTATCAAATTTCAGCAAACTCTAATTTTGAGAATTTTGCAATATTTTAACTTTGTGCAATTAATTTAGCCAGTTCTTGATATTTGTTTTAATACAACCCACAGATATGTCCACTGGAACGAAAACATGTAGTTTTTATTGCTGCGCTTGAAGAAACCTAACTTTAAATGCAGACTAACAAAAATGCTCAGACATGACTATTATAGAAATATCAGTTCTTGATATTTGTTTCAATACAACCCACAGATAGGTCCATTGGAACGAAAACATGTAGTTTTTATTGCTGCGCTTGAAGAAACCTAACTTTAAATGCAGACTAACAAAAATGCTCAGACATGACTATTATAACTATTAAAATGGTTAACAAAATATGTATTCTAATGTTTATTTCGCCTCATTTAGCCACTTCATACCATGTATCAGTGAAAACCGGAGATTGCATAGGGGCTGGAACAGATGCTAACGTCTTCATTAAAATATTTGGGAGCAAGGCTGACACAGGGCAGCTTCAAATGAAAAGTGCTGATAATACTAGAAATAAGTTTGAAAGAGGACGAACAGATTTGTTCAAAATGGAAGCAAGTGATATTGGGAAGGTAAGCAGGCCAATATTAGGTGGTGTATATTGTGAATGGATAACTAATTCACTTTGGTAGTTTACATTCTGAAAGATACTAAGCATGGCAATATTGGCTAGTGCACATTCTGAAAAATAAACTCTAATACACTGAAACAAATGAGTAGTTTTTAATGTATTATACCTCAATGCTTTTTATTCACTACAATTGATTTATTAGGTGGTCACCTGCGTTGCTCAATGATTTTCAGTCATTTTTTCATAATTAATAATGTAATTTTAAGGTACTGTGACCCGGGCTGATGTAGTAGAAAAACGTTATCAATCCCAAAGGTCGTGCTCCACAAAAGAAAGGTTTTCCGTAATACACTGGAATTCATGTTTTGCTCTTTTCACCTGATTCTAATTTTGTCAATAATGCAACTTTCTGGCCTATAAACCACGGCAAACTGTCATTAAAAACATGAGATGCATGTCATATGTTAGATCTGCTGTGGCATGCAATATAACGGTATCACATTGTTTTTCAGAAACTATATATATTACTTTACTGAAGGGTGGCCTGCATGGAAGGGGCTTATCATAAGCCTTTTGCAGGTCTCCTTTGCATTTTTATCATTATTTGCATGTATGTATGTTTCAAGCCATAATAAACAAACTGAACTGAACTGAACTGAGTTGGTTTAGCACCGTAACCAGGGTAACAGCAATGGGTCAATTAACCCTTCAAGTGCTATGGCTATATTATACAATTTTAATTTTAGCCACTTAAAGTTGTCTTCCGCTAACATGATCCACAACTTAGGTGTGTATAAATTAGTTATACAGTGGAGACCTGCTAATAGGTCCACCCATGGGACTGACTGAAAGTGGTCCCATTTTTTTTGTCTGCTTTCTGAATCCAGCCAATTTTGAATCAAAGATACAATTCAGTCTAGATATGCCTTGTTCCATGTTCATAATTTTTAAGGTCGATTATTAAGCTAATGTATTGAAAATTAAGTCACGATATAATTTCTATATTAACAAACAATACACAATAAAAAACATATAGTAAATTAAAAAAATATGCTGTAGATCTGGTAATATTCGGGAGGTTTTAATTTTCACGAATTTTGTGAGGAGGACAAATTCGCGAATTTTAGAATCTCACAAATATTATTATTATGAGGCTACCTCATCGAAATCGATAATTTGCAAAGTCTGATTTTGATAAGGAGTCCCAAAATCACAAATTCGCAAAAATATACTTTGTGGGTACGATTAGATCATGTTTGTTTAGAGTGATCACAGCATAATCCGGTTTTTTCAACATGGCGATATCACGACCCGGATGACAGCATAATAGATCAATGTAACCCTTAATGTGCTATATCATAGAATTTAAATTTCACCCACTTAAAATTGTGCTTTGCTATCCCCAACTTTAAGTGGGTATAAATGATATGTACAATGTGAATCTGAATATGTCATTCTTACAAATTGCATGCTTACAATTCAGGTTAATTCTTCATTTATTTTACTATGAGATTATTGTATCATTCTACAGGTATTATGTCATTTCAAGTAATGTTTTTTTCCTTTCATAGCGAATCTTAAAAAAGTATTGATTTGAAAAAAAAAAATTAAGACCAAATTTAAAATTTCATTTGTTCATAATAAATATCAATCACTAATCATCTGCATCACATTTTATGTGCAGCTGTAGTGTTTGTCCTCGTCTTTTTTTTTTATAGATTGAGAAGGTGCGTATCGGTCATGACGGAGCTTCTCCAGGATCTGGTTGGTTTCTGGATGAAGTACGTGTAGATGTGCCATCTAAAGGAGAAGGGTACACCTTTGCATGTCATCGCTGGTTAGATACATCAGAGGAGGATGGTCTCTTAGAGGTAGAACTGGAGCCAACTCAGATAGACAAGGGAGATGCCAGTAAGTACATCAGCAACAATTATTATTCAGTTAGTGGGTCATCACTGAATTACCAATCAAGGGTGTGAAGAAAAAGGAGACATGTATTTCAGTTTCATTGTAAATATTTTGGCTTCTCATTCATAGAGCACATATAGATATCAATTTGTTTCATCAATACAAACATATATCTACAGGAATTGTAGTGAATACTCTCCCACAAATATATTTCAGCCTAAACTTCATCTCCAGCCAATAGTTGTGGATTATTTCATAAGCTATACGCCTCACGGGAAATTCATTCCTAACTCTTCAACTGCAAAATTATTTAATTTGAATTTTCACCCACTTGAAGTTGTGTCTCGCTGGCGCGATCCACAGCTTCAAGTGAGTGAAAATTATTAAGATTTAATAAAATGGAGGTAGACTATTTTCAAATCTTGTTGATTGATGTAACGTTTTATTTTCAACATGTTTAAAATCTGACATGCAGTGTGCTAATAAAAAATGTAAACAAACAAATATAATCAGTACCGGCGTTTTAAGGGTTAAAACGCTTAATTATAGAATTAACATTTTTACACATCAAAGTTACGGAGAAATAAAAGACTGAGCGGCTATGGTGATGACTAGTACTTTAATAATGGATAACATACAAATAATGCCAGTACTTAAAATAACACCAGCATTTGAAGATTTTTTAAATGTATTTTTGTGTTACAGAAATCCCTTATGAGGTTACAGTTTGGACGGGAGACGTAAGAGGTGGTGGAACTGACTCAAATGTCTTCCTTCAAATGTATGGAGAATATGGAAAGACCGAGCAAACATTCATTCGCAATAAAACTGATAATTTTGAGCAAGGCCAACAAGATAAATTTAAGGTAGACGTTTGTATTTATATTACGAACCTGAGGCAGAAATTAATTTGTAAATTATTGATTTCCTATTTCCTTTCACACTGCATTGGATTCACACTGCATCAAAAAATCCTTACTCTTTATGTATATATTTATTGTAAATCAAAATTGGAAGCGGACACACTGTTCCCTTAACTTGAATCTAAATTAGTTTACCTTCAAAAGTTTTCCACCTTTAATTTACTAGAATACTACATGTGATTGAATCATTTAGTGAAGCAATCATTAATACTACAACACTTTGAGCATTTAAGTTTGACCCAAAATTATGATTTTACCTCAACCTCAGCAGTGACTAATACATTTGTGTAACTTCAGTTGGAGCTGGCTGATATTGGACCTTTACTTAAAATCCGTGTGGGACACGACGGGAAAGGAATGTTCAGCGGCTGGTTCTTAGATAAGGTGAGTTTGACATATAATACACAGCAAACACAAAACTCAGCCCTATGTTCGTATTATCCCTTGTCATGCTAGGTCTGTATTTATAGGGTTTACAGAAAGTTTAAACCAAGTTAAATACCATGTTATTTGATAATATATTTTGTGGTAGATGCTCTGATAATATTAATATTTTTTATTATTTCAAGCTGCAGCATTTAATTATTTATATGACATTACTTTTGTTTTGCTCCAATGCAATTATAAATTTGCAGATCCTTATACAAAGACATCCAATAAAAGGTTCCAAACGGAGAAGAAAAGTTGGAAAACAAGCATCTTTCAAGAAAATTGGTCGATCTCTTGTTGAGAGTGATTCAGAAGAAGAGAAGAGACGTAGCCGTAGTCAAGGCGATGGCTTGAGGAGAAAGTATGGATCTCAGGCCGACCTCGATGATCCCCGGAAAAAGAAGAGACCACAGAGTGCCAACTTCAGGCGGGGCGGCAAACGCTATACAGATGACGAGGAGTCTGATTACGAGCGGGATAATCCTCGCCGTAGACCATCAAGCAGACAATCTGGTCGAACAAGCAGACGTAAGTATACAATAGAATTAAAGAGGCTATGTTATACATCTGAATATATGTATCATTTGAACACTTCTGAATCAAAAAGGGAGATTATGTCAATTATGAGCTCAACATTATCAAGCATATCTAAATTGCAAGAATTAAAATATTCTAATTTGTCCGAGTTAATTAAAACAACAGGGCTTTTGTCATGTGAATTCCCTGCAAACAAGATACATTGTCCCAACTTTAACTCTTACATTGCGGGGATCGACTTTAGACGTCAGAATCTGACATCTGTAGACGTCAGATTCTGACGTCTGAAGTCAATCCCGTCAATGTAAGAGTAGATATATTTGAATGGCATCATGCACAAGTGGGCTAACCCACATTTTGAGGATTTTGAGAAAACATCACGCTGCAACATAGAGTACATGATAAAACGAATAAATACAAATTAACACAGAAAGGTAACAAAATCGGTGACCAAAATAGTCTAACCCTGAATGTGAAACTCGTATATTGATCAAGTTGTGGCTATCAATGACATACATTTTCATCGTTTTTTTAATGTGGGTTAGCCCACTTGTGCATGATACGATCCATTTATAATGGTCATAAACACATGATATAGTTATTCAATTGAAACAGTTAGACATGCATCTGAATATATTCTGTTTTTGAACTTTGGGGTATGTATAATTTTCAGAAAACAACTTGACTGATTCTGAAGATTCTGTATGTATAATTTTCAGAAAACAACTTGACTGATTCTGAAGATGAACGTTATAAACGTCGGAAGAGCAAGGCAGGTCGTAGTCGTTATGGGTCAGATGAGAGTCTACCAGGCTCTCGTTCACGCAGAAAAAGTGGAGTTCAACGTCGTAAAGACTCTTATGATTCGGATTATGGATCTCCCAGAAATAACCGCAGAAAGAAAAGTACTCACAGAAGGGATGAATCTGATGATTCTGATTACGGCTCTCCAAGAACAAACAGGAGAAAGAGCACAATGAAGAGACATGACTACGATTCAGATAATGACCTGAAAAAGAGGAAGAAAAGCAATGCAAAAAAGAGATATTCAGACTCTGAGGATGAAAGGCGTGATTCTCCTGACAGGAGAAACGATTATGACCTGAAAAAAAGGAAGAAAAGCAATGCAAAAAAGAGATATTCAGACTCTGAAGATGAAAGGCGTGATTCTCCTGACAGGAGAAAAAAAAGCTACTCGAGAAAATTTGATGATGAGAGATCGCCTGTTCGTGGAGATGATGATGAGGAGGGGACGGAGGATTACTGGTTTGTTTGTAATCGCTGGTTTGCTAAGGGTGAAGATGACAACAAGATAGTGAGAGAACTACTACCAACTGATGAACAAGGCAACGCACTGAAAACAGGACTACAAGGTCTGTATACTGTCTAGTCATTATATTATAAGACATGATTCAGGGATCTCACGGAGATATTTCTAATTTGTGATACATGCTAGGCTAGATATTTAGGCTTGACGTAATAATTACCTATTTACAAAATTAGGCGGTGCACCATCAAAATTTAATTAATGATAACAAAGCTATTGTTCAATTTGCAAAAGAATTTATAACCTCTCGTGATTTCGGCGTATTAAATTTATCGAGATTTTTTTTTACCGGACTGTCTGTTATGTGATTAATATGTACACTTTTTTTGTGTGATTTATTCTGTGTATACTATGTATTTCGATAACAAAATAAATCTGTATTATTAACTGTCAATTTGCTAACAAGGCTCAAACATGCAAAACTTACACAAGTCTTTCAGTGCTGGCACTGACTGTTATACTGTCCCTGTACTTAAGAGGTTGATGCTTCTGCTGAATTTTCAGTTTGTTTTTTCGTATTTTTCTAAAAAATCATTTGCAACTTGAAATAGGCCCTAGACTGAAACAGTTTCAGATCAAATTTTTAAAATATTTTTATTTCTGAAAAATCTCAAATTAAATTAGGGTCACTGAAGCATAAAAAGGGCACATACATATCAAATCAGAGGTGAGTGATTTGGTGATTTATTTCTAATAAAATACCAAACACACAACTCCTAGGCACTAAGCTAAAAACACAAATATATTTAAAATATTTTTTTTTAACATGTAGATCTACTTCTTGCCACAGAATTTTAGGTTTCAAAAATGATCCTATAAAAATAATATGTAAAAATAGAAAATAAGTCAAATCAAGATAATTTTAGCTTTTAAAATTAAATCATCATTTGTCAAAATGTGACTTACGACTCATTTTCCCAGAGCAGGTCACAGATAATTAGGATATGCAAATCATTATTTCTAGATCTTGAAAAGGGTTTATTTTTAAAGGGGGTAGGGTCAAGTGACCCCTGTGAAACCCCCTTGGATCTTTGCCTGGCACATGACTAACACTGTATAAATTCTCCTGGCAGAGCTTGAGTACAAGGTGACTGTATTTACGGGAGACGTGTCTGGAGCAGGCACAGATTCTAACGTCTTTATTAACATCAGTGGTGAATATGGTGATACAGGCGAGAGACAACTCAAAGATTCTCAAAATCACAGAAACAAGTTCGAGACCAACCAGGCAAGTATTAATTTAAACTGCGTAAATATAAAACTGGCATTCCATGACAATAACTATGATCATCGTACACTAGGCTCCAGCTCTGATATTATTGTGTCTGTGGATAATGGTAGGGTACCAACAGGTGTTGGCAGGTTGCCATGTCCACTCAGCAAGCAGTGTTGGCATCATTTGAAAAATTCTGAATCATCAACCCTGGTTTTGGTGGGGGGGAATTCCCCACTGATTGCATTAGCAATTCCAGCTACCGGCGGTAAATTACAGTATGCTGTCGACATATGCTGTTTCTGATAATCTTTTTTGGTGTTATTGCTTGAAGTGAGAGAAAATATACCAACCCTAGTCCTGCTAGGCCCATACTGCTGAACTGCTTTTCCCCTTTATTTTAAGCTTGAAAACGATCTCCAGCTTCAAATGACAAAAAAGATATCCATATAAAAAGAATATGTAATTGAATTACCGGTATTTAAAAATATAACAATCTATCACAATAAATATTATCAATTTTAGTGTAATATGATTTGGTTTGAACATAAATTTGAAAACATATATGTATGGGCCTAGCAAGACAAGAGTCAAATTACCAAAATATTATCTATGCTGTGCTTGGCATCAACAGGTTGCTAATATGTATTTTGTTTTTTTACAGGAAGATGTCTTCCTCGTCAAAGCAGTTGAGCTGGGTAGATTGAAAAAAGTGAAAATTCGTCACGATAACAAAGGATTTGGTGCAGCTTGGTTCCTGGGGCACGTGGAAATTGAAGATCCAAAAACCCGGGAACAGTCAGTGTTGTTAACCCTTATCCTGCTAGACCCGTATCGGGTTTAAGCATATTTGAAGCCAAATAACATGTCACTGAAATAGATAACATAGTTTATGGTAGATGCTCAGTTAGTCAAATAACTCCATTTAGAAGATGTATATTTTCAAAAAATATATATATATTTTGTTATTTGGAGCTGGAAATTGCGTTAGCAATTCCAGCTCCAAATGACGTTAAAATGTTATTAAAATTTCAAAATGTACATAATTTACTCTGTGAAACATGAACTAATATCTTTGCTCCGACTTGATAACATGGATAGGACCTGTTTTATTACTGGTTTAATACATAAAAGGGGAATGTTTTTCCATAGTAAATAAATTAGGAATCTTTAACAGATAAAATTTTTATTGCTTTATCGGTCTATAATGTGCCTATTGTGAGCAGAACATATAAGTGACAAAATAATAATTGTTTATATCTCGATAGTTGAACACAGTTGTTTTTGTTCAGGTACTTTTTTCCATGCCAGCGGTGGTTAGCTACAAAGGAGGATGACGGACAGATAGCTAGAGAGCTGGTCCCTGTTGATGCGTCCCTCAAGCGTCGCCTCTCCAGTAAGAGTCCACGCGGTGTCAGAGATGAAGTGGCCCTGGAGACTAAAGGTCAGTTATCAAAAGTAGTCCTACTATTTGTGAGTGCCAATCACAATTATAAGTGTTTGAAACCATTTTTGTTTGCATGTAAAATAAACTCATTTTTACCACTTTTATGCATCAAATAGCATTTATCGGGAATATAATTTGTGTTGAGTCAAGACAAATTGCAGATTTATGATCTCAAATTAAACGAATGTTATTCATTTTACCCATCTTGAAGTTTACGTCGTGGTAGCTAGACAAGTGGGTTAACATTTCCATTAGTCAGCAGAAAAGTTTTGGTTTCAAATTTAAAGAAGATGTGTAATTGTCAAGCACTGAAAGTTGTGAGTCACACTAGCTAGACAACTTCAAACATAATCTCCTGAGTCAAATAGCCTAGTGATTATCAATCTTTTTTCTGGATCATATTTCTGAAACATCTTGGGGGATTCCTTTCATATTGCACAATTTCAAGCACATCTCTCTGGGTGTGTAAATGTGCCTTTTCGCCTTTTACCCTTACACTTTAGATGGCAGAATCTGACGTCTATAGACGTCAGATTCTGATATCTAAAGTCGATCCCCGCACTGAACAAGTAAATATATTTTTACTGGCCTTAGTCCCATAAAATAGGTATTCAAATGAAGCAGAAAGAGCTAATTAAGAGCAAAATTTTGATGTATTGCTCATTTCATTTCATTGTGAAGTAGAATTCCTTTAGCAATTTGTACCTCCCAGTTAATGAAAATATGAAGAAACGCTCGCTTAACCCTTTCGCCACTAAAGCCCGTTTTTATGTGCTGAATGCTATGGCATTCAGCACATAAAAACGGGCTTCAGTGGTGAAAGGGTTAAATTAACTTACCAATTCGAGTTCAATATTTAACTTATCATCATGTTATTTTTATTTTCCAGCTGCCTTGACTACGTACCATGTGTATGTGTACACGGGGGACAAGTTTGGTGCGGGTACAGATGCCAATGTGTTTGCTATATTATATGGGGACTCTGATGACACAGGTGTGTAAACTTGGTGCTAATAATAATATGTTTTTTTTTCTAATATTACTGTATGGTATTGTTATCATGGCCACTATGGAGAAGTTCAAACTGTACAGTATCCTAGCATCTTGCCTAATTTACTGAATCTATACAATCATCTAAATCAGTTGATATTACATGTGGCTATAACTTTTTAAATGACACATGCTAGGTCCAATGTCTCTGAAAACTTCCAAGACAAACAGAAACAAGTTTGAAAGAAATCAAATGGATGAATTTGTGATAGAAGCTGTGGATATTGGTGAACTCCGGAAATTGAGGTGCGTACTGTAACTGTCATTTGATTTTTTATCCCCCGCCAGAGTCTGTCACCCGACTGTCTACTTTATTTGTGTGCTTAAAAAGTAATCAGAAATTGTAAAATTTCTAAATATCTAACAAGATGGAGACATTCAAGTTATTTTTAAGCTACAGCCAAATTTTGGTGGATGCTTTTTGTTGTCATGTGGTGCTTCCGTCCTTCTTCTACATGTAGCACCATAACTTGTTTGACGTTACTGGAGTGCACATTAAACTTCAATTACAGGTTAATTATGACGAAGACTTGATTGAGTTCACGTTTTACCTTTCTGTGACCTCTATGACCTTGATTTTTATCCTGTCTGAAAATTTTTGTGATTTACTCAACATTAGCTCGGATGAATTCAAAAATGGGCGCGCATTAGCCAAAAACTAGTTTATAGCGGCCGAAATAGCAGTTTATCAGCAATAATTTTTGTAATATGCGCTATATCTGGAATGCCATGACAGATAGCTAGACCATTACTATGGAACATAATATGCTGTTTCAGGGAGGGATATGCCCTGAAAAAAATTGTTGTTTGAATATAAATTTGCACTCCTCCCTTTTATTAGTGCAGAAATTAATTACAAGGGAAATATAAGACCTACTTCTTGACTCGCCCACTGAAACATGGAGCTATAATGACATTGTTTTTGTTATTAGAATCGGTCATGACAATGCTGGAGGAGGTGGTGCTTGGTTTCTGGAGAGGGTGGAGATTGATTGTCCATCACTTGGAAAGAAGTGGTATTTCCAGAGTGGTCGCTGGTTGGCCAAGAATAAAGACGATGGCAAACTGGAGGTGGATCTGTCTCCACAAGAGATGGCCACAGAAGACTACACAAAATGTGAGTTGATTTACATAATTCATTTTGCATGTTTGCAAGTTCACATCACCTTTCCTCATTTAAACTTTTTTTTCGGATCGTGAAAGACGCTTCGATATTTATTATTACAGGTTAAGGTTTGTGAAATTAAGACTATTTTGCAATTATTTTTAGAATATATAATCATACCCTATGGAATGCAAATCAAAATATAACCTTTGAAGAGTTCAAACTGTAATTGTAAGTTCATTCTCTAATTTAGTATTTTATGAGATGACTGACTATTCATTCAGATAGTTTGAATGTCAACTTACTTGCGAATAAGCTTGGACTTGTTCTATAGTAGATTAAGCGATACATACATACTACGAAACAAATCTAGCATGATGCAAAGCAAATAATTTCTTATCTTTATTATCATTATATCACTTTATTCAGGTGATACTCTGTGTAAGTATATTTTTACGATGTCATGTGCATGACCATGTACCAGAATGGAACACGAACAAATCATTACCGCTAATCTCAATTTTTAGCTCCAGAATAAATGCATTGAACCACTGATTAAACTGTGCTTTTAATCTTCTTGTGCTAATTAATGCATGAGGTTTATTTGCTAAATATATTTGCTTTTTTGTTGTGAAAGTGTTGCAAGCTAAATTTTTGTTATAAAATCTGTTGTTCTTATTCAACGAATGTAATTTAATCTGCCACAAGAAAAATGTTATGAATGTTCTCTGTGTTTATTAAGCAGCCCTTGCCGAGGCGGTCTGCTTACTGTATTCCACACAGTCCGCCTCCGCCGTTATTTGTTTTTCAAATTTTATCAACTTCTGCTTCCTCATACTTCACATAGCCACCTGATATGATTGGGAAATGTTTTGGTGACATTTTGATCCCCATATCATCAACCCTTTAATTTCTTCAACCACTAACGAAGAAATGATCATTAACGTGTTTAATGAAAAAGTTCCCATCAGATTTTCTTTCAATTAGAAATTTAAAGAAGCTTAACTTTTGGGAGCAAACAATTTGAAAATGGCTGTTCAGCGACCATATTGAATTTTGAGTAATTTCATGATATTTACTCAAAAACATAGCACAATAGCTGGACCATAAATATATATGAAAAATTTTGCAGAAATAAAATCCAAAATGGCTGACTGGCTGCCATTTTTAATTGCTTTTTCTCAATATCTCAGAAATCTTGCATGATAGCTAAAGCGGTAATATAAAATAAAATGTCCGGCATTACACAAGGACAATTTTTGCAAATATATTATTCAAAATGGCAGATTGCCAAGCCTTTTGTTTTAATTTTGCTCACTATCTCGGAGACTTTGCATAATAGCTAGAGCGGTTATATAAAATAAAATATTTGGTATTACACAAAGAGAACACATAACAAATTTTGCAGACATAAAATTTAAAATTGCAGACTGGTAGCCATTTTGTTTCAGTTTTGATCATTTTATCTTTGTCCTGTGTTATATAAGGATCACCCTTGATAAATATTTGTGTATGACAATAACTTTATTTGCATTTACCTGTAATCATTATTTTCATCAATGGTATAGTCACTTTTCGTCCCATGTGGTGAGAAAAGGGTGTATTTGCCACTTTTCAAAGTGGTAATCTTCTATCTCGAAGGTGATGATTTATTAAGGGTAGCAAACGTTTGTGAATTAACCTTTTATGCCCATGTATTACATCACTAAAAATTTATGAACATTCATTTTAGTCCGTTTGGTTTATTTAGATCAATAAATTTCATGAAGAAATTATGCTTATTGATTTGATTCTCAAAGTATTCTTGGAGTTTATTTCATAGTCTATTAACTGTCTCTTAACTTGTTTCCCACTAAGCTATCATATTAACATTTTACCCCACTTTAAAGTTGTCTTGCTATCACGACCCACAACCCTTGTGGATAGGACGGAGTAATTATGGACAGGACAAGGGATAATTGTGGATAGGACAGGACTATATTGTCTACCACAGCTTCAGCCATGATATAAAAGCGACTTAATCCATACTAAAAAACACTGTTTTTAGAAATTTAGAGATGGTTTAATTATGTCTGATTTTTCCCTGTTCAGGCATACCTTATGAGATCACAACTCACACGACAGATAAATCAGGAGCCTCCACTGACGCTGACGTCTATATAGAGCTGTATGGGACTTATGTGTCCACAGGAAAGAAATCACTCTGCTCAAGTAAGAAGGAGAGGAAATCCAGCTTCAAGAGGGGTGCTGTGGACAAGTTTGTCATTGAGGTTAATTATAGTTTTTATTGTCTGAAGAACATTGTGAGCATGAGCACTTCTATCAGTCTGTATGTACCGTAATTACCATTGAGTTGTTGCAGACTGAGTCAAAGCCACTTTTTAATATTATTGAGGTTTATATAACAACTTCAATTTTCTCTGAGAGGGATTTTCACATTATCTATAGCTCTAAGTCAGGTTTTTACAATATCTATAACTGTGAAATTTTTCACAGATGAAAACAATTTTGCTCTGCGGCCCATTTTTTATTCTGTTAACTGCAACATTAATTAGAATCCATTTCTAGCTTTTATTTTATTTCGATTATCCTTTTCTTAATTTTGAAAACGACATAATTATAATGGATAGAATGCCCTTGTTTTTGTCAGCTTGAAGATATTGGACAATCAATTGAAAAGATTCGTATCGGTCATGACAACTCCGGTTTTGCATCAGGCTGGCATCTAGACAAAATAGAAGTTCGTAGATTAAAAGATGATGGAAGGGTAAGTAATACATATATAATAAAAGCACAGCTTATTTTCCTCGTCCTAAATGATCATAATGTTGCTTTACTGATATGCCAACATCACAGAATATGATCCAACATTAAGTTAACATTAGTCATGTTTTGTGGCTACTGAGAACTTTACATAATTGAATTTTTAACCCAAGTGGGTTACCCAGTCTGTTTTTTACATTGTTCATAGTTTTTAGCCCGCCTTTTAATTTTAATTAAAAAAGGTGGGCTATTGCAATTGAAGTTCGTCGGCGTCGGCGTCGGCGTTAACATTTACTTGTGGGCGCGATAACTTGAAAAGTTTTTCATGTTTCCTTCCCAAATTTGTTTTGCATGTTACTAATGACCACTTCTCGGACAAGTTCAATAATGGCTGAAAAAAAATTCAAAATGGCCGACTTATTGCGATTTTTCACCTTTTACGTCAATAATTTCACCTTGTGGGCGCGATAACTTGAAAAATTTTTCACGTATCCTTTGCAAATTTGTTATGCGTGTTACTAATGACCAGTTCTCGGACAAGTTCAATAATGGCCGAAAAAAAAAAAAAAATGGCCGATTTATTGCGATTTTTCACATTTTACGTCAATAATTTGACCTTGTGGGCGCGATATCTTGAAAAGTTTTTCACATATCCTTTTCAAATTTGTTATGCATGTTACTAATGACCAGTTCTCGGACAAGTTCAATAATGGCCGAAAAAAAAAAAAATGGCCGATTTATTGCGATTTTTCACATTTTACGTCAATAATTTGACCTTGTGGGCGCGATAAGTTGAAAAGTTTTTCACATATCCTCTTCAAATTGGTTATGCATGTTACTAATAAGTAGTTCTTGGACAAGTTAAATAATGGCTGAAAAAAAAATAAAAATGGCCGATTTATTGCGATTTTTCACATTTTACGTCAATAATTTGACCTTGTGGGCGCGATAACTTGAAAAGTTTTTCACATATCCTCTTCAAATTGGTTATGGATATTACTAATAAGTAGTTCTTGGAGAAGTTTAATATTGGCCGAAAAAAAAAAAAATGGCCGATTTATTGCGATTTTTTTCTCATTTTACGTCAATAATTTGACCCTGTGGGCGCGATAACTTGAAAAGGTTTTCACATATTCTCTTCAAATTTGTTATGTATGTTACTTATAAGTAGTTCTTGGACAAGTTCAATAATGGCTGAAAAAAAAAATGGCCGATTTATTGTGATTTTTCTCATTTTACGTCAATAATTTGACCTTGTGGGCGTGATAACTTGAAAAGTTTTTCACATATCCTCTTCAAATTTGTTATGCATGTTACTAATAAGTAGTTCTTGGACAAGTTCAATAATGGCTGAAAAACAATTCAAAATGGCCGATTTATTGCGATTTTTCTCATTTCACGTCTATAATTTGACCTTGTAGTCTATGCAAGTATTATATAGTATATCATATTATACATGTATCTATCTTATTTAACATACCATTTATATCTTGGGTTGTTATTTACGTGATGACATTCGTCTTTACTTTCTTTATCATAATTCGGCGGCGGGCTATTATCGAGTGTGCTCTTGTATTAACTTGTTTTTCTAACTGTAATGTTTGACACTATTATCCACTGTACATTCCACACTCACTAACAAGACACTAAGTCAACATTTGATATCCACTTTACTTTGCACACTGACTAACAAGACACTAGGTCAACATTTGCTCAAACTTTCACCAACATCCTTGGCCCAACATGTTCTAGCATTGTTGAATTTTTTTTCTGTAATATAATTATTTATTACCTGATATATTTCTTGCAATTTTTTTCACATTTGTAAATAAGTCCTATTTTTTCAAACTTTCCTCTATGAATAATTTTTTTTTCTATTGGATAAACATATGTACATGTATATGAGGAGTTAATTTTCTAAAACAAAGTTATTAATAGAATTAATGTTATTGACTGATTTGATTAATTTGGCTATTTATATATCTGCACTAAATGTATGATGATAAATTGGTATACTGTAGATCTGGTAATTTTCATGTGTTTAGATTTTCGCGAATTTGTTATTTTTTCAATTCCGATGATAGGTCGCGCTATTATAATAACAATTTGGCTAGATTCTTAAATTCGTAAATTGTCCTGCTCGCAAAATTTGCGAAAATAAAAACCTCTTGAATATTACCAGATCTACAGTATTTCTGTTCTATTTTATTGTGGGCATGTTAAACTATCACCTCTGTTAACTCCGGTCCTGACAAATTGTCAGTTAGTATTTTTCATCCATTTGAAGCTGGAATTATTATCGTAATGTCCAACTTCAAATAATGAAACATATTTTGAAAAATAAGACTCCCCAAAATTGAGTTATTTGATTAACTGTGCATCCACCACACAATATTTCTTAAATAGCACAGACATGTTATTTGGTTTGCAAACCCTATATTATGTGGACCTAGCAGGACAAGGGTTATTTTTCTATGTCTATCTGTGAGTCATCAGTTGATATGCTTTTATTTCCTGTCATTTCTACTTACATGCTGACTAACATATTTTTTGCACTTTGGGTTATTATCCTTGTAGGAAGCTGATATGGTGAGTGATATGGTAATTATTTACCAGGCACTTTAGACACAAGTGTATGTGGGTACATGGTCAAAATATGGACATTTCATTGATGAAGTGAAATACAACAATCACTTTATTATAAATAGTTTTTGTTTAATGTTTAAAATAAGTTATTCATGGTTCCAAGAATAAATAAGATGGTAGTAAAT
Source organism: Flabesymbios commensalis (assembly GCA_964017125.1). NCBI lineage: Eukaryota > Metazoa > Annelida > Polychaeta > Terebellida > Flabelligeridae > Flabesymbios > Flabesymbios commensalis. The sequence continues at coordinate 69,157,488 of OZ024914.1, read as the reverse complement.
TGTACTAACTCTGGAACAAATGTTTGTAAGTTTCAACAAACATTTGTTCAAAAGTTGATACAAGTTACTGCTACCTTATTTCTTGTTTACTTTAAGTATGCATAGTGGGTATTGTAGAATGCTTCAGTATCAGGAGTGTGTGCATGATAAAAATAAGATTGATTAATAATTCCCACCTTCTGAGACACTGGTACACATCTTTAGCATTATTCTAGCAAAGGGCTTTCAATCAAGCATGGATATAGATTTCTACTTCTAGCATAAGAGAACATCTAACCAGAACTAAATTATTGCATGTTTTTTAATGAAATTTGTCATTCATTATGCTAATGATTAAGTCAAAGAAGATTAAATTTGTAACGGATTTTAAATTTGTTGTTGACATGCATGCTGGACAATCCTCAGACAACTTCTCATGACAAATTTTTTTTTGTTCAAAATGATAAAAAAAATTCAAATTCAGATCATATTTGTGAAATTTTTACCTTATTAGATGGGAAGTTGTATTTATATCTCATCTTTGCTTCATGTTTTCACATGTATTGTGGCATATTCCTACTCCATTTGTTTTTAAGTCATTTTTGGTTTCTGGCTCCTTCTACCCTACCACCTGCGATAATGTGCAGTATGTAATACATTCCCTTTCCCTGCTGATTAGAAACATGTACACTGTTTCCATCATAAATGTTCTCATAATAATTTATATTATTTATATTAATATCGACAATGAGGGAAGACTAACGTGTTTTACTATGAAAATAACTACCCTATAATATCTATAATGACTTTTTGTAGCAAATAATATTGTCACATAAATCACTACAAAATGTTGTGTAGAACAAAAGAACAGTTCTGAAAGTTTTCAGCATTTCTGGAATTGACGAATAGATATTACTTAATCGTGCTTTAAAGGTATATATAAAATGGCCTGGCAGGTTAAGGGTTAACCCTTCAAGTGCTGATCGCGTCTATAACCTTTTTAATTAGACTTGAAGTTGTGAGTCGCGGTAGCTAGACACAACTTCAATTGGGTGAAAATGTTTATTTAGGTTAATATTGCTGAAATCTGTGAATAACTGGCTGAAGGGAAAAAAACGGAAATATTTAAGCATGGTAAATTTCTAGATTTAATTATAGAAAACTGATATTACATTCTTATTAGAAAAAAAGGAATAGCACTGTAGGTTATGATACTTTGTAAGCAAATTGCCCAAAATATGATATGCTTGCTCCGCTTCTAAACCAAACTTAGTGGAAGTGAGGTAATATCCTGTGTCAGTATGTCTGGTTCAAAGGAAAATCTACATGGAAGACACTTAAGTCTAATTAACCCTTTAAGCGCTGAATAGCATTTATTTCAATTTGAAATCATCATGAATGTCTTAGTTAGCTCTTTACGCTTCATTTGAATACCTATGTTATGGGTGTACGACCATTAGAAATATTATCCCCGCGCTGTAAGGGTCAAAGGATTATTGGAATCTTCGTATGACTATTGACACATGTGTTTGATATGATCCAGGGCTCGGAGACTTATCTGTTCAGCTGTAAGCGCTGGCTGGCTCGTGATGAAGATGATGGTGCTATAGAAAGGGAACTAGTGCCGGAAAAAATACTGGAAGAGCGCACAAGAAAGGATGGCAGCATTAAGAAGAAAGAGAAGAGTGTAAAAGGATCCTTACAAAGTAATAAATCCTCCTAATATTTTCCTGTTCGTCTTTCAATATATTTTATCACATGGTAATCTGGCAAATTTATTGCTTTCTTTATCTAATTTTCTCATTGGAAAAAATGAGAAAAAATGAGAATGACTGGCACTCTAAGATTACATTTGTGCACCATGTTCTTGTTAAATTACGTTCTTATTGATGTAAAAGAGAAAACCAATGAACATCCAGTCACTGAACTATGAGACTAAATATTTTTCTTGCAGATAAAAAATAAATAAATATAATCACTTTTCTCTAGTTTTTGTCAAATTTTATGAAGTTTAGAACTCGTTGATATCTAAATGTTACTTATCTTCTACTACCCTCAAATGCCCCAGTTTTAAGTGTAGGATACACAGTAATTTTCATGGTAAATTCGGTTTTATTAATCCCTAGAGCACTGATTGACGGGGATTGACTTTAGATGTCAGCAGCCTCTCGGTGTTTTAGCAGTTGTGTAGCAAGTTATTAAAATTAAGATATGCCTTAAATATTGAAACAATAATATTTGTTGGTCCTTATATTTCACAGATCCAAGTAATTTTCACAGAATTGAATTTGTGACTCGCGGTTGCTGGACAACTTGAAGGTACTGAAAATGTCATTTTTCAATTTCAAGGGTTAAACTGAGCTATTGTTGTTTACAGAGAAGAACTACACTGTGAATGTTTACACCGGGGATCAGAGAGGTGCGGGAACAGACGCCAATGTCTTCCTCACCGTTTTAGGTGACCTGGGCGATACTGGGGAAAGAAAACTACACAAATCTGAGACAAACAAAAACAAGTTTGAAAGGGCACAGGTAAACATTAACTAAGTGCAGGGTTTGTACGGGTGCTGGAAAATCTTAAACATGCTTAAATTAAAAAAAAAAATTCAAGGCCTTGAAAGTGCTTGTAAAATAGTATTTTCTGTATCAAGTGCTTTAAAGTGCTTGAATTTAAAAAAAAATGCTAGACATTATGCTGGGTGCATGCAGGGTAAATAAAATCAATAACTCGATCTAGCCTAACAGCACACTACAACACGCTGTATAGGTCTATATCACGACTGGTGTTAACAAGTATACTACTCAGCTTGACCTTCTGCCTGCTAAAGCATAGCTGCAGTATCTAGACTCCATGCATATACAGTAGAACCTGCTATAAGAGGTTCATTTGTAAAGGTCTGGAAATGCCAGTTTTGGGAATGGTCAGGTGGCTTCCCATAGGAGGTTCTACTGTATAGCTACTGCGGCTGTGCGTGTGTAGTCAGCCTAATGCTTTGCCACATGCACCGTGCGGCGAGTGCGCACAAGGTAATGTATGGACACTACTGACATGAGTGATAAGGTGATCTGTATACATGCACAATCCACAGGTGGCCATCCCTATATCAGGGTCGCCACTGGTCATGAAAAATCTTAATTTTTATGAAAAAGACATTTTTATTGAAAGTCATGAAAATGAGTTTCTCCTTTTGAACATTATGTCAACAACATGACTATCACACATATTACTATGTTTTTTTTCTTAACGCATGCTGAATCTTCATATTTACTTTGAATAATTAGAAAAAAATGTTCATTGCTCAGTCATTAAAAAAAATCACATGTGTTATCGTTATTTGGGAGTCATGATAAATGGAAAATTTGGTTATAATTTTTGGGCATGCACGTGTTTCTTATCTTTATGTGCCCCTGCACAGCTGAAACTTTATGCCTAAAAGTTTATACAATTGTCTTACAGCTCTTTCAGATGAAAATCTCTGAAATTGTTAAGTTGTTAAATGATCTATGTTTCGGTTTGGTTCTGACTTATTTTTGACAAATATTTCTGTGTTTTGATAAATGATTCCAAACGGTTGAAATTTTGATTTTAATGAGTTTACATTAACTGTGTAAGTCTTTTTTTAGTTACCTCGAAAATGCTTGCATACTTTAAAAAAGAGGCCTTCAAAGTGCTTGAATTTAGTGGTAATGCATTTGTGGTATGAATTCTGCATTAACCCTTATCACGCTGAAACCATGAAGACCAAATGGTTATTTCCAATAAAACCTATGTTATGGGTCTACTGTCATTATAAATTTTTAAAATCTTTTAGTGGGGGGACCGACTTAGTACGTCAGAATCGTTGTTGTTTCATACATTTTGAAAGATGATCCAAATAAATACTGTAGATCTGGTAATATTCATGAGTTTTTAATTTTTGGGAGGAGGAAAAAATCGCGAATTTAAGAATCTCGTGAAAATTATTATTATAATAGCGCTATTAAAGAAAAATGAAAATTTGAACATGCGAAAATTACCAGATCTACAGTTATATGTAGTCAAAAATGCCTAGGGATGAACTCTGATGACTGATATCAGTTATGAATTTCATTATTGAGTGAAGTGAGAGAAATGTGCCCTACTCTCTTCCCATTAAGTCTCCAACTCCAGCATAACAATAGTAGATTGAGGCAATTAATCTTGTTCATTTATTACTGACCACGTCTTATGTTGTCAAATTATGATTTTTCAGCTTAAGAATTACAGTATTTATTGTGAGATTGTTGTTTTGTTTTGTTCAGGTGGACAGATTTGTCATGGAAGCAGCTGATCTGGGCAAAGTTTTCAGGGCTAAAATTCGTCATGATAACTCCATGTGGGGAGCGGACTGGTTCCTAGATAAGATTGAAGTTATTGACCCTGTTGATGGAGAGACATTTACATTCCATTGTGAGAGATGGCTGGCGAAGAAAAAAGATGACGGCAAAATAGAACGCTCCCTCTATGTCAAGGTTTGCTTTGTTTTTCATTGTCTACAATTACATTAAAAAAATATTTCTGTTATCATTAATCTTTATCAAGTTTATATTACTGGTTTTAAAATTGAAGAATTTATCTTTCTGAACTGAAGTAATAATTAAAAGAATGGGCCATTAGAATCTAATGAAAGGGATGGTAATTTTGTTTACAATTTGTGGAAAGCATTCATTTTATGTTGAATTGTTGAAGTAAATTCAATTGAAGTCTTTTTGCCATCATTGACATATATTGATTGCCTTTGATATTTTTTCAGGGATACGATGGCCCAATGGGATCTGGTAGTACAATGAGATCACATGCTATTGGGGGTTCTATAGGGAGCATGGATTCCTTAAGGAGTACTGATCCCTTCTCAAAGAGCCCGCGTGTAAACCGCAGACAGATGGAAGATATCCCAGAAGGACCAAGTTAGTTTAACCCGTCTTTAGACCCCCCGCACTGTAAGAATTTAAATATTTATAATGGTCATAGGCCTGCAACATAGCTATTCAAATGAAGCAGAAATATTAATAATGAAATTCATAAAATAGTTTGTAGTAGATACTCAGTTGACCAAATAGTTTTATTTTCAAGATATTTTTTTTTCAAATATGGTAATATTTTTCGTCATTTGAAACTTGAAATTGTGTTATCAATTTCAGCTTTAAGTGAACGAAAAATAGAAACAAACAATGCAGCAGCAGAAGGTTAGGTAAATGCACATTTATGATGCTTAGTTAATGTAATCATTCCATTTCGGAGATGTCTGTTTTTCATCAATGAAATATTTTTGTCAATAAAAGCTGGAAATTGTGTAATTCCAACTTTAAATGCATGATAAATAGAAACAAACAACTCAGCAGCTCAAGAGATAAAACTGACATCAGTGACTGGCGTGTGCTCACTGTAGGTGATATCCAGAAAACTTAATATGATGATACAATGCTGTTTTAATGTTTGGCCTATTGTCTGTGACACTGGCCCAATCTTAAGCCATCACTGTTTCAACATCTTTTGTTTGATGGCATAGTTCTTTACTGATGATTTTTTTTTCAGCCATACCCTACACTGTAAGGGTGAGAACAGGAGACGAGCGAGATCAAGGCACAGACAGCAATGTCTGGATTAAAATTTTGGGACGCAAGAAAAAGCACACGGGGCGTCAGTTTTTGGAGCTAGCTCAGAAGCGCGGATTTATGGCAGGATCGGTGGAGACGTTCTCTCTTGAAGCTCCAGATGTGGATGACGTGAAAATGATAGAGGTGAAAACCTTATGTAGATCCTGGATATCTGATGTACTCAGTCAATGTAATAGGACTATCATTATCATGTAAAACATGAATATATAGGGCTGTGACTGCTGCATGTATGTTAACCCTTTAACCGCCGGTGCCGTCTATATTCTTTTTTTGCATTTTTTATTAGCACATTACATATCAGCTTTTAAACCTGTTAAAGATAAAACGTGACATTATTCAGCAAGATTTGAGATTTGTTGACCTCCATTTTGTTAAATCTGAATAATTTTCACTCACTTGAATTTGTGGATCGCGTCAGCGAGACACAACTTCAAGTGAGTGAAAATTCAAATTGAATAATTTGGCTGTTAAAGGGTTAAATGCTGAATCTTTGTTAATCTCGACTGCCATATAAATGATAACAATTTGACTGCAGAATATATGGTAACTGTTTGACTGCATGTACGCTACCATTTTGAGTGCTGAATGTACTCTACCCTTTGAAGATTTTTTGTTGTTTTACCCCTTGAATGCATAGTGTATAACATTGACTGCTGAATGTGCATTAATTTCTCAATTATATTTATTGATTTTCTGTTTCCACTTCACTATTTCACTTAGTGATGTATGCCAGTATATTCAATGAAGATCTCAAAATATTAGGGCCCTAATACATTAGCTGCAGTTCATGTATTTGTACTAGTATTTACTAAACAACCATGTTTTTTTTATTTTGTGTATTCCAGTTGGGTCATGATGGTGTGACACCCGGCAGTGGCTGGTATGTGAAGGAGGTAGAAGTGGACATGCCAACAAAAGGCAAACATTACTTCTTCAGCTGTAAAGCCTGGTTAGCGAGAGACAAATCTGATGGAAAAACTCAGAGAATGTTCAGCCTTCTAGATGCAGATCAATCTGTGGTCTCCTATAACCCACGTCAGTATAATATACATCTTTCTAAATGCTGGGCAATCAAGTTCTTCTACAATAGTGTTCCAATTATCATTTTTTGAGAGCAGGGTGTCATACCAATATGAGTGCTTGTAAAATATGGTTTCGTAAATTCAAATCTGAAGCACAATTTACCTGCATATTTCATTGAGGAGCTAATCATATTTTGATGACGGTACCAGTAGTTATAATTATTATGGTGTTATAATCTTGGTAGTTTGGGTCCAAGAAACGGGACTGCATTATAAGTGGATCACGCTATAGCGAGACGACCGTTCTACCACTAATGGTCAATACATTGGGCCTATATGGACACGCTATGCTTGGCGGTGATAGTCCCATGCTAGTATGTACTAAAAATTTATATTTTTATAACATACATGTATTACTTTGGTCAATAAAACTATCTATCTATAGATATACCAATGTATTATTACTCACAAGATGTGCTGACATCTTGTACTCCTGAAATCACTGCATGTGCAGTTAACAGATTGACGTGCGCCATTAAGCCACAATGGGTATCTAGAGCCATGTGTTTGGTGCTTAACCCTCAGCACAGCTTACTATAGTATTGTTTTCTCATGTTTTAATTGTCTTGTATAACCAGGTTTTGAAAATCAAATATGTCTCAAATCTGTGATAATCATATACATTTCAAGCTAGATTTTGCAAATTAAACTGAAATTTGAATTTCAATTTGAAACAAATTAACTTTTCTTGGCTCAGTGCTCTAAGGGTTAGCCCTTCAAGTGCTAAGAAAAACTACAATCGTTCTTAACCTCTTTTATCACCTCAAAATAGCATATTTAAAAGTCGAAATAAGCATCAACATTTTTTGCAAAAAAACGCCCTCAATTTGACAAATGTATTGTGGATTGAGTTAGCGAGGCACAGCTAAAACTGGGTAAAAAAGGGACTAAAACTAAGCCATCAAAAGGTTAATCTTCAATTTTTTTGCAGTAATTCCATATGAGGTGACAATACACACGGGAGATGTGGCAAATGCTGGTTGTGATTCACGTATTTTCATAAAGGTGTTTGGCTCCACGGGTGCTACATCTGACATACATATAGACAAACAAGCAGACAGATTTGAGCGTGGACACTCAGATCTTATTAAGGTATTTTGACTTACCGGTATACTTCTTTATCTGAACTAATTAAGTTACAATTATAGAAAGAGCTGTTTCCTAGACTCAATAGCGTACAACTCATGTGAGGAAAGAATATCCGAAAATAAAATTATTAATGAGACATCTGTTTAAGAAGAGCTTAGGCCACTATGTTTTTATTCTTTGTTCTAGAAAATTGGATATTTATTGAGGACGGCCCCCCCAAACTTTCCACTAATTTCTGGAAAAGTTAATAAGGGCAACAAAATAAAAAAACTTTTGATCAATTTTTGAAAACGTTAATGTGGGCGATGCAAAAAACTGACAAAATAAAAACATAGCCTGGGCAATTTTTTTTATCGCCTGAAATTCACATGTTTTTTTCGTAAATTGGCAAGCATATAATGTGTGTGCTGGGCAGAAAAATAACACATGTTTTTTTGGTAATGCAGGGCCTTACTCAATGCACCCTCTTATCTAAAAAAGAGAAAAAAACAAAGTGGCCATATATATAGTCATTATTTTTACATTCACCACTGAGAATATTATGTGTTATTGTAGATGGAGATTGACGATGTGGGTGTTCTAAAAAAATTGAGAATAGGTCATGACGGTAGAGGCAATCGTCCAGACTGGTACCTTGAAAAGGTGAAAAACATTTCTAAGTTATTTAATTGATATATATATATTATATCTTTATATAAATATATATTTATATAATATTTATAATGAATTTGAATTGGTACATTATTTCACATTTTATACATAACGCTCTAATAAAATGCTAAATATATTGAATTACCTCAATAGAAATATCTGCTCTTCAACAAAAATTTTATTAACTGCAATGATATAAATATATAAACATATTTATTTTCAGGTGGATTGCCCAAATAGCGCATGAGCACAATGATGTGTCTACTATTGTGTTAACTTTAATGCAAACATATATTGCATTACCATAGTGATACCTATTGAGAGATATAAGTTGATTATTATTTGATACATCTGAATGCTCTAATGCTTTTTTCTTTTACGCAGATTGAAATGCGAAATATGGAGGCAGGAAAGCTAACAGTGTTTAAGTGTAATGACTGGCTAAGTAAAAAGAGAGGTGATGGCGCTCTCAGCAGGGATCTAGTGGCGATCGTTAAAGGAAAAACTCAACTAAAAAGTATGAACAATTATCATCTTTGTAACATTTTGAGGCATGTACTACTTGTATGAAGTACATAATAATATTATTGTGTACAAGTACATTTTTCAAGTACAAAGGATAAGTATATGTGCATGAAATAATCTTCTCAAGTACAGATACGTACAAGTACAAAATACTTGGTGCCAATCCTGCCTTGTAACTTTGATATTGGAGATGTGTTAAATGCTAACCATATAGTTTACTGCAGTGCTTATTATTTGTATTAATTGTCTTTCAGCCACAAACTACAAGGTGTCAGTTAAGACGAGTGACGTCCGCGGTGCTGGAACCAATGCTAATGTGTTTATTGTGATATTTGGTGAGCACGGTGACTCGGGAGACAAACCCCTCAGACAATCTGAATCAAACGGCAGCCCCTTTGAAAACAATCAAACTGATGTCTTCACGTTTAATGATGAACTCAGTCTGGGTGCGCTTATGAAAGTGAGAGTTTGGCATGACAACAAAGGTAAGACTAAGCCGTGATGTGAACTTGACAGTTTATAGGCCAGTGTAATCCAAGTCATTATTATTAGCGTAAGCTGCGGGTCCCGAGTATATTTGTCAACCTTAGTTATACCTATACTGCCAGGGACAAGTATATTTGTCTCTTGCCTACTGCTATTTTGATGTTGAAATGACCCTGGGACATGACCTTGGCAGTACCCAGTAAATCACAATATCGTCATTGCTCTCCATTGACGAATGACCCTGGGAGAAGACCTTGACAGTACCCAGTAAATCACAATATCTTCATGACCCTGGGACAAGACCTTGGCAGTACCCAGTGAAGCACAATATCGTCATTGTTCTTCATTGATCTGCTGTCATATTCAGACAAATCTGGCAGTAGATTAACCTATTTTCTTGTGGGAAGTGCGGTCGCCTGGAAGTCTGTGGTTAAAGGGTTGAAATAGAGCTGAAGCTGCATTATGTAGCCCTGTTACATTGGGTTACTTGGGTATCCCACATCATGTTCCAGGCACATTCACCTAGCAATGTTTAACTATATGCAGCTATCAACGCCTTCATGGTAAGTTACCTAATTTCAATTTGAGACCAACCATTTACAAATGTTGATGTTTAAACACTCATTTCTCCCCACTCTAATTGTTTCAACCCTTTAAGCCCCCGGTCACATTTATGCAAGACATGAATATTCTGAATAAAACTCATTGACTAGAAAATGACATAATCCCTCATATTGAGGATGTTCTGCGCTTCCTATTGAGTTATTATGTTCTGCGCTTCCTCTTTTGAGTTATTATGTTCTGCGCTTCCTATTGAGTTATTATAAGACAGGGGTATTTGACATAATCCCTCATCTTGAGGATGTTCTGCGCATCCTATTGAGTTATTATGTTCTGCGCTTCCTATTGAATTATTATATTCTGCGCTTCCTATTGAGTTATATGTTCTGCGCTTCCTATTGAGTTATTAGACCCGGGTATTTGACATAATCCCTCATCTTGAGGATGTTCTGCGCATCCTATTGAGTTATTATGTTCTGCGCTTCCTATTGAGTTATTATGTTCTGCGCTTCCTATTGAGTTATATGTTCTGCGCTTCCTATTGAGTTATTAGACCCGGGTATTTGACATAATCCCTCATCTTGAGGATGTTCTGCGCTTCCTATTGAGTTATTATGTTCTGCGCTTCCTATTGAGTTATTAGACCCGGGTATTTGACATAATCCCTCATCTTGAGGATGTTCTGCGCTTCCTATTGAGTTATTATGTTCTGCGCTTCCTATTGAGTTATTATGTTCTGCGCTTCCTATTGAGTTATTATGTTCTGCGCTTCCTATTGAGTTATTAGACCCGGGTATTTGACATAATCCCTCATCTTGAGGATGTTCTGCGCTTCCTATTGAGTTATTATGTTCTGCGCTTCCTATTGAGTTATTATGTTCTGCGCTTCCTATTGAGTTATATGTTCTGCGCTTCCTATTGAGTTATTATGTTCTGCGCATCCTATTGAGTTATTATGTTCTGCGCTTCCTATTGAGTTATTATGTTCTGCGCTTCCTATTGAGTTATATGTTCTGCGCTTCCTATTGAGTTATTAGACCCGGGTATTTGACATAATCCCCCATCTTAAGGATGTTCTGCGCTTCCTATTGAGTTATTATGTTTTGCGCTTCCTATTGAGTTATTATGTTCTGCGCTTCCTATAGAGTGATTATTCCCGGGTATTTCATACAATCATGTTCACTATTCACCTTGAGAAGGAAATTGTGCCAGAAGTTCCCATCACAAGGTGAATAAAAATAAGACCTAATAGCCGGGTGCCATTTTACCATTTTTATTCCAAATATGATTTGTTTGTAGCTATTATGACCCACAAGACATGTAGACTGATTTCTGAAACATGGAATCATTGTTCATCAATAAAAATAATTTTATATCCTAAAAACATAAATGAAAGCTCACTGCTATTATTAGAAATGTTAGGATGTTGATAATAAAGACCATTTGTTGTTTTTCTGCACAGGTTTAGGATCTGCATGGCATTTAGCTCATATAGAAGTGGAGGATCTCAACACAGGGACAAAGTTCATGTTTCCATGTAATCGCTGGCTTTCCCGTAGTGAAGACGATAAGCAGATCTGTCGAGAGCTGAGCTGTGCCAATTTACCTGCGCCTAGTCCAGGAGATAAAATCAGTGAGTTTTGTTCATGTTGTGAGCCTCAACCCCTAGATGTAGATTATAAGGTCATTTCTGTGCCGACACTTGTGCAACCAATTTAAAACTCATATTGGGTACGACTTAATTTTTATAAATCTGAGTAATTTTCCAGTCTCTCGTCGATCGTGGTAGCGAGTACAACTTCAAGTGACTGAAAATTCAAGCTGTAGGGGTTTAGCTGTAATCAGAAAAATGTTGTGGCTCGGTATTTTTCAGTTGAAAATTTACATTAACCTAGTCCAACAGGCATTAATTCAAAAGATTTATGAGACATTGCAAGCATTGTTACCGTCTATGATACTTGGTATAAATATGATAAATAAATTGAGTAGCACTTCAATAGATATTCAAGGGTGTATCTGGCACATTACAAAGTGAAGAATTTGAGAATCCCTAAAAAATTATATTTATAATGGCGCTACTAAAGAAAAATGAAAATTCACGAATTCTAAACTTGTGAAAAATCCCAAAAGCAAAATTCACGAAAATTTAAACACGCAAAAATTACCAAATCTATAGTATATGCAGACCTAGAGGACAAACATGAACATGTTTTTTCATTATTTTGCTAGAATATGAGATTGAGGTTATGACAAGTGACAAGAAAGACGCTGGTATGATGCACCATGCCTGGCTGGTAATGGAAGGCAGTAATCGCTCATCTAAGGAATTCATCATGGAAAACTCATCTCGCAACAAAATACTCAGAAGGTAGGAACCCTTTCACTGTCAATCATACTCAGAAGGTGGTAACCCTTTCACTGTCAATCCCTACTATAAACGTTTAAATCTGTTTTATCAGCTGATAAAATAGCTTGACTGAGAGTATTGTACCCATGTAAAGTTGTGAGTCATGGTATTAGGAGACAACTTTAAGGGGGGGGGGGATTAAATAGGATGACTTGGCAACAAAGGGTTATTTTTTGTTATTATTTATTAGTAAGCTTTCAAAGTCCTCAGGACAAAATGGTGGTGGTAACAATTAATACATGACACTAGAAATCAGCTGTCTGGCCAATTAGAATACATTTTATAAGCATATGTGCTGTTGATCTCGTAACATTCGCGAGGTTTTAATTTTCGCAAGAAGGACAAATTCTCGAATTCACAAATTCGTGAAAATCTAAACACGCAAAAATTAACAAATCTACAGTATATATATCACCCTCATATATATCACCCTCATAATTATACAAAATCAAGACATTTGGCTGGGTAGTATTTGCTTGTTAATCATAATTATATGTTCTTACCTTTTATCATATATTGTTTCTTTACTATTACAGAGGAAGTGTAGATAACTTTATCATGTCATCACGTAATTTAGGCAGCATAGAGCGTGTACTTCTGGGAGCGATAGAGCGTGAAGATAAACCACTAGGTCACGGTGAAGGACGAGAAGGCATGTGGCACTGCCACCAGGTCGCTATCAAAAATAAATCAACTGGTGACAGGTAGTTTGCATTTCTAAATTTAATTTTTTTGTAACACAAGACACAATTTTATCTGATCAATCCTTTACCATGTGAATGTGTTATTTTCATATTTACCCCCAGATATTGACTATAGTAGGCCTAGTCTTTCTGTGCTTTTAAAACCTTTTACTTGTGTAACCAGTTGAACAATCCAAAATATGTCATAAATCTCGAATATTTATGTATTTCGAGACATCAATTGTAATTATCAGAGGAATTTTTTGTCTACTTGAATTTGTGGATCGCGGTAAGGAGGCGATTTCAGGTGACTGAAAATATGATTTTACACTTCAGAGCTCAAAGGGTTGGCACTAGACATTGGAATTACTTGTCAAATTTCCTGAATCTCATGAATTTAAAATACATAGGTTTCAAACTGAACACTAAAACAATTAGTTGAGTTGGGATAAAATAAATGAAAAAGATAAAATATATTATTTCAGGTACATCTTCCCTTGCAAGTCTTGGGTGCCTATCCTACCTACGATTTCACGTAAACACTCTAAGGTTCTGGAGATCAGAGAAGTTGAGGAGAGTAAACTAACTACTGTCAGAAGTAAGATTATCTTCTACTATTTATGTTTGTCAGCTGTGTTCAATATGATTAATAGACACAGATATTTCAACATTTTGAAATTAATTTAAATATATTTCCAGTAATATTAAAATCTATTGTAATGAAACATTCCATACTGTAACATCCTGTTTTGCTGCTGACTGACTGACTTGTAATAACTGAGATTTCTTTAGCACTATTGCAGGTTAATCTTTAATTTGTAAACACTGTATTAATACCCCATTTTTAGATATCAATCATATATAGTTAATAGATATCTTTTTGTAAACACATTTTAACACTTGTCTTATATTTCTACAGGTTTTCATTAAACCTTCACCTTTCATTTTAGCCTTCTCTATCCTCACATTTAGTTGTAATTCACCTGCCTTCTCTTATCTCAAACATTCATAGCATCTACCTATTTTATGATTTTTTTGTTATGTTTGCAATTTTGAATATACTTTTGTGACACTTCTATAGAGAATGTTCTTTCATGATCTTGTATTTCTTCCATGCTACATGTATGATGTTTGCACCAGTAACCATGGTAACTTGACACTTGTACTAATGACAACATCCGCTTAAAAAATCTACATGTACAAGCAGCTTAGTGATTTCATGACAACTAACCCTTCTAGCTGTCTCGTATACAACACTAACAAATCTAAAACCACGTGTGCAGTGGAATTTGCAGTAAAGAAATATGATATAATTGCAGTTCATGCTAAATTAACATTTTTACTTCTCACTAATTTGAAACAGTATTGTTACATGTAACACAATTTAAATATTTGACAGCATATACCGGCAAAGACGATGTTTTGTAACAAAATTATGATTAAAAGTTATTTTGTTTATCTTGTCTGACTCAACATTTCCCAACGCCTCAGATTTAACCCTTGTTCTTCTCACATGTTTCATTTTTTTTGTCATTTGGAGCTGGAATTGCTAACGCAATTTCCAGCTCCAAATGACAAAAAGTCTTTAAATTTTTTTAATAAACATCTTGAGTTGTTTGACTAACTGAACATCTACCACACATTATATTATCCATTTCAGTGACATATTATTTGCCTTAAAATATGCTCAAAACTGTATATATATATGGGCGTAGCCTGACAAGGGCTAGGAGATAAACCGTATATATTCTGGGCTTGCAGGACAAGTGTCAACAGAAATTTACATTTAGAATCTGGTGACACAAGTGTCAATAATAACACAAACACTACTATATTGGTGTCTAAAGCCAAAAGGCAGTATCTGCTCTCTTTACAACTAAGCAGGTACTAGCTTTGGGCTTTGCAGAGCAGTATACTCGACAGGGGCTAGACCGTATTCATATGCATCCATATTACCTATTTCCTGGTACCATTTCAATCACTAGTTTTCCCTGAAGCTGTCCTAATTTAAAAAAAAAACGTATGTGTTTCAAGCCCTTCCTTCCCTGCCCCCCCCCCCCTCCACATTCCTCCACGTCCTTTGGCAGTCTTACAGAAGAAAAGGGAAGGAATGCTCTATAAATCCAGTACTGGTATTTCTTGCTCAATGCTGTTTTATTGTTTATCTTGGCATTGCTTATTTGTGAATCCCATACCTTTAGCCTTGAAAAAGATATATTAGAATTTTCTTGTCTTACATGTGGCACTCAGTGGAGCCTTGAGTACAACACTTTAAGCTGCAAGGCCAACATTTATGCTTTAATTTTCAGATTTGACTTATTAAAATAATGCACTTTTTTGGCTTTCATTATAAACTATTGGCTTTCATTATAAACTATTGCATTTTTCTTTAATTGCTTTAAATTTGCTACTTTGTTGGGTTTTATTTTACCTGTTCAACTATGTTTGACCAATCATCACCTACTAGGCTAGAAATAACGTTTAAAACAGAACACTGAGTGACCCAATCTAAAGTGACCAAAATCGATCATCTAACATTCTATATCATGTTTAGTTTGTACATATTGTATGATACATGTATTGCCACACACAGCAACATGAAACATCGACCTATTGTTGTTTTAATGCTGGCCCACCATCTGTGATGCTGGCTGAACATTAAACCAGCACTGGGTGAATGTGTTGTGTTGGCTGGTTACACTAGCTGATGTATTTGTCTTGTTTTATTGTGCCCTGCTGTGTGGATTACTACAAACTCATGTGTAGAAGACAGTAAGTCATCCTTCATCTAGTTGCATGTTATTATCTTGTCACCAAGGGGTGAAAAGGTTATCAATTAGTACCTTTCATCCCTAGGTGTCGACATCTGTCTATCTTCTGGTCTTTCTGTTGGATCGTTGCACATACATTGATAACTCCACATACACTTCTTTGAAATTCCTAAATAATTCAAACATTTGTAATTCAGAAGAAGTTGAATATTTGTTTGAAAATGTTTTGTGGAGCAGCTGTAAAAAATAATTGATTGAAAATTGATTGAGTTTTTTTTATCTTGCTTACACTTGAAATATGCAAGGTGTAAGATTTTCAGACAAACGTACTGCTAAGTTTTGAGGAGTGTGGCCTATTAAATTTAATTGTCTATTGTTGATAAAATTATTAATTTAAAGGAACTCTTAATTTTGCATTAAGTTCTATGCTAACCCAATAATACAAGATTGCAACCATAGTCTTGTTGGGGAATATATCAGGTATATCTCTAAAGGCCTTTATACAGCATAGTTCGGGTGCAATGTGCTGATAATTCAAAAGCTTTACTTCCATCTCGATGTTCGAAGATAGTTTTCTAGACGTGGACCTAATAATAGTTTTACTCTTTGTTAAAGACTATAATCTGAAGTTTGAATTGATTTACTGCTTTGATTTATCTGCATGGGTGTCTCTTTTCTGTGTTTTAATTGCTGGAAAATATTTTTTATTATAATGCTGAAGGCCTTGATACCGGTAGCGTTTATGTCCAATTGCCTGTTTTTTGTAACTTTTGTTGAATATTGAACCAGCACCCCGACACTTACCTGGGTATAGTTTAATCTTCAGCAATATTACAATATTTGCTAGTCAGATCTATTTTTATCATGGGTGTCTCATTTCATGGGTGTCTCATTTCATGGTTGTCTCATTTCATGGGTGTCTCATTTCTCCTTTTTTCAGTGTAACTTTCTAAATGTCAGTTTATTGCATTATAAGATTTATTCTGTTAAGGAAGAAACTTTGCCTTTTCTTTCTTTATGTTGATTTTTTTCGGTTTCACCATCTCTTTACATCAACATTTAATAACTAACATATACCGTAATTGGTGGACGATACCACGCACTGGTCTAAAGGTTAAAATAGGCCTTTCTTAGTGCTTGAGCCTTACACACCGCGCACTCGTTATTTACCGGGCAGTTTAAAATATCGCCGTCACATGGCAGTCTCCAATGCTAAAGGTGTGTTAGTAAGATTAATTTGTGACAGCTCGAGTCCTAGATTTATTAGATCGTGTTTAGTATTTGTAATATATAATAACAATTAATAATAATTAACAATTAATACTTTCATGTTTAGTAACATGAACTAGTGA
Organism: Flabesymbios commensalis; assembly: GCA_964017125.1. Lineage (NCBI taxonomy): Eukaryota > Metazoa > Annelida > Polychaeta > Terebellida > Flabelligeridae > Flabesymbios > Flabesymbios commensalis. The sequence goes on along the minus strand of OZ024914.1, from coordinate 69,140,265 downwards.
GTAGCCAATACACACATACCCCCGCCAGACGGTAATCAGGTGATTGCTGCATTGAAGGTGTGACATTTCACAGCCACGGGCCGCGGTTACCTGCAAATAATTTACCAGCGCATACCATCTTCGAATGAGTACAACGATATATATACAATGAAAGTTGATAGAAATAGTCGGCGAAATATAGACCTACGTTAATACCGGAATAAAAAAGTAACAAATACATTTCACATGGTGGGCGAAAGTTTAAAACCGCAAGCCCCAGAATGTCGTCTAGACTCCGGTGCGCCAGTAAAGCACGTGGCATCGTCCCGTGTGGTGTATGGGTATGTACATGTATAGGCACGCATGGATGTGCAGTTTGCAGACATCCCAGCTAACACGATGTATTGACCCAATCTTGTTTTAATGCTGTGCCGACGTCGATGACGGCGGGCCAACATTAGAACAACATTGGGTCAATGCCTGTGTTTGCTGGGTTGCATGCATCTGTATTACACGCTAACGCGTAACATTAGATATTTATCAATCATCATGATATATATATTATCGGCTGCTAAAAATCCCCAACGTGTTTATAATGATGTACTGTACAATGTCAGCGTGTCAGTTTATTGAGCAGTTAATCCTGGTGACAGAGAGTAACAGTGATAAGATATGCAAACGGTGTTCATTTGAGGTGAACACCTTATTCATTTGACATGTGCTGTATTTTCCCATATCGCACGAAAAATGAACACCGTTTGTATTTTCTCACACGATCAAGTCAATATGATATGACTGCCATAGATTGCAGCTGAACTACAGCTAGGGTGCGATATGGGCCGATACCGATATACGTCTCATAGTGAAAATCACTGCGCAGAGTGTGAGAAGTGACATGACATAACTAATCCGTTCGTACTATACCCTGCCTGATGAGCCGTGTTCATTCACGCGTCAACGAGGCTACACTCACGGCATAGGTCATAACGGCGCCAACGCGATGACACAACTATACTGACCTTTCACAGCACAATGCTCTCATCTGAGCGATCAGACATGTCAGACAGGTTAATCAGTGATCTAGCCGCATACATCGCGCACTTGTTCTATATCGCGCAGGAGCTCAAATAATAAAAAGTAGCGCGGTATCGTTCAGTCCGGTACTATGGATTTTTGTATCTTTAACCACTCTGTCTTAATGCTGGGCCACTATCTGCGAGGTTGGCCCAACATTGAGACAGCGTTACACTTGGCAATCCTTGGTGTTGTAGTGTGTGTCTGTCATGTTTGTACACAGTGTCGAACTAACACCTGAACTACCCATGATATCACAAAGAAAATATTATTGTATTATATTCTCCAGTTGGACAGAAAAATAATATGAACATTAGAGCACTCTGGTGTCTTCTCCCCCTATATTTATTAATAACATGCAATGTCAAACTCGCAAGCTCTTGTTGAAAGTTGTAATAAATTAGGCTATGTGCTTATGCAGCCAATTTTATTCAGTAACATTCCAAAGCATACCAAAATGTGGACCTCTTATTAAGGCGTTTAAACAGGGGATCTAAACAGGGAGTTTGGGTTTTCATATTTTATTATTTAGCATCCCTTGGTTAATACTGTGAAGTTTTAAGAAAATAATTTAAAATTATTACCAGCCACTACTGGTATGTTATTTCTATGGGCTGCTGAGTTACTTTTTCCTCATTTGAAGCTGAAATTTCCAACGCAATTTCCAGCTTCAAATGATAAAAAATTTGTGTAATAATGAAAAAATTACATAATACAAATTTACTTATTTGCGTAATTGAGCATTTAACACAAACAATTTGATCACTTTCATTGTTATTTTATTTCTTTTGCTACATTAGGCCTATATGGGCTGAGCAGCACAAGTGTTTTAAAAGACAAAAGTGAAAATTATCACCAGGCGTTATATTATATGTGTATGTAATCTGTTTTACAGATTTGGGGACAGTTAAGTATGAGATCGCGGTGACAACAGGTGATGTCAAGCACGCAGGCACTGACGCCAATGTCAGCATCATTATCTACGGTACCAACGGTGACACGGGCAAACGGCCTCTGGTACAGAAGTTCAGAGACCTATTCGAGAGAGGACGAACAGACACTTTTCAAATAGAAAGCATGGATCAAGGTAAAAGTTGATAACAGCTCAAGCTTACTAGAAATATTTTGCCTGTGAGTTTACAGGAGACACTTTCCAATCTCATTTGAATAATATAGATCACCTGACAGATTATTTACAGAAAGGTACTGTAGTTCTGGTAATTTTCGCGTGTTTATATTTTCGTGAATTTCTGATTTTCACGAAGTTTAGGATCTCCCAATTTTTCTCTTTAGTAGCGCTATTAAAATAATAATTTCGCACATTTGTCATCTTCGTGAAATTTGCGAAAATTCAAACCTCGTGAATACTACGAGATCTACATGAAGGACATGCCATTTACATGTAAAGAACATTTCCAGTCATAATAGACGTTGTCAAGTGTTGGCTATAAATAACACAGGCGAAAGTATGTCCCACAGGCCAAGTCATTTGTAAATTGTGAAACATATTTGCTTGTAAAATAATAGTTTATGATTATTACAAATACACCAATGGTACTCTTTGTTTATAATTTACCCTTTTTATATAAAATATACTCACTTTGACAACTATTTGCCGTGTGTTTTGTCTACATTTCGTAAACAAAAATACAATTATATATAATTCATTTATCCAGGTGACCTGAAGAAGATTTATATAGAGCACGATAATAAGGGTTTCGGAGCGGGATGGTTCCTTGAGACGGTCGAGGTGACCAACATGGCCAGCAACCGTAAGTGGAAGTTCCCGTGCGGACAGTGGCTGGATAAGAAACAGGGAGATGGTGAGATCAGCCGCGAAATACTCGCCAGAGACTGAGTGGAGACTGTGAAAATAAGAGAAATGCTGGGTTAATGCTGGTTCATCGTCGAAAACGTTGGCCCAGCATTAATCCAACATTGGTTCAATGTGTTGCTGGGGTAACCGTCTTGTCTTGATGGCCACCATACATAGTGACAATTCCCCAGTGTTTCCATGCTCTTCCAGATGTTGAACATTAAATCTGGCTGGAAGTGTGGATTTTTCTGGTTGAATTGTGTCATATGTTTGATCAATTGTGTGTCGTCCCTACAGAAACCTCACCAATCCACATAATTATTCTCAGACAACAACATTATGATTATCGATCATTAGAGGTATGATGGACAATTGTTCTCTTCAGCAATTATGTTTACTTTGTGATCATAAAAATCTCATGTTTTGTAAATGCGGTTTTAATATTAGAACTTTATTATATTAGTGATAGCAGAACTTCTCTTGCCTGAGTTGTTTGGTTAATACCAACAAACTATTGAATAATGATTATACAATGTACCTAGAATTCTGCTGTATTAGAAGAAACTTGAGTTTTCACACCATGTATTTTTCACGCCCCGCAAACCAAAGACAACCAGGATAATCAACTACCAATCGTCTGGTTTGATTTCTAAGGCTTATATAACTGGTTTGTATTTCTGCACTTTACCATTCTGTGTTTAAGCCATATATTGTTCGGCTTTGCCATAGGACATAAACAAACTCCTAGGATGACATCTTGTGATCTTTGATTTAATGTTAACTAAGCTAACAAAAAACACTGATCCAATGTTGTTTTATTGCTGGATTAGTGTCGCACATAGTGCACCAACAATTAAACAACATTGTGTCAATGTTTTGTAATTGTTGGGAAAGTGCTAGATTAGTGATGACCCTTATTAAAAAGTGCTAAGTGTGTCAATTAAATATATCAGTAACTTCAAGTTACCACAGATGGATTTAAATATTTGACATTCACAATAACGAGACACAACTTTTCGCCAGTAATAATAGGTACAACTAGCACTTTGTTGGTGAGGAAATAAATCTTTCTAGTTCATATAACATGTACATGTACATGGCTGTGAATGCATACAAGTCTGTGATGTGACTTGAACCCATGTCATCTACCTTATTACATTACCCTGCTGCCATCTTATCATTCATCACTTTACATTGCTCATCTGAATGTTAACCCTTGTTTTGCTGAGATCGTTTATATTTATAAGATAATTAGCAATTACAGATTTTTCTTTTTCATGAATATTGTAATAATGTACGGCATTTGAATTTTGGTATTGTGTTAGCAATTTCAGCTTTAACCCTCACAGCGCGGGGATCGACTTTAGTCGTCAGAATCTGACGTCTGTAGACGTCAGATTCTGACGTATAAAGTCGATACCCGCCCTGTAAGGGTAAAGATATTTCTAATGGCCGTAGACTCATAACATAGGTATTCAAATGAATTAGAAAGAGCTAACTAAGATAGCTATAATGATTTCAAAATGAAAAAACCCCTTTGATCTCCATGGATTTTACATAAAGAATTCAGCGCATAAAGGGTTAAATGATTGAAAAGTAGAAATATGGGATTCAGCATGACAAGGGTTATGATGCTTCACACATATTGTGCCATGTTTCCAGACATATATAATATAATATAATGTTATGTTTGTAAGGTCAGTTATTTATGTTTGGCTTAGTTAGGTATATATTATGTACTGTTTCTTATATCATTTATATATGCTGCTACAAAAACACGATAAGAACAAAAAATCACATATGGATTGTTGTACCATGTTTTATTATACGATACACTGACTTTTATATATTGAATAATATTATGTAAGACATATCTTCAAGCTCATCTATATTAAAGCATATCTATTGCCTAATGTTGAAGTAATCTGTACTTTCTGTCACATTCTTCATATACACTATTATAAACACCATTATGTCTCACAGCTACAGGATTTTAATAGTAAAATTATCTCATTTACATGGTAAAATGTATAATGCTATATATGTGTGAGAAAATATACTCAACAGTTTGTGAACTGTCAGACGCATATCTCACCGAAAAGTCTCTCTTGGCTTTTATTTTTTATTTTTTGGGGGGGGGGGCTACTAAGCAAACACAAGATGCTGAACCAATGCTAGTTATTTGTTCTTTTCATAACCTTTTCTCAATAATGTTATAGTTGTTTGTTGCCACACCCTATTAACTTTTTAACTTAAGTGTCATATCAGACACTTCTCTGGGTATGTTAAGGTGCATTTTATTTAGCTGTCCATTTTTATCATGTTTTCACATGTGGACAAACTAATACAAAGAATGTAGCTTGTATTTTAAATACTTTTAATCTTACAACACATACATAGAGTTGCTACATGTATTAAATATTATTTTTGTTGCACATATAATAATTTTTTACCTGATTATTTTGTGTTTGTCTAGTCCTCCAGGCGCACACAATACTATAAGTTATATAATCTGCCCCCTCAGCTAAGGCATTTCTCATTGACACTGTTGAGACTTGATCGCGTGTTAGTAGTTAAGACAAAACGTTGGCTTCAGTCAGTTAATGAAACCAGGCTTATGTGTGCTTAACAGACATAAGCCTGACTATTGTCATAATTGCCTGTCTATTTCCAATTACACCAGTTGTCTTTGCTGTGCATTTTACTATAATTATAGATCACGTGGTAAAATTGTAAGAAAATAAGATATGTGAGCAAATGATTGTGTTTACATAAAATAGTACATTCAAATAATATTTTAGTGGACCGTGAGGCGACTTCTATTTCATAAGGCAAGCCTAGTAGTCGATGATAATGTATAGAATGAATTTCATACATAGCAAAGCATTTGTGATAATGCACATTTTTGTCTTTGACTTTTTACATGCTGATTTTATTTCTAAGACTAATTATATTTCACAGTGAATGTTTTTTTTTAATTTTGTTATTTTATTTTGCCTCCAAATATACGTCCTATTTATTTACAAGGGTTGATTTTCCATCCTCATTTTAACATCGAAATAAGCTATAATTGTTTTGTATAATGCTGTTAATCTCTGATTTAATCTGCAATAATGTCTAGTTCTGAGTAGTAAGAAATAACTGATCATAATTCTCACAATTCTAACCTTTTCTAATTTTTATACCTCAGGTAAACTTAATGTTGTCATGTATTGTGATAAAATGCTGCATATTAACGACTCTAGGTGCCAACTGACCTAATGAAGATTCTCGTATGATTATTGAAACTGTGATAAATGCCTGATAGCCATACTCTTAATCCTTGTACTGTTGGGACAATAATGTCTCAAAATCAAATAATATATACATGTTTTCAAAACGAATACAATTCGATTCAGCAGGACAATAGATCACACTATAAATACAGCAGGACAATAGATTACACTATAAATACAGCAGGACAATAGATTACACTATAAATACAGCAGGACAATAGATTACACTATAAATACAGCAGGACAATAGATCACACTATAAATACAGCAGGAAAATAGGTCACACTATAAATAAGAGTTATGTAGATCTTGGGAAGGCTTGTTTAATAACGACCTGAACCTACAAACTTGTTGTCTTACACTTGACATAGTTATGTATAGAAAAAAAGTAAATGATATACAGTGCCCATTGCAGACGTCATCTGGGCATCTGGAATTATAAAATATCTGCTACTTATTGCTGTCCTTTATATTATGCTTGACTTTGTTACTCAGTATATTTTCAGGTCTATCACATCTCACTTGCAGGACGTGTGATCTCATTTTGTTATTATATGTGGTAACCTGTAGAGGATAACATTTTCACATAAAGAAAGTTGTGAATCTCTGCAATCTTCAAAATCGAGGCATTGTCACAACTCTGTTTTAATCTTGGACCATAATCGCAATGTGTGGACTAACAATAACTCAACATTACGTCAATGTCATGATCGGTGAGAAGTTGGTGAGAATCGTTAGTGAGAATCATCGTAATTGTTTACAGCACATTGTTATAATATATGTGAAGATATGTTAGTTTATAGTTATGTGGATTTATTCCGTTATTCCATTACTCCATCCTGCAAAGCCAAAAGGCAGTACCTGGCTCCAGTTACTGCCTTTTGACTTTGCACGGCATTACTAATTCAGGGAGCACACAGAACATGGCATTCAAGTTCTTCTTGGAAAAGTAACGATTATTATTGATGATAGCTGTTCTGGTGACCCCATTCTGCCGTCCATAGGCAAACAAAAGTATCTGCTTACTTTTTAATTAAGCAAATATTTTTACCGTTTAATATATTTAGCATAAACCAGTAAAATAAAATAGTGTAATGTGATATATATTTTTGTAATGATCTATTTGTCAAAGATGACAACAACGAGTCATATTTTGTTGTGATATACATTATATTGGTTGATGTAATTTATGATTATTTCGGTAATATTTTTATTATTTTGTAAATACAAATATTTCTTTTATTGTTTTACTTTATCAAATCAACTTAGTTGTTACGAAAAATAAAGATATGTTAGAAAATGAACAAGTGAGCTTTTATTTATTATTTATCAATCTGTTCACACGTTAGTATCATTTATCTACGGTGATCCATCTAGGCAGGTATTATTTGTGGATTGATATTCTGACATATAAAGACGATCCTCTCTCTGAAAGAGTAAACATATTTACAGTGGCCGACGTAGACTGATATATGCCGTCATCAAAAATAAACCGCTAATTGTTATGTAACTGGCTAGAAATGTATGACTGTTTCGATTTGATGGAATTCTAGACTCCTACGGTTAGGGCATGACCTATTACCGTATAATGGACTCCCTCCATTTACAAGTTGTTTTGATTATGTTAAATCGTACTTATTTTTCCAGTTAAAGTATGTAATAAGCCGTAATTATTTGAATTAGACTAATAGTAGGCCTAACTCATCAGCGACTTATTACTACATTATTGTAGTTCAGCAACCGTGATGTCAACGTTGCGAATGTCCTCCCAAACCAGTTTATTGCAGGTTGTGGTAGAGGAAGCAGGCGGGTCAGAATCTGGATGATGCCAAGTTTCCTTGATTAAGCATTTTTAGTTACTGTAGATCTGGTAATTTTAGCGTAATTATATTTTCAAAAATTTCTTATTTGGGATTATTCACGAAGTTCATAATTCGCTTTTTTTTCATTAGTAGCGCTATTATAATAATAATTTTCACGAGATTCTTGACTTCGCGAATTTATCCTCGCGCAATTTAAAACCTCGCGAATATTACCAGATCTACAGAAATAGATAATAATAGAATTATGTTTTTTCAAAATGGCATCCAAGATAGCCGCTGCCATATTTTCTGTATCGTATAATCTGTAAATTGGTTGATTTTAGTTCAATTTTCTTTTGTAGTACTTCATTTCAACTGGTGTGGTGATCGGTGAATCCAACTAGACCATTCTCAGAACATTTTGCAACATATTTAACCCTTTTGGCCCAAGAGATTTTTTAACAGACACCTGTAAAGTCATTTGAAAAAAAAAGTTTTATATTAATTAATTTTAATGGTCAGGGGTTGGTATCTATAATAAAATTATGGTAATTACACGCTTATTGGTCAATTAATTTTTGTTTTTAGTTCTAAAAGTTAGCGTGCAAGGTGGCCACCGGAGTCAAGTCATATTTATAAAAAAAATTATTCAATTTTAACTCCTTTTTCTTTGCAATACACATTTCAACAAGTTGGGTAGTCACTGAATCCACCTAGACCAATACTATACAGGATACTTTTAAAGTATTTTAAGAACATATTTCAGCAAACACCAGGGTTATATTACCTTTCGTCAATAATATTGAATTGTTATTGCTTAATTCATAATTGATGTTTTTTCAGAATATCTGTTTAAAGTGAGGTACCCTCCGATTAAAAAAATAATTTTCGTGTATTAAAGTTTGAATCCGACCGATGTTTTCTGTGATAACTACAAGAATTTGCACTTTATTTTCAATTAAGCACACAAATAATTAGAATTGATAGCTAGATTAGGGGCGGCCCCAGAAATTTGAAAAGAGGGGTCCAGATTGAAAAGAAGGGGGGTCCAGAAATAATTTACATTTTTTGCATTAAAAAGATAGTATCAAACAATAAACTGATATAATTTTCGACAGAATAGAAGCAGATCATGATTGTTGTGTCTATAATGAGGTTTTAACCCTTTAAGCCCTCACGATGCATTGAAGCATCATTTCACATCCCTGAAAACCGACTTAATTTTCCAACAACCAAGGGTTTTAGAATAAATCTTTCCATGAAACTGGTTTACCAATACATGGCAATTTTCTTTGATTTTTAAACCGCACCAAATCATCTTCGTCCACTACAAGTCGGGAATTGCGGCAGCAATTCGCGGCTTGTAGTGGATGAAGATGGCAATGGTAAATTCAGGCTTGGAAGGGTTTAGGTATGCCCGACCTAGTGATGTGGCCGGAAAATACCTTGAACATTGCATTGTGGGTAAAACATCCAAGATGGCTGCTATTTGGCCCCAGGTCAAACAATAAATTGATATAATTTTCCACAGAATAGGAGCAGGTACATGATTTCTGTGTCTACTATAGGGTTTTCAGATATGCCCGACCTAATGGTGTGGTCATAAATCATATTGTATTGTTGGTAAAATCCAAGATGGCCGACTTTTGCCTTAGGTTAAATACTAAATTTATACAATTTTCGACATAATAGAGGTATATTCATGTTTTTGGTGTCAATTATGGGGTTTTCAGGTATGCCCAACATCGTCGTGTTGTCCAAATTTTTTTAGACATTGCATTCCGGATAACAAATCCAAGATGGCCGCCATTTGCCAAAGGTCAACCTATAAATTGATATATATTTTGGACTGAATAGGAGCAGGTTAACGATTTTTGTGTCTACCAGTGTGGGTAAAATCTAAAATGAGGTCCCGAGGTCAACCAATAAAAATGCTATCATTTTTGACAGACTAGAAGCCGATTCATGATTTTTGTCTCACTTATTGCAGGTATGCCCGACCAAGTGGTATGGTCTGAAATTAACTTTAAAAATGGTATTGTTGGTAAAATTTAAGATGGGACCCATTTATCCAAGGTAAATAATGAATTGCTCGTATTTTGAACAGAATAGGAGCCAGTTCACGATTTCTGCCTGCACCATGAGGTTTTCAGATATGCACGGCCAAGTGGTGTGATCAGAAAGTATTTCAAATATTGCATTGTGAATAAAATCTAACAAACAATGGCGACGCAACTAGCGTGAACGTTGCATTTCAGCAAAGACGCAACATCGAGGCAATAGTGGTTTATTGCTGGGCCATCGTCTGCGACGCTGGGCCAGCATTGACTCAATGCCTCGTGTTTACTGGGATAATGTAGCATGTATACTGTCCAACGCAGAAAACGTTGGTCCAACGCAGCGTTTCGTCCTTTATGGGTTTGCTACTCACTTACGTAGGCTCTACAGTGATTTAATTATCTAGAATCGAGAAATACAACACCCCTTGTCATGAATATCCCAAATTGCGGTATGTAATAACTACTAATTGTTTTTGAAAGTAAGACTCCTATACTTATACTGAAATTATGTAGCAAGATACAAATATAATACGTGACCGTTGTTATAACTTATAAGTAGCATAATAACCTGATGTTTTCAGTTGTTCTATTAATTTAGGAGGTGATGCATATCAATGAAAATTTATGGTGGAAGTATCACAACGGCATGTATACGTTGTCGAAGAATAAATTAAGTGAAAGTGTTCGACCAAATGCCAGAGCATTTACGCTACTAGATATCTTCTTTTAAATCAATTTTAGATTCAATTACCCATTTAAGTTGGACAAGTCGCGAATACCAATTCAATGGCCAAGGGCTGATACATATAAATATATAAATATACATATAAATAAATCAGGGTTATTATAAGCTTTCATAATACACCAAACCAACCCGGTTTTTGTGGTAACGAGGTAACGGGGTCCGAAAATATTATCACGAGAAGGGGTCATGAGGTGTTACTGTCCTGATCACCACCATTATGACGACCACCATGATCATCAGCATGATCACAACCTTGATCACCACCATAATCACCAGTATGATCATAAACATGATCATCAACATGATCACCACCATGATCCCCACCATGACCAACACCATGTTCACCACCATGATCATGATAGCCAATCACCCCCATATATGGAGTGATTGGCTATCATGTGACCCTCACAGAGGGTCACATGATGGCCAATCACCCCATATAAGGAGACACGTGTGCCCCATCTTGTGGCAACTTTGATTTATTTGTCACAGGATTATTCATACTATATAAGGGGGGATAGTTTGCCTTTAAATTCTGGCAAACACATTATTGTATGATCATGGCAATCTAGCTAAAATTTAACAACCATCTTGGAATTTACTCATAATACAATGTTTGAGATACACTACTTTATCGGAAATACATGAAAAGCCCATGTAGAGACAAATGACGCCCATCTCGAATTTTATCTAGAACGCAATATGTAAATTTTGACCACACTACGGGGTCGTGCATACCTGGGAACCCGATGGGTGAGACAAAAATTATGAATCGGCTTCTGCTATATCTAAAATGATACCAATTTATATTGTTTGGCCTCGAACAAATATTGGCCATCTTGAATTTTACCTGCAATGAAATGTCTAAGGTAATTTTTGACCCGTGACCATTCGATCGGGCATGCCTGAAAACTATATCGTAAACACCAAAATTGCGAACCTGCTGCTGTTTAGCCCAAAAATATTTCAATTCATTGTTTGACATGGGGCGGCCATCTTGGATTTTACCCACATAGTAACTTAGTATGTCAAAAATGATACCAATGAGGACTGCATGACCTCGAACAAATGTCATGCAGTCATCTTGGATTTCACCCACACTGGAATGTCTAGGATAATTTTGGGCTACACCACCAGATCGGGCATACCTGAAAATCCTATAGTAGACACTAAAATTGCGAACTTGCTCCTATTCAGTTCAAAAGATATATCTATTTATTGTTTAACATTGGCCAAATGACGGCCATCTACAAAACCACGATGTCGGGCATACCAGAAAACCCCATGACAGACACCGAAAACATGAATATACCTCTATTATGTCAAAAATTATATAAATTTACTATTTAACCTTCGGCAAAAATCGGCCATCTTGAATTTTACCCATCATTTCTGACCACACCATTAGGTCGGGTATATCTGAAAACCTATAGTAGACACCAAAATCATGAACCTGATCCTATTCTGTCGAAAATTATTTCAATTTAATGTTTCATCCCATCTTTTTTAATGCAAAAAATGTAAATGGTCTCTGAACCCCTTTTTTCAATCTTCAGCTCCCTTTTTAAATTGCTGGGACCTCCTATAATTTAGCTATCAATTCTAATTATTTGTTTGCCTAATTGAAGAAAATAGAGTGCAAATTCGTGTAGTTATCACAGTAAATGTAGCATCGGTTAAATTCAAACTTACGCGAAAATTATTTTATTCAATCCGAGGGTACCTCATTTTAAAGAGATTTTCTGAAAACACTGCCAAGCAGATTTTTTTAAGAAATGGATTTTTGGCTGCAGCACATGTTTTTACATCAGGAACCACCTTTGAACCTCTTGGCACTTCTACACAAATAAATTCGCCTTATCTCCTGGACTATGATCATTGAATGCAAACAGACCACTTCAGATAATTATGAAGAATATTTAACCCATTTAGCCCAGAAGGCTTTAAATGAACACCATTGAATTGTCATTTGGGACAAATTTATTATTTAGAATAATGTATTTATCATTAATGGCAATAAATTGCTACCTGTGTAATTGCTATTATAATTTTAACTCAATTTTCGTTATTTATCATTTCAATTAATTCTATGGTCAGTGATAAGGTCTAATATTTTGTCTCGACCACTCCCACAGAATGCTCTGCAGCATTCAATCCTTTTGGCACAAAAGTTTTAATGTCGGAACCACTAGTAATTTGACCACAGTTATAATGCAGTGTGGTGGCCATCTATGTCGACCACCTCCAGCCACGTACACCTTACAAACTGTCCGTCACCTAAAAATAAGTTATTTTAATAACTCTGCAATAACCAATTGGCATCAAATATGGAAATTAGAAACCGTCATCAAACTTATCATTAGCTTTAACTCGTGAATAATCCATATCAGTATGTGATTTGTGTTGTCATACTGTCAACCATTGTAATTAAATCGCTGTCGTTGTAACCAAATAGCGTAAGAAATTTGCAAATAATTTTCGGGATTATCTTGAAATGGTGTTACACCCTCTACCTACCAACTAGCAGATAAAGAGTTAAACTATATTATTATGGTACGCATTGGTATATTTTAAAAATCAATAAAAATAAATTAGCATCTAAGATATGCATATGGCAGTGCCATATGCATTTTATCGTACGACCACCCACATGTTTAACTGATAATTAATATATTTAGAATACGATGCGTCAGTATAACGTAAATAATTCGCAACCGGAAAACGAATTGTTTACATGTTTTGGTCGATACAGGAAGTTATCAGTACAAGTCTCATGGTCGATAACACCTGTGGGAGTACGATAAATGTGTCTATGTCGATAACGTGGTGCCATTGTAGGCTATCATGTTCATGTTATCGAAATCTGTGGTTCATCACTTTATTGATAGTACGGGCCTAACCTAGTCAAACTCGGAAGTCATCGCCAGGGCGGATTTGATGACAAAAATCCTCCACTTGGGGGAGGGGGGGGGGGATTGTTGGGGACTTAATAAGAGTGGACATGACGGTTGTACGCAGTTTTCACCAATGCTAATAGACTTTTCTCTATTTTTATCAATACACGCTGTCGGCATATATGTCAATATATATTCTCATCAAACCAGGAATTTGAGAAAACTACAAAAATTTGTATCTCGACCCATGTCGATTATGATCATTTATCAAACATGACCTCTAACCATGGCGTAGAGACAATGTTGGTATTATTATCATCAGACAAACAAGACTAGCAAATGTGACAACCGTGTCTCAAGGCCATTCAGGCAATTACCTCATTCTATATAGCGGATACTGGTGAAGTTATTCTTCTATATAAATAAAAACAAAGACAACACTAAAGAAAATAGCAGTGTAGCCTCAGATGTATTATATACAATTTGCAGTTGAACAAGGTCCATAGATATTTATGTATTTATAGCATTGTATTTATGTGGTTTATATCGGTGACTATGTCCAACAATATAATATGTAGCTATACACCGATATAGACTACGCTGAACAAAATACAGGGCAATAATAAACACGGCAATTTCACAGTTGGGCGTGTTTTTAATTAAACTTCACACAAGCCTTTAGGTTTGGACGTTTTTAGCTTTCAGTCAATATTATTGTAGCTAGACGTTTCCAGTTAACGATTACCTCAGTGAGGCTTCAGAGGATAGTCAACTGTAGAACAGGCAAATTTTATATATGTGGATTTATTATTCTCATCCATTGTCTTGCTAGAACCGTATAAGTGAATATGTTCTCAAGCAATGTTAAAAAACATTAAATTAATTGTGTTAATTAAATTTTGGAGATGTTTATTTTTCGTGAAAAATGACATTTTTCGTCATTTGAAGCTAGAAATTGTGTTAACAATTCCAGCAGCTCTAGCAATTTAATAGTAACGAACAATTCAGAATGAGCATGGTTGATACAGAAGTTAGGGGCTTGTTAACGTTCTCTCTGAGCCTGTACGTGTCGAGCAATAGCGTACATAGCCACACTGCAGTCAGCCATACCATAATTATACATGATATATTTCATGCTCAAATTTCACAGAAAAGATCAATTTTCACAACTTTCAACTTGACATTTCAGCACACAGGTACAACACATTAGAGATTGTAATTAAAACAGAATATCAAACCCGCCGTATAAGTATCTTGTGCCACAAAAAAAGAGAGGTTTAGTACTTTACAAAATAATAAAAAAGATAAAAGACACAATTCTAAATATTTCAATTATATTGCCAACATTTCACACTGATTTCTTTAAACCGGCAGGTACAATAACACAAAACAGACAAAAAGTGCAATACTGAGTGCAGATTCAAATAAAGTGATTATCCGTATATTAATATTAATATTAATTGAACGCCTATTGGAATACTTGCTTACTTTATTTCTCATCGGTTTATGGGCAGCTCTGTCGTTTAAAGGCAAAACGCAGTAACTATTCATTTATCAAGTAAGCAGTTACCACTGGTTAGGGCCTACTGCTTTTTAATTTTGCAGTAGAGACTTTTGTTGTGAAATTAGGATGATTAGATTTCATAGACATGTATATAATTATATAGCCTACTACACCCACATGTAAATAATTATATAGCCTACTACACCCACATGTGTATAATTATATAGCCTACCATCACTCAAGTTAACCCTTTGCCCGCTTAGTTATCTTAACCCTTAAAGCGCTGAATTTTTTTTATTAAAACCTTTGAGACCAAAGAGATTTTTTTCAATTTGAAATCATCATAACTGTCTTAGTTAGCTCTTTCCGATTCATTTGAATACCTATGTTATGGGTCTACGACCAGTAGAAATATTTTTAATCTTAGAGTGCGGGGGTCGACTTTAGACGCGACCCACACCCACCGCGACCCACAGCTGCAAGTGATAAAAACTACTCACATTTGTTAGGGTTGAGACCAAACATTTGCAAGTATTATTGTTTAACCCTTTCAATCCTGAATTAACCATTGTCATCTTCATCCACTACAAGACGCGAATTGCTGTCGCAATTCTCGACTTGTAGTGGATGAAGATGATTTGATGTGGTTTAAAAATTAAAGAAAATTACCATGTATTGGTAAACCAGTTTCACGAAATTTTCGTTCTAAAACCCTTGGTTGTAGGAAAATGAAGTCTGTTTTCAGGGATGTAAAATGATGCTTTGATGCATCGTGGGGGCGTAAAGGGTTAAACACTGATAATCGGCTGATGAAACAGATCGAAAATGATTAGGTATATAGGCGTACTTAGCGCCTAAAGGACTTTAACATTTTATTGTGTGATAATGTTTTCAAATGAAATATTCAAATCCATGATAAGTTTACAAATAAGAACGATTGAGAATTGAAAATACTGTCTTCAATATTTAACAATGTCTGCATGTTTTATGATTTCCCACATATTGTCCACATCATGAGGAATGGCGGTCCCATATGTATCATTTGCTGAAATGACTTGACTTCAGTTTGTCTTTCATTCAGACGTATCAGTCACTATACAAAGTCGTGAATACAAAAACATTTGTCGTGCTAGATATATACGCTTTCATGAAAGTTTATAAACAAATAATAATTAAAAAAAATCATTTAAATCCTGTCACTGAATTAATTTTAATGAAATAGTTCGTGGTAACTTCAGAGAAAATTGAACAATTTAATTCGGTGGGTATACTATTGCTCATAAAAAAACAAATATGTCTGTAATTTGAAGCTGGTTATTATATCAGTTTCAAAAGAAAGAAATACAAACTGACAATGAACCCTTTTCACGCTGCATTATCTTATTTAAATTTTTATCTACCTGAAGTTGTGTCCCGCTATCGCAACCCACAACTTAAAGTGAGGGAAAATCACTCATCGTTTTTTAATTTCAGATCAGACATTTGCAAATCTTGATGTTAGACACTCATTTTACTCATTTCAATCTGAATAACTGTGGTTTAACTCTTTAAGTCCTCACGATGCATTAAAGCATTGTTTTGCATCCATGAAGACAAACTTATTTTCCCTACAACTAGGGGTTTTAGAATAAAAATTTGCATGAAACCGTTTTACCAATACATGGTAATTTTCTTTAATTTTTAAACCACATCAAATGATCTTCATCCACTACAAGTTGAAAATCGCGACAGCAATTCGCGGCTTGTAGTGGATGAAGATGACAATCGTAAATTCAGGCTTGAAAGGGTTAACCTGCTAACAAAACTGATTAAAACGACTAGAGTCGTGTTCAGCATCTAAAAGGTTAAGCAGAACTAACATTAATCACCATAGTTATGGAATTATAAAGATAATACAAACGATAATAATATATTTAGTGGCAAATCAAGGAGTTAGTAGCCGGGATTCAACTGCGTATCGTCACATTTAATCATTTAATACGTCTCCTATTTATAATTGTCACTGACTCATTAAAACTACACAAATGATCAGAAAATCATCATCGTTTTTGTAACAAAGATATTGACTCATGTTATATCTCTACTGGTGGATGTGAATAATGATACATTAAGCACGGGATACATGTAAATGCAACCTACACAAATCCATACATTCAGAAAGTCATTGTAATTTTCAAACAAATTTTAAATTAATCCGTTTCTGAATTCACTTCTATTTTTGTAGCTGCTTATTTGTCGCCGTGAGTAATATCCACCAAAACATGAAGACTCGTGGTTTCGTAAGTTATGATTCAGTGCCTTTTAACTATTGCGCAGGTCTATCTTTACATCAATACTGGAACAATGGTCAGATCTTGTTGTTTTGAAAGCTGTCAATAATTGTTTTTTTCTATGCTGGTGCGCTCAAGTATAATTGTCAGAACATTTAAATCCTGTTAGGCCTAGAAGATAACACTGCAGATATTCTGAGAATATGGTCTCCGATTCACGGTTGACTTTGAGTTGTTTGGACAATCCATGTTGTGTGGCGGGTGACTCACAGAACATAATCATATTGAGATGCGGTAGGCCTAACCCAATGTATGTTTATTGTTGGGCCAGCGTTGCAGACGGTGACATTGATATTCTGATGGTATCTGGCAGGGCATTGACATTGCCACATTTTGAAGGTAATTGGTAGAGCATTGACTTTCGAGTTTTTCTGAGGGTCATTATTAGGGTGTTGAAATTGCGATGTTGTAAAGGTAACTGGTAGAACATTGCCATTGAGATGTTCTGATGGTTACTGGTAGAGTGGTGACATTCAGATGTACTGATGGTTAAGCCTACTGGTAGAGTGTTGACATTGCGATGTTCTGATGGTCAGTTGTAGGATGTTGACATTGAGATGTTCTCAGATCTCCGGGTTTGACATTCACATGTTCTGAGAGTCACTGCTGGGTTTTTAAATTGAGATATGCAGATGATCAGATGTTAATAACGTTTAGATAGATCACTCATCACATCTTAGATACCGATATCTGAAAACAAACATTGCGATAATAATTAGTGATGTTTTCATTTATTGGTGCACTTGTAGCTAAAGCGTATCAAGTTTACTCTAATCACTGCCACGTACGACCCTTCAACTCCCAGCGGACCTCACCAGTTAATAAGGCATGTGATTTATATTTTTGGTAACATTAAAATGTCGCTATTATGCTGTAACTCCTGGACTTACGCTCAACTCCGCTATTCCCGTGTCAGATACCCCCCCCCCCCCCAAGAGTAAGAATAACTGATGGTAACTCCTTTCATCCGACATAAGAGACCTAATGTCAAACACTTAGATTAGGTCCTACTTTAAAGCCCTATCATGGCCACATTATCACCGATGCGAGAGCTGCATTAGCACTGTTGCTGAGCGGAGGAAACAGAGTACGTAGCTAGCAAACAGCTCGAAGAATATAGCCTGACGCATAGAGGCTGCAGCTTCTTTTGGTTGTAGACTAGTGCTTCCGTACCGGAAATCAGTGTAATAAACCATGCATGATCTAGAGGCTATTCTTTGGAATATAATATTTAACATTTTTCACTAACTAACAGACAACGATTTTTTATATTTTATGGAATATAAATACCTCTTGGATCGAAGTTTTTCTGTAAATAAACAAGGACCATGTACGACTACCGATCACGTGGCAATTGAGCCAATCCACACCCGTCATTCAATTGTAAATATGGTTCAAAATATTAAATATTAAGAGAAAACCTAAAGTCTTTAATTTGGTTTACAATGGACTTTAGATACATCAAGAAAAATGATGAGGAATTTGCTTTGACTAATACCTGGATACTGTTGTCGACTAGTTAAAATACTGCAAATTCGGTGCTGGATGTTTTAAACCCTAATTCCGTCAAGTGGAAAAATGACACAGTTTGTCCCCTTTCTATATATCTGCAACCAGAACGTGACGATACAATATTTTAATATCCATGATATATATAATAAAATTAACTCCCTTTCATGGATTACACACATATTAAATTATTCCACGTGATATTTTAGGGTTATTGGGCTTTATTTTTTCTAAGTTGAAGTAGCCAACACCCCCCCCCCCCTATTACTTTTTTCAGGAAAAATGCCGAAATAGGAGGCGAACTAGCCTAAAGGTCAAATGAGGGGGTCGCTTCCCGCTAAAAATGATTTTTAGATCCATTTTTTCTCACTATCAGTCTTACAATGTCTGTGATCATATTGGTCATATATAATGGTTCGTTGTGAGTTGAGCAGACACAATGTAGCAACAATCCCTGCACTGGCCTAGCTCCTACAGAGAAAATCTAAAATCAAGAACGGACACGAAAGGTATATGAACCAAGTGCCCCACCCCGACCTGAGACTGATGGAAACCAGTGACTGTGAACACGGTGCTGAGGACGGGTGCTGATGATCATTAGAGGTAGACACGGTATGGGAGGATGGTGAGATCATCTCGCGGCCCAGGATGACCTTCACATTTCTCAGGGGTCGTTATCAGGCGACCTTGGAGATTCCGAATCCACTGGGTCAGCGTGGCCTCGTTACGACTTGACGCGGGGCCTGTGGCGTAACCCAGCATAGCCGTGGTCACTAGGTGGGGGCCGTGGATTGTTCTATTCGTTTTACCCGGGAGAATCAACTTCTCTCATCATGAACATGATGGTGACTTGTCACTAAGAGCGATACTAAAAATGCTCACAACATTTTAACAATGTAGCGGAAAATAAGGTGAGGATGCGTATTGTGGGTGAAGTGCAGCTGATCCGAATAAAGCCATTATCGACCTGACTATTATAGATATGCGCGTCCAATAGACACTGTACACGTTCAGTATACGGCCGCAATCTGTGACCGAAACTTCAGTTTAAGTCACGCTATAAATGAAATGAAATGAATCGGGCTTTAGGCCACCTTTGTGCACATATAGGCTAAACTGGGCCAGGAGAACCTCCTGAGGATGATGAGACGAATGAGATGACACTGTCCTCCAGACACAGGAAATTCGAGCCCTGGCGGTCTGAGGCTGAGCACGCTACCTCTCGGTCATGGAGGCTCCCCACAATACTGAGTTTCACACGTGGATGGGGAAGAAACATTTTGTTTCTTTCAAACCGCCGAGACCGGGAACCGAATCCCGGACTCTAGCGTGAAAGGCAGCGGTGCTAACCACTACCCTAGGGCCCCCGCCCAAGTCACGCTAGGCCTGCGGTATAATTAGCCAGCAGGCACCAGACACTGACACAGAGCTGGTTTAATGTCGGCGATCCAGCAATAACCCTTACAGCCCGGGATCGACTCTAACCCTTAAAGCGCTGAATTAATTTGTGAAAAACATCGCAACCAAAGGGTTATATTAAATTTGAAATCATCATAAATGGCTTGGTTAGCTCTTTCTGATTAAGTTGAATACCTATGTCATAGGTCTACGAATATTAGAATTTTTTTTTACTGTGCGGGGATCGACTTTAGTCGTCAGAATCTGACGTCTACAGACGTCAGATTCTGACGACTAAAGTCTACCCCCGCACTGAAAGGGCTAAAGTCGACCCCCTCACTGTTAAGAGTAGAGATATTTCTAATGGCCGTAGTCAAATAAATCAGGAAGAGCTAACTAATATATTCATGATAAATTCATATTGAAAAAACTCTTTGGTTTCCATGGTTTAAAAAAAAACACTTCAGCGTTGTAGGCCTAAGGGTTAAGAAATGTATAGTGTCTGTGGATGCCGCCAACTGACCAGAGAGACGAGAATACGAGAATATCTGACAGGGTGAGCTCGGGGCAATGTGGGGCCAGCTGCCCATACGTCAGACCGGCATTGTGTCAGCGTTGAGAGAGGAT
Source organism: Flabesymbios commensalis (assembly GCA_964017125.1). Lineage (NCBI taxonomy): Eukaryota > Metazoa > Annelida > Polychaeta > Terebellida > Flabelligeridae > Flabesymbios > Flabesymbios commensalis. The sequence goes on along the minus strand of OZ024914.1, from coordinate 69,119,252 downwards.
TAACCCTTAGAGCACTGAGCTAAGAAATTTAAATTTTGCAGCCACTTGAAGTTGTGTCTCGCTACCGCGATCCACAACTTCAAGTGACAAAAAATTAGTTTAATTTGAAAATCTAGGTTGAAATGTATAAGATTATCACAAATTTGTTACGTATTTAATTTTAAAACCTGGTTATGCAAGACAATTAAAACATGAGAAAACAATACTACAGTCAACTGTAGTCGACATCAGTGTGCTCAGGGTTAATGATTATATCCTTCGGTCACGCCAGAAAAGCAAACAAGCCTGCTGGACACATTGGCCCAATGAAGGCTTCTGTTCACAGTCGAGGTTCACAGTGGAATGGATTTAACAGAAAATACCAGTATTTTTTCACAATTATACAAAAATAATCCACGTTTCAATGCTTCGCATAGTATAGACCCATTAGACGCAAATTGCGACCTTAATCGTTTGTAATTCTTGTTATTCACATAACTATTATCCAAATAGCAAATGATTGTCTCCAGACACATAAATAAGGGTATAATTATCACCGCCTGGAACCTCAAATGAGTGAACATTTCCAGTAGATATTCTCCCTCTATAGTTATCCCTCAAAAAAACCTTTTAAATGATAAATAAAGAATTAACTTTGCTAGATTGGCAGGATCTATGTTTTTATTCAAATTGTACATGCTCAAGTAATTTTACTAACTTCAATGTGTGTCGCGGTAGCGAGACACATTGAAGTGAGTAAAATTTGGTAATTTCATAACTTCAAGGATCAATATGAATTAATCCGTTTATACAATGGTTTCTCACAACAAGCTAACGGGGCTTTTCATAATATAATCTGCACAACAACTCTATCGCTGTGGAATTCACCAGTCATGTGCCGGCATATTTATCTAAATTTGCACGAAACACAAAATACACGACGCTGGAAATTGTCACAAGCCTCCTTGTAGAATTTTGGCGTGGGTCCCTTGTCAATATCAATCCTCGTTATTTGTATTGTATACCTACTCTGTGGTATCACTTGAACTCTCATCTCCCGCCAATTGTCCTGTTAAACATGGTAAATTGATGAACGAGGGAATGTTAGTTACTCAGATGTTTCCTGGATATTTCGTGAGGTAAAAAAAACACATATCTGCAGATGGGTGAGACGCAAATACCGGCCGAGCGCGAGGGACACTTCCTAGTTTTTAAAGGACTAGTTTTCAAACGCATAGGGTATTTTTCACTTATTTTAAATTTATCCTACTAAATTGAAGCTGAATATTACAATTAAAATAGTTAAAATTACCTACATAACAACCTCAAAACATTTACATTTTGAATATATATATTACACCAAAATGTATAACAGTGACATAATGAATAATAAATTACAAATGTATATATCTTCAAATATTTGTTTTAAATATCCATGGTATATGATAGGTATTTCTCGTCCTTTTCACTGCCAAAATTACATTTGTAACTGCTTGACTTCAAATGTGTTTGATTCTGAGGGTGAGGTAATAGTAACATAAGAGCACTGCTGGCCTCAACACAATGTACAGCTTCAGTAGGCTACGTGTTCTCTTGTAGCACCTCAGTGTTTCCATAGGATTGTCGTGACCAGGTCACTAAATCACTTACCCGAGTATATGAGACTTTAAACAGGAAATATCTCTGTTGACAGGTGACATCACTTCCGCTTGGACCACTGTAGTCGCCAGATGGCGGTGTTTGGTCGAGGATAGGCTATGTTCCCATACGATACGAGTTCTCTCGCCATCTCTTTCCAGAAATCGCCCTGTGTGTCTCTGCTGAGCTTGGGTGCATGTAGCTGGAAACAAAATGTTACATGCATAAAAGTGATTTCTTAATTATTTTTCCAATGATGGTTTGTAATTATTTTATGTGCATGGACCCTCATATAGGCTCTGTATTTCCAAGTAAGCCGTCCCTGCTGTTTGACCTGGTTTGTCCTTGACCTACACAGCATAGTTAAAGAGCAGTGACTGAACACTTGAAATAAGCAGTTATTGTTGTAGTTCTTTCTGCAATGGTCCCCAGCAATATGGGCTCAGTTGTAAGGTACCGGTAAGTATTATAGATGTTTGACATCGCAGGGCAGTATGCCACTGTTTGAACTACATAAATTACCTAGGCCTACTCATACAGATTTGATAGCCTGAGTTAACACTATGTATATCGTTTATACCTCCACCAGGAAGGTTATACTTTGGTCTTGGTAGGTTGTCTGTCTGTCTGTCTGTCTATCTGTTCCTCTGTCCGTCTGATTATCTTAAAAGTAATGAACGGATTCACATGTAATTGTTAACAGAGGTGTGTCTCGGGCCAAGGGCCCAACCAGACATGTAGGAGGATGCTACGCCACCGAAGGCCTGAGACACTGTCACTGGATTTAATCATGGTCTCTTGGCTTGAAATAAGACTCCCCTGGTATGTATTTCAAACAAATTTGTATTCCTCTCGGTCAAAATATTTTTGTGTCAACCATGGGGACCAAATGGTGTTTTAAATTTGTAACTAATAAGTCATCATAGATGACTTATTAGTTAGCTCTTTCTACTTTATTTGAATACCTATATGTTATGTATCTATGGTCATTGTAAATATTTTAATTCTTTCAGTTTGGGGATCAATTTTATATATAGACGTCTATACACGGCATATTCTGCCGTGTATAGTCTGCCCTCGCGCTAGCATAACACTTTGACCAGTGTTGACTGCTAGACTAATTGTTGTCATCTGCCGAGTGCCTCAATCTATTGTAAAGCTTCCAAGCATCATGTCCGCGCTCTTTGAAAATAAAAACTGTACAAAAACTAGGTTTACTTGACAGAGTGCTAGGTGAGCGTCGGTGTAAAAGAGAAGACGGCGTGTTCTGAATGACCCAGTGCACAAGGTGTCATGTTACAAATATAATGGCCTGGATGTCTGCGGCACAGACAATCAGAAAAGTAGTTTGTCATCGTGATACATAGTATAATGTATATGATATTTATTCCACACCAGACGTGTAAAGTCATTCTGAGAATATCAAAGTGGATTGTTATGGGTCGTGCAGACATAGTTTTATTTTAGTCCTACCTTTCAATCTGTTTTCGACACATTGTTTCACAACTGTAAGTCAAGTATTGAGCTATAATACATGATCAGTTACAGCAGCTGCGCGCGGAGCCCATCCATCTCATTGTAAGGTAAATGTGAGTAGCTCCTCAGCAAACAAAAAAATGTATAACATTTGCACAATGTTGGGCCAACGTCGAAGACGTTGGGCCGACGTTGTACAAATGTTATACAAATGTTTTGTATTGGCTGTGTTGGGTGGCATGTAAGCATAATAAGAGCACACTTCACCTGCTAGAACACGATCAACTCACATTTCAAACTCTCAGAAAAAATTTCAATGAACAGATTAAATAGTAACCTATCAGGCCTACCCTGAGTAATCGATGATCTTATTTCTGACATTAGAATATCAAATTATAAGTTATACGTAATTAAATACTCTGTACATCTACATATATATAAACTTCAAAGTAACATAATATCAAATTATAGGTCTCATGACATTAAACGTGAACATATATTTAAGTGGATCAACTTACCAAGTCTGGTATCTGTTCACGTTTTCTGTACTGAAACAGTCAGAAACATACGATCATAAGTAATTAAGCTATTTCACAATACTTTTATTCACGTACAAATCAGTTTAACATTTCAAGTACACTGAAGAACAATAAGTCATAATTATCAATAAAATGTGAACCCTTTCAGCCCTGAGCGCGACTCTACTCGTTACCCGTACTTTTTTTTATTATAAAATGTCCCTTTATGTGAGATAAAGTGATGGTTAATCAGTAGGAATTATAAATGGTTGGTCTCAGATTAGAGTAATGAGTTATTTTCCATCCACATGAAGTTATGGTTCGCTGTTACGTGGATGAAATTTACATAAGATAACCTGACGACAAAAAGGGTTAGGTAATTGTGAGTTTTCACAATTTATATTTTTTGATGATATGAAGAGATGAAAACAAATGGTATTAGGAGATGAAAACAAATGGTATTAAGGGATGAAAACATATGATATTAGGAGATAAAACAGATGGTATTAGGAGATGAAAACAAATGGTATTAAGAGATTTAAACATATTATATTAGGAGATAAAACAGATGGTATTAGGAAATGAAAACAGATGGTATTAGGAGCTGAAAACAGATGATATTAGGAGATGAAAACAAATGGTATTAAGAGATGAAAACAGACGGTATTAGGAGATAAAACAGATGATATTAGGGGATGAAAACAGATGATATTAAGAGATGAAAACATATGATATTAGGAGATGAAAACAGATGATATTAAGAGATCAAAACAGACGGTATTAGGGGATAAAACAGATGATATTAGGAGATGAAAACAGATGATATTGAGAGATAAAAACAGATGGTATTAGGATATAAAACAGATGATATTAGGAGATGAAAACGGATGATATTGAGAGATGAAAACAGATGGTATTAGGAGATAAAACAGCTGTTATTAGGAGATGAAGACAGATGATATCAGGAAATAAAAACAGAAGAAATTAGGAGATAAAACAGATGGTATTAGGAAATGAAAACATATCATATTAAGAGATGAAAACAGATGGTATTAGGAGTTGAAAACAGATGGTATTAGGAGATGAAGACAGATGATATTAGGAGATGAAAACAGATGAAATTAGGAGATAAAAACAGATGGTATTAGGAAATTAAAACAGATGATATTAGGAAATGAACACAGATGATATTAGGAGATAAAAACAGATGGTATTAGGAAATGAAAACAGATGGTATTACGAGATGAAGACAGCTGATATTAGGAGATGAAAACAGATTATATTAGGAGATGAAAACAGATGGTATTAGGAGATGAAAAAAAGATGATAAAAAGAGATGAAAACAGATGATATTAGGAGGGTTCAAATTATTAATTAATCAATATCGTGAAAATTAAGTAATAATTATACTTCTTTCAGAAATGCTTCCAGCAAACACGCGACCTTGGCCCAATGTTGTTTTAATGATGCCCCACCTTATATCAGCACTCAATCAACGTTTTGTTTTCTGGCATGTGTGTTTATTTTAATCCACTTTGATCTGAGCATTTTCAATTTCAAACCATATTTTATAAAAGCACCAAGAGAATCTTTGTACAATAATATTTGTCCAATCGCATTTTTGTATAAGAAGCATCACATTTTCCACTCAGACAAGTGGCCCTTTATGACGCCTGAGGTCCAGGACATATACGTTAGGCCTACATCATACATCATGTTACGCAACCACTGTGAAATGCACTGCCTGCAGAATTTAGGAATTTAACGGACTCGGTTAAGTTCAAAAATAATTTGAAGACTCATTTATTTAGAGAAGCATATGGTGGTCTCCTTAATGCCTCATACACATTACTGCGCCCATGAATCTAATGAGAAATGACGGCGCATTACAAAATGTTTTTTCTAATGTTTTTTTTCTAATACACACAAGCTTTATTTACCCGTAATAACCCTCACAGCGCTGAAAATTCTTATATAAACCAAGAGACCAAAGGTTTGTTTTCAATTTTTCCTCTTTATTTGAATACCTATGGTATGGGTCAACCGCCATAACAAGTAGTTTACTCTTTGAGTGCGGGGAGCGACTTTAAACGTCTAATGTCGGTCCCGCGCTTAAAAGGTTGTGTCTCGCTACAGCGACCCACACCTTCAAATAATTCAAAAAAAATACTTACGTTGTGAATAATTTCAATCAAAATATATGACAATCGCGACCCACAACTTTAGTGGTTGACAATTACTAGATGTATGCAATTTGAATCCAAACCTATGACGATCTAAAACAATAATGCTCATCTCCCAAACAATAATGTTCATCTCCCATGCAATAATGTTCATCTCCCAAACAATAATGCTCATCTCCCAAACAATAATGCTCATCTCCCAAACAATAAATTTCATCTCCCAAACAATAATGCTCATCTCCCAAACAATAATGCTTATCTCCCAAACAATAATGTTCATCTCCCAAACAATAATGCTCATCTCCCAAACAATAATGCTCATCTCCCAAACAATAATGCTCATCTCCCAAACAACAATGCTCTTCTCCCAAACAATAATGCCCATCTCCCAAACAATAATGCTCATCTCACAAACAATAATGCTCTTCTCTCAAACAATAATACTCATCTCCCTAACAATAATGCTCATCTCCCAAACAATAACGCTCATCTCCCAAACAATTATGCTCATCTCCCTAACAATAATGCTCATCTCCAAAACAATAATACTCATCTCCCAAACAATAATGCTCATCTCCCAAACAATAAGGCTCATTTTCCAAACAATAATGCTCATCTCCCTAACAATAATGCTCATCTCCCAAACAATAACGCTTATCTCCCAAACAATTATGTTCATCTCCCTAACAATAATGCTCATCTCCAAAACAATAATACTCATCTCCCGAATAATAATGCTCATCTCCCTAACAAAAATGCTCATTTCCCTAACGCTGATGCTCATCTCCCTAAGAATAATGCTCATCTCCCAAACAACAAGGCTTATTTCCCTTACAATAATGCTCATCTCCCAAACAATAATGCTCATCTCCCTAACAATAATGCTCATCTCCCTAACAATAATGCTCATCTCCCAAACAATAAGGCTCATTTCCCTAACAATAATGCTCATCTCCCAAACAATAATGCTCATCTCCCTAACAATAATGCTTATCTCCCAAACAATAATACTCATCATCTCCCAAACAATAATGCTCATCTCCCAAACAATAAGGCTCATTTCCCAAACGATAATGCTCATCTCCCAAACATTAATGCTCATTCCCATCTCCCAAACAATAATGCTCATCTCCTTAACAATAAGGCTCATCACCCAAACAATAACGCTCATCTCCCAAACAATAATGCTCATCTCCCTAACAATAATGCTCATCTCCCAAACAATAATACTCATCTTCCAAACAATAATTCTCATCTCCCTAACAATAATGCTCATTTCCCAAACAATAATGCTCATCTCCCTAACAATAATGCTCATCTCCCAAACAATAATGCTCATCTTCCTAACAATAATGCTCATCTCCCAAACAATAATGTTCATCCCCCTAACAATAATGCTCATCTCCCAAACAGTAATACTCATCTCCCAAACAATAATGCTCATCTCCCAAACAATAAGGCTCATTTCCCAAACAATAATGCTCATCTCCCAAACAATAAGGCTCATTTCCCAAACAATAATGCTCATCTCCCAAACAATAATGCTCATCTCCCAAACAATAAGGCTCATTTCCCAAACAATAATGCTCATCTCCCAAACAATAATGCTCATTCTCATCTCCCAAACAATAATGCTCATCTCCCTAACAATAATGCTCATCTCCCAAACAATAACGCTCATCTCCCAAACAATAATGCTCATTTCCCAAACAATAAAGCTCATTTCCCAAACTATAATGCTCATCTCCCAAACAGTAATGCTCATCCTCACCTCCCAAACAATAATGCTCATCTCCCTAACAATAATGCTCATCTTCCAAACAATAATACTCATCTCCCAAACAATAATTCTCATCTCCCTAACAATAATGCTCATTTCCCAAACAATAATGCTCATCTCCCTAACAATAATGCTCGTCTCCCTAACAATAATGCTCATCTCCCAAACAATAATGTTCACCCCCCTAACAATAATGCTCATCTCCCAAACAATAATGCTCATCTCCCAAACAATAATACTCATCTCCCAAACAATAATGCTCATCTCCCAAACAATAAGGCTCATTTCCCAAACAATAATGCTCATCTCCCAAACCATAAGGCTCATTTCCCAAACAATAATGCTCATCTCCCAAACAATAAGGCTCATTTCCCAAACAATAATGTTCATCTCCCAAACGAAAATGCTCATTCTGATCTCCCAAACAATAATGCTCATCTCCCTAACAATAATGCTCATCACCCAAACAATAATGCTCATCTCCCAAACAATAATGTTCATCTCCCTAACAATAATGCTCATCTCCCAAACAATAATACTCATCGTCCAAACAATAATTCTCATCTCCCTAACAATAATGCTCATTCCCCAAACAATAATACTCATCTCCCTAACAATAATACTCATCTCCCAAACAATAATACTCATCTCCCAAACAATAATTCTCATCTCCCTAACAATAATGCTCATTTCCCAAACAATAATGCTCATCTCCCTAACAATAATGCTCATCTCCCAAACAATAAGGCTCATCTCCCTAACAATAATGCTCATCTCCCAAACAATAAAGCTCATTTCCCAAACTATAATGCTCATCTCCCAAACAATAAAGCTCATTTCCCAAACTATAATTCTCATCTCCCTAACAATAATGCTCATTTCCCAAGCAATAATGCTCATCCCCCTAACAATAATGCTCATCTCCCAAACAATAAGGCTCATCTCCCTAACAATAATGCTCATCTCCCAAACAATAAAGCTCATTTCCCAAACTATAATGCTCATCTCCCTAACAATAATGCTCATCTCCCTAACAATAATGCTCATCTCCCAAACAATAATGCTCATCTGCCAAACAATAATGCTCATCTCCCAAACAATAAGGCTCATTTCCCAAACAATAATGCTCATCTCCCAAACAATAAGGCTCATTTCCCAAGCAATAATGCTCATCTCCCAAACAATAATGCTCATTCTCATCTCCCAAACAATAATGCTCATCTCCCTAACAATAATGCTCATCACCCAAACAATAACGCTCATCTCCCAAACAATAATGCTCATCTCCCTAACAATAATGCTCATCTCCCAAACAATAATACTCATCTTCCAAACAATAATTCTCATCTCCCTAACAATAATTCTCATTTCCCAAACAATAATGCTCATCTCCCTAACAATAATGCTCATCTCCCAAACAATAATGCTCATCTCCCAAACAATAATGCTCATCTCCCAAACAATAATGCTCATTTCCCAAACAATAATGCTCATCTCCCTAACAATAATGCTCATCTCCCAAACAATAATGCTCATTTCCCAAACAATAAAGCTCATTTCCCAAACTATAATGCTCATCTCCCAAAACATAATGCTCATTCTCACCTCCCAAACAATAATGCCCATCTCCCTAGCAATAATGCTCATCTCCCAAACAATAATACTCATCTCCCAAACAATAATTCTCATCTCCCTAACAATAATGCTCATTTCCCAAACAATAATGCTCATCTCCCTAACAATAATGCTCATCTCCCAAACAATAATGCTCATCTCCCTAACAATAATGCTCATCTCCCAAACAATAATGCTCATCCCCCTAACAATAATGCTCATCTCCCAAACAATAATACTCATCTCCCAAACAATAATGCTCATCTCCCAAACAATAAGGCTCATTTCCCAAACAATAATGCTCATCTGCCAAACAATAAGGCTCATTTCCCAAACAATATTGCTCATCTCCCTAACAATAATGCTCATCTCCCAAACAATAATGCTCATCTCCCAAACAATAATGCTCATCTCCCGAACAATAATGCTCATCCCCCTAACAATAATGCTCATCTCCCAAACAATAATACTCATCTCCCAAACAATAATGATCATCTCCCAAACAATAAGGCTCATTTCCCAAACAATAATGCTCATCTCCCAAACAATAATGCTCATCTCCCAAACAATAATTCTCATCTCCCAAACAATAATTCTCATCTCCCAAACAATAATGCTCATCTCCCTAACAATAATGCTCATCTCCCAAACAATAATACTCATCTCCCAAATAATAATGCTCATCTCCCAAACAATAATGCTCATTTCCCAAACAATAATGTTCATCTCCCAAAAAATAATGCTCATCTCCCATGCAATAATGCTCATCTCCCAAACAATAATGCTCATCTTCCATGCAATTGTTTTGTTTTTGTTTTAAAGACAAACAAAACACTTTAACGTTTACAGCGTCATAATCTGACGTCTGTAGACGTCAGATTATGACGTCTAAAGTCGATCCCCGGGCTGTAAGAGTAAAAATGACATAGGTATAGGTATTCAAATGAATCAGAAAGAGCTAACTAAGACATTAATGATGATTTTAAATTGAATAAAACCCTTTGGTCTCCATGATTAATATAAAATTAATTCAGCGTTGTAAGGGTTACAGGAAATAGATTAATACATCATACAAACATAGTGTTTGACTTGACTTTACCCTTTAAGCGCTAAGTATGACTATAATCGTTTTAGCAGGCTGAATCACAGTTATTGGGAATGGAATGAGTGTTTAAACATCAACATTTGCATATGTTTGGTCTCAAATTACACAAATATGACTAACTTTAACTAATTTTAGTTGCGGTAGCGAGACACAGCTCCAAGTGGGTGAAAATTTAAGTAAGATAACTCTGAGGTATGTCCGTTTTCTGGTTATTTTATCCTCTCGTCAAATGCCATGTTAACCCTTGTCCTGCTGAATTGCTTCAATTGTATTTTTCGTCATTTGAAGCTGGAATTGCTAACGCAATTTCCAGCTTCAAATGACGAAAAATATTACTATTTATGAAAAAAGACATGTCTAAAATTAAATTATTGGATCAACTAAGCATCTACTAAAATTTTTTTTATCAAAATTAAGTGATATTTGTATTGATCTAAAACTTCCTTAACCCCGTATATATCCGGGCATAGCAGGACAAGGGTTAAGATAGTAGGCCCTAATTATACGCAAATGCTTAATTCAAGATATATCATTTTCTGGTGTATTTTAACCTGACACTAAATGTCATGTGTCACTGTGTAGGTGCGACACTGGGGTGTATGTCAGAATAAAGTGGTTTGTTGTGTATGGTCATAACGAGTGCTGGACCCACTGACATCATATATTCTCATAAGGCAAAGAAGATTGTAAATGTAATCAGATAGGCACATTGTTTTATAATACAATAGCAAAAGTTACTTACTGACTTATTCGTCATTAAATGCACTTATTGTCCATATATTTTAAATAGCATGTCTTTTTACACAACTAAACCTCATACATGTTCTGTGTGGCACGCTCTGTGGCGAGTTTATTCTATGTAAAATACTGGCGTCTTGTCACTTGATATTGAAGTGGGAGATAAATTATGTAAAATGTGTTCGTGGTTAGCAGAAATGAAAAGAAATGCATACGCTTAAGTAAATACTGATTGTTTGTACATGCACCGCACTCGTTCTTACAAATACTACATTAACAACAGTTTATAATTATTAGCATGATTCGTGTTTTAAGTTTAAACATTATATATTAAGATACTTCACAACAAAACATATCTTTACAAAAGTCAATACGGGTTCAAGCAAAAACATTCTAACATATGAAATACTTGACGGGCAAACACATACAGACAGACAAGCAGGTTGACGAGCTCGTTATTATTTCTACACTCTGGGCTGCTGTCAGTTATTTATTTGAATGATTGACATAACTAAACAAGTTATGTATTTTAATCAATTTTTATTGGCGATGAAATAACTTTTCCAAGTACTATGTATTCAATTTATTAGCACTCGAATGTAAGTGTATTTGATAAATAAACGAATGCCTATATACGCTCTGATAAAGGAATGCCTATATATTCTCTGAATAAACGAATTTCTATATACTCCCTGATAAACGACCTAACCTCACTCTGTGATAAACGAATGCCTATATAATCTGTGATAAACGAATGCCTATATAGTCTGTGATAAACGAATGCCTACATACCCTCTGATAAAGGACATATATGTAGTATTTACAATGTTTTTATGCTTCAGAAATCAACACAAAAACTAAATTAGAAGTGGTAAGTGGTAATAACAAAACAATTTTATTTTGAAATGTCCCTCTTTATTTTTTATATCATTTCAAACTAAATTTAGTAATTATCTTAAGTACGTTACGCTGATGCTACTTCACATTAATTCCTAATACTTTTCGCTATAGGAGCACAAGTGTTGATAAGGGTGAGCATTGTACTGTAGATTAAAAGGTAAAAATCTATAGATTATCTATAGTTTTAATTTTTGTTTGAACAAATTAAGAGTCAATGTGTACGGTAATTTGTTTAATAAGACCATTTCACTCAAATAGAGATAATTATAGTTTTACGTGAGCTCGTCGCTGCAACTGATTAATGTCAATATATAGTTCAGTTTATTATATTTTGATGTTAATAAATACACAGCTGTTTTTTTATGTGAACCCTTTAAGTGCTAACTACGTCTATAGCCGTTTTTAATGTTAATAAATACACAGCTGTTTTTTATGTGAACCCTTTAAGTGCTACCTACGTCTACAGCCGTTTGCAGCCTTTGTATTTGTACTTCAAACAGAAAAATTAGAAGGAGAGATTGACATTAAATTAGCTACATCCACTCTTTGTTTTAACCCTTACAACATTGGATTAATTTTGTAAAATAAATTTGTGATCATCATAAAGGTCTAAGTTAGCTCTTTCTGATTCATTTGAATACCTATGTTATTGGGCTACGACCATTAGAAATATTTTAACTCGGTGCGGGGATCCACTTTAGTCGTCAAAATCTGACGTCTACAGACGTCAGATTCTGACGACTAAAGTCGATCCTCGCGCTGTAAGGGTTGAATTGAATTGTGTATATAATAATCAAGTATTTTTACTCACTTGAAGCTGTGGATCGTGGTAGCGGGACAGAATTTCAAATGAGTAAAATAATCATTTTTATAATTTAGCGCTTTATAGGTTAAACTACTTGTCAAATCAATTTCCAAAAACTGATTATCAATCACTGCAACTCACAGATGCCTGTGAAGCGAAAAAGCGGTAACTGCTTACTTGTGACGTCAGCAGCTACTGCCTTTTGACTTTGCACTGCAGTACTAGCATCTGCCAGTACCTGATTAATTTGACAGTTCAAATCAACATTTAATTAGTTAGCAAAAGTGTAATCACCCGCCACATGGTGTTATGTGTTAGCAACCACTCCATTTGTGAGCAGTGAGCGCCACCGAAACGCCATCGATTAAACCACAATTAACGCCCCCGAAATACATTTTTATTATTAAGCTTACCTATTACCTAACCTGGCCTAACTCGTGACCAATTATGATTCCACTCGTCTGATATTTTTTGAAACAATGTATCGGTTCTTTATTGTGAGAGAGCATTTTTAAAACACCTTCCAAAAAGATGTCGGTCTTTTTATCCATTTCTGGTGATGTGATCATCTTACGATTCAGATACATATACTGCTTTCTAACCCAAAATGAAGTTTTTAGGTTCCACTATTAGGGTAAGCTGGTATGACATGGGTGTAAGAATACATTGTACGCTTCTCAAGTGTTAATTATGTAAATTAATACAGTGTCACGTGTCGACGTCAGCCAATAAATGGACATTAATTATTTATGCACGTACTTCGCGTCACACGCATTTTACCTGACACGTCTCGCAAGCGTCAGCTCAAAAATGGGCCAACATCGCAGACGATGGTCCGGCTTTGATTTGACGGTAAGCCAGCTGAGGTTGATGTAGGTTATGATGTGTTTATTCTCCTTGGGATGAGCCGCAATTAGTGGTTATCCTCCGCACACAGAACACTCTCTTCACACGCTGTTATTGTAATTAGTAAATGAAATAAACAGTAGTTGCTAACAAACAAAACATGCAAGGGTTAATAAAAAACACGTAGTTCGCGTGCAAGGCCCATCACCGTACTGAACAGGAACTCTCAAATCTACTTACACAGATACATTACAAATCTGAGCACAACCACGTTTATACACAAGTTATACTCCCAATCTGAACACGACCACGTTTACGCGATCACCTTCCACATCTGAACACGATCACGTTTATACACAGTTATACTCCCGATCTGAACACGACCACGTTTACACAATTACATTCCCGATCTGAACACGACCACATTTATACGGTTACATTCCCAATCTGAACACGACCACGTTTACACGGTTACATTCCCAATCTCAACACGACGACGTTTACACAATTACTCTCCGGATCCTAACACGACCACGTTTACATAGCTTCACATTCCGGATATGAAGACGACCACGTTTCTTCTCCATTGTGTGATCCCCCATTCCCCACTGATTATTTACAAAGATTAATAAATAGCATAATTCCGCGAAAATAATATAAATATAAAAAAACTGTCATAATGTGTCCTGCGTCAATTGTCGTGACAATTATGTTTTTTGTAGCCTACATGCACATTTTATTCGATGCGGCAATCGGAAACTTTTTCAGGCAAACTCAACTTGTGAAGATCTGGGATTTCAATGCAATTCAAATGCCGAATAGCAACACACGCTTCGCCAGCACGACATCGCTGCCACTACATTGACTTTCTGCATTCAACTCGCATGCAACATAGTCTTTCCAAATATATGACACTAGATTACAACAGCAGCTATACAACATTAGTAATGGTGGCTATACTCACTCGCGATGGACAATTCTGTAACATATGGAAAGCATAGCATGTACATATAATATATATTATGACAAGTATTCTAATTGGGTCGATAAAACATCTATCTATAAATTTATTTTTATTATTTCATTATCTCCCCCTGCAGAGACGGTGCGCTGTCCCGATGTTGTTTTTATGTTGGGACATAGTCTTTGAGTCTGGCTCAACATTGGTCAACTAAACATTGGGCAAATGCTTCTATTTTCTGGGACGTTCTCCTACATTAACCCTCTAAACGCCGGTGCCGTTTATATTCATTGTGTGCAATTTTTATTAGCACATTACATATCAGCTTTTAAACCTGTTAACCTTTTCACCACCATACATGACGGAAATTTCCGTCGTCATTCGTCAATGAACGTAACCATAAAAACATTTATGTATTTTTCGTCATTTGAAGCTGGAAATTGCGTTAGCAATTCCAGCTTCAAATGACGAAAAATAGAACTCCTACACCAGTATATCTGGATCTTGGCATGCACCCCGGCCTGGAAGTCAAAGGGTTAAAGATAAAAGTGACATTAATCAGCAACATTTGAAATCTGATGACCTCCATTTTGTTGAATCTGAATAATTTCCACTCACTTGAAGTTGTGGATCGCGTCAGCGAGACACAACGTCAAGTGAGTGAAAATTCCAATTGAATAATTTGGCGGTTAAAGGGTTAACCCTCTGTGTGTCACGGATGAAAATGACGAAATTCTGACTGGATCCCATTCCAGTGGTCTAAACTACGGATATTTATGTTTATTGCTTTATAGAAATTATCTTGCTATAGTCCAACCGATAAACCTGACCGATAAATATTCCAAACCAACACAAAATAATTTGAAAATGTTATAACATTTTTCGTAGGTTCTAGAAAATATATTTAAACATAAGCAAAAACATTTAAAAAAACGTTATATAACGCTATATATTCAAAAATATTTTTTGGAAATATTTTAAAGCATTTTTATAACGTCATAACACATTTTTGAAGCATTTCTGTGATTTTTTCTAATATTTAGACAATGTTTGGTAGATATTTTTACACCCTACATAATAGTTAGTCAGTTTTCCCAATATTTACAAACTATTTGTTTGCTTGCTGATAAATATCATGTTGAAATTTAGGAACAGGAGAAGAGGACACAAGTGAAGGCTTCATACACATAGTAACTGTTATGATATCATATTTTTCCCAGAAAACACGACATAATATGCTGGCCCTGTGTGACAGACTGTAAACAGCTGTGGATCAGCACAGGACCAACGCACTGTATATCATAAACGATAAGCATCGTCTCGTCTCCCGCTTTGACCCAACATTTTCCCAATTACTTCCGAGCCGCCAACAGGCGAGCCCGTCATACGGCCATCATCAGCTAACAGGGAAATACGACATGACTTCGTTTGTATCATTTTATTGAGATTTAACATGTTTACCACGTGGCCTACGTCTGGTGCGTGACTGGATGAGTGGATACACTCTAAGATAGATGTGTCTGATCTATGCACACCACATACATTTGAACTATTTGAAATACTGTATATACAAATTTATCCTCCACTAGCAATCAAAGTGTTGTAAGTGCCACTCATTTGTGTGGCACTTACACCACTTTGACTGCCAGGGGAGGACATAAGGGGAACTGATTCACAGACAACCACCCACGCTGCGCGTCTCAAGTGCAGCCCAGATTATTACAAATTACACAAATTCAGAGGATTGTATTATAAAAAATGTGATAAATAGCGTGGACTACTCACCCGTGGGTGTAACTGCATCATCCGAGTAGAGGCAAGCACGAAACAAAAAAAGAACATGTTAGTTTTCCAGTTAGAGCAGGTGCGCGATCAATCAACTAGAAAATCCACAGTGGCTTTGTCGTCCCCGGTTTCTCGCCTACTGCTTCCTGCCCGGTTCAATGGCGGTTCAATATCACGTTAAACCGTTCGACAACATTTAGATAACAAAATAAATAATTGAACAACCCGACGCGCAATAATCTTTGTTTTTAAGGAGTATTTTATACTTAATACAACAAAACATATACAAAACAAAAGAAAAATAGAATGGCTACAAAACTAAGACGACAGAACTACGTACTGTTTGCAAAGATTTTAAACTGACTGTTTTTGTTATGCCAATGTCATACAGAATGTTTGATAGAATATTTCAGTTTTTTTTCTTAAATACGTTTGTTTAATTGTCCATAGTCTCATATCTGACAAGTTAAACAACGCTGTATCAACGTCGAATCATCATCGTGTAACCGGTGGAAATGTAGCGTGGAGGAATGTGTAGGCCTACTTCGTTAGACCATAGCTGTTTTCATTTAATATTTGACGTTCGATTTAAGACAAACGTGTTACACGATAGATTATTTAACATCACTTTTGTCCAAAACTTGCTAACATCATCAATTGATTGACGGGAACAAACCCTAACAAGGCGCGCCGAGAGCCATGTAAAGTAAATAATTAGGTTATCTTATTTAAAAACAAACAAAATGTCTCCACGCGTATGATGGAGCTTAACACTTTACCCGATAATTAGGTTATCTTATTTAAAAACAAACAAAATGTCTCCACGCGTATGATGGAACTTAACACTTTACCCGATAATTAGGTTATCTTATTAACAACAAACAAAATGTCTCCACGCGTATGATGGAACTTAACACTTTACCCGATAATTAGGTTATCTTATTTAAAAACAAACAAAATGTCTCCACGCGTATGATGGAACTTAACACTTTACCCGATAATTAAGTTATCTTAGGAGACAAACAAAATTCCCCACGCGTATGATGGAACTTAACACTTTACCCAATAATTAAGTTATCTTATTTAAAAACAAACAAAATGTCTCCACGCTTATGATGGAACTTAACACTTCACCCGATAATTAGGTTATCTTATTTAAAAACAAACAAAATGTCTCCACGCGTATGATGGAACTTAACACTTTACCCGATAATTAGGTTATCTTATTTAAAAACAAACAAAATGTCCCCACGCGTATGATGGAACTTAACACTTTACCCGATCATTAAGTTATCTCATTTAAAATGTCACCCACTTTAAGTCGTGTCTCGCAACCGAGACCCACAACTTTAGGTGGGTGAAAATTACATTAATTTGCGACCAAACATTTTCAAATATTGATGCTTAAACTGTCAATAAATTATTCATTTCTAACACCTGTTAATCTAACAGATTGAAAAGGTCAGTAATCGTGCTTAGCGATATGCTTCAATACATGCTGCTGGTTAAGTATGACGGTCGATTATTAGAACAGTCTTTATGACAAATGGAAGAATTTAATTAGAATACGAATGACGGGAACATGACCTAATTATATTTTATTGTCTCAATATCGAAGACAGGCGTTTACTTATAATTTTATCATTTGATTTTGTAACCACTTAGAGATGTTGGGCCCGTCACCATCAGTTCAAAGTGGTTACAGAAATACCCATAGTGGTGATCGGCCGTCAACGTTTAACCCTTTCAGTGCGGGGATCGTTTTTAGACGTCAGAATATGACGTCTGTAGACGTCAGATTCTGACGTCTACAGACGATCCCCGCACTAAAAGAATTAAAAAATTATAAAGACCTTGGACCCATAACATACAGGTATTCAAATGAAGCAGAAAGAGCTAACTAAGATAATCATGATGATTTCAAATAGAAAAAACACTCTTTGGTCTCCATGGTTTATACACAAAATATTTCAGTGCTATAAGGGTTAATTAACCAAATGCTGGGGCCGAGTCGTGAACGGTGGTCCAGCAAGGGTCCGACATGGGTGACCGCCTGGTGAAAGCCGCAGAGATATTAGGCTAGTATATTGCTGTTAGTAGTAAACATATAACGTGGAGAAGCCAATATTCTCCTGAAATATATAACGTGAGCCTGAACCTCCTAAAAAGGTTAAATGTTCAA
This sequence comes from Flabesymbios commensalis, assembly GCA_964017125.1. Taxonomy (NCBI): domain Eukaryota; kingdom Metazoa; phylum Annelida; class Polychaeta; order Terebellida; family Flabelligeridae; genus Flabesymbios; species Flabesymbios commensalis. The sequence goes on along the minus strand of OZ024914.1, from coordinate 69,100,742 downwards.
CTTTTGTGCTAATTAACCCTTTAACCGCAAAATTATTTATTTCGAATTTTCACCCACTTGAAGTTGTGTCTTGCTGACGCGATCCACAACTTCAAGTGAGTGAAAATTATTCAGATTTGACACAATGGAGGTCAACTCTTTTCAAATATTGCTGATTGATGTCATATTTTATTTTTAACATGTATAAAAGGTGGTACTTAATGTGCTAATAAAAAAATGACAAGCCGCGGCACCGGCGGTTAAAGGGTAAGCACTGTGCCGTAATCGTTTGCATCGTTTTTTATTAGCACTTTCACAGCACCATTCGAAGTTACATTTTTTCTCTGATCAACAAAATTTGAAAACAGTTATCCCCGATTTGACGAATCTAATTAATTTAGCTAACATGGCTGCTAAAGGGTTAATTGTCATTCATAGGGGTTGCACAACTCAATCACGTTTTAGCCCGGTATGTATATAAAGCCCCGTTAAAGCTATATAAGGCACATTCAGCCTTCTATCTGATAAAGATAAAATCTTATCAAACAGCCAATCAACGACGGGAAATTAATTTGTTCGGGACTTGCCAAGCAGGAAATTAGATCAGTTCTCCGGCGAGTATTGCCGTGCAAGACCATAATACAGTGGCTGCTCGTTTTTAAGTTAGTCAGCTACTGTCTTTTGGTTTCAGCGTAGATTAGAGACCCGCAGTTTGCGCAGCCTCACTGCGACATAATTAAGACCACGTGACACTGAACTGAGTGACGTAACAGGATAATGAGAATGGATGAACTAAGGCTGCGCGTGATCTGCGCGTGGTCACTCCCTTTCTCTCCGACGGCATTGTCTGCACAGCAGACGCAGAAACTCGAAAAGAGATGCCACCCGAAACAGACTGAGTTATCTTTTTCACATAAGCCAGCTGACTTCTAGAGTATGATGTGGCAAATAATTTGTTGGAGCGCTCCGAGTCATACTATAGCCAGGACAAAATATTGAAATATGCTGACCCACAGTAGTTTTTGTACCTAAAATGTGATAACTTGTCTTTAGGCCCATTTTTATATGCCAAATCGAATGGTGCCCAGTGACAAAACTGATAATCGTCAAAAACCTTTCAAAATGGCCGCCAAATCCAAGATGGCCGCCAAAATATACATTGTCGTTTTTCATAAGAGACTTTTGTCAATTTGTACATTTTGAAAGATCAGGTCCAAAGGTCAATATAATACTTAATTTTAAAATACTTTGAAGACCTTTATTTCAATCGAAGTGTAATTTACGTTTGAAGTTCATCCAGAGGTCATTTAAAGGGCAAAACTTGAAAAATTAACTTATATAACTTATATAACACAATATGCCTAGAATCCAATGTAATACCTCATTTTTAACTAATTTGGGCTCACTGATTACGTTGGAATCGCTATTTTTATGTTTTATGGTCATTCTGAGGTCGAAACCAAAGCTGCCAATGAAAATATTTCTTTTTTATATGTGACATTGTTAATTTGTATGTTCTGAGTATTATGTAATGAATTGAAACTAATGCCTTATTTGAACTACCTTAAATTGCAATGAAATTATATTTTATGTTTCAAGATCAGTTAAATGTCAAACCGAGAATCAGTGACAATCTTAAAATTTCAACATCTGACATAATAGGCCCAGTATTTAATATAATACATCATTTTCGAATAACAAAGTAAACCAGTGACGTTACAATTATGGTGCAATACACCAGAAAAATCAACAGAAAACATTCAAAATACCTGCCAAATCAAAATGTACGTTGTCGAGTTCATTCAACCCCAGGACCCCAATATCATATCAAATTGTATATATTTCTTTTTATTTAAAATTGGATAGTTTTCTTATCGTGTGTCAGATCGATTTTTCCCCAGTAATAGCCAGGGAAATAATTAGAAAACACTTAAAACTGCCTCCAAAACCGAAATGGCCATTAAAATGTAGGTTGTCAGGGCTCGTTCAATTTATGTACGCTAATGATCACCCTCAGTGCTTATTTTTACAAGTTCAAGGATAATCTGTATCAAAGAAAATATTGTTGTTTATAAGTATATAAAGAAGTAATTCAAGATGGCTGCCAGCAAGTAGAAACACTATTTTAGATACATTCTATATGTCTGCCATTGAGAGTCACACATAACAATATAAATGTCATTAATACCGTTTCTGTTATTTTTGTCTCTTCTATTATGCACAAATAATGCAACATCAAATGCAGCATTAGATAACTGCAAGCACATAATCCTATTATAAAAAATTAACAGAATAATACTTAAGTGATCAAATCCATCTCCGTATACATGAATCTATAGTTCCCATGATCGCGCAATTCAAGGTCTACTGCTTATAATTCTTGCATGAGCACCGCTTGGTGTCACAAGCGCCCTCACGGTCCCATGGTGTGACTTCTTCGATCTAATCACTTGAGGTAGTGATAGAGTGTCATCCTGAAAGGATCTAGCTCTACACCCTACATATAGCTACGTCTTGTTGAAGAAATCTCCACTTATCACTGGAGAGGCTGGGTTTGAGTAGTCGATTGGATGAATCATTCTTACTCAGTTGCAAGAATATTGTCTTATTTTAGGCCTGTGTTTCACGTTAGGTGTCGGGGGCGTCTGAAAAAATAGGATTTTTAAGAAATAGTGAACAAACGCATAGAAAGGTGGTGGAAGTTGGATCGCTGGACATCCTGGCAATGTGATTCTAGAGGCGTGTATTGTTTTCTCTCAATGATAGCTATAATTTGCATTCTATCGCACCATTGCCACCAATTTAAAATGCTGCTTCAGAAGTGATCAGATTGATATAGAAACAGGTTTTTTCGTCTTTTAGTTTGTCCTAGACAAAATTTCTGCTAGTAGCGCCTACCATCCTTTGTGGATGTTTCCGCATGATAATCACCATGATCTACATCTAATCTTAAGCAAAGTAACTATTATAAAGTCAGAATGTGATCAGTAATTCCTTTATTATGCACACAACGCATGACGTCTACAACATCCTGAGATTCCTCGGGTATGATGTGGATTGAAATAAGAGATGTCAGGTCGACATAGTCCGGAATGAACATTACTCAGGTTTTGAATATGTTCTCAAGGTTTTCTCAGTAAATAAATAGTGATATTGGTATTGATAATACATCACACTTCACAACACTGACAATACCCATTAATTAGCTATGGATATTTGAAGTACATTTCTATTCACATTCCTGACCTTCTTGTCTGGTAGCTCGATTAATTTTTCTACATCAAACATATTGGCGAAGGTGCGAGCCTTCACTGTTTTGTCGTAGAGTTGAACCGCATAGCTGGTTTATTACTGAACCAGTCAGCAACAAGTAGTTGGTTAAGAAAATTCAGGATATATTCATGTCATAATGACCAAGAATGGGACATAAAAACTCGAGTACACAAGGCCGTAGTACTTGTCAAGCTAATTATACCTATGGACAAAATACACCAGAAGTTCCCAGCTGTGAAAATTGGATTGTGTTCCATACCTTCAAGAAAAGGCAGCAACAATTAACGTAAGCATGGCAATGAGGTGTCAACGGTTTTCAATGAATAGGCCTATCATATATCTTGCTGATGCACAACCACATACATACACATTCATTCATTGATACCTGGTGTGAGGTGTGGTCATGCCATGAAACGATATTACGACTTAACCTTTTTAACGCTGAACTGCTGGGCACACTTTCATTCTCACCGCTGAATTCGTGGGGAGGGGGACTTGTCTGAAGAAACTAACAGGATCTTAGCTTATGAGGAAATAATGAAAATAAAATGAAATAGGTTTTAGGTCACCTTTGTGCACATATAGGATAAACTGGGTCAGGAGAACCTCCTGAGGATGGTGAGATGATTAAGATAACTCTGTCTTCCAGGCACAGGATCCGAAATTCGAGCCCTGGCGGTCTGAGACCGAGCACGCTACCTCTTGGTCACGGAGGCTCCCCACAATACTGACTTCCACACGTGGATGGGGAAGAAACATTTTTTACCTTGCAATCAATATCTTCAACGTAGTTTAAAATTAGGTATTACATGAAATTTTAGAACTAATATTTCAATAGTCGCTTGTAAAAAATGATGATTTTCATGTCGGACATACAAAATCAAATGACAACGTAAATGTTGGCGGCCATCTTGGATTTGGCGGCCATTTTTATTGTTGTTTGATGATTTTTTTTTTGTTACCGGGCACCATTCGATTCAACATTTGAAAAATACTCTATATCAAAATTTTCACATTTTAAGTATAAAAACTACCATTGGTCAGTTATTTTGCATGATATCGGATATTTTGTCCTGGCTGCTAGTTTCAGTGATTCATACAATATAAACCACTTGTTCCCTATTGCATATGGCTGATTCACAAAAACGTGTCATTTTTTCCTGAAGAACTTCACTTACTATCGTGACATAAAGCAATTCTGGTCTGGCTAGCAGAAGTGACGATAGCAAATATACTAAATGTATGATAAAAACTGAATAAGTATTATATCAAAACAAAAAGTTAGTAAACATTGTCGAAATACATATATTTTAGGTAAAAAAGCTGAATTAAAAATATTCTATCGTGAAAATGAGAACATTTTAAATACGGTCATACACAGCAAGCTAGTACAACTAGCGACACCTTATCATTTTAGTTTGATAACATTTGGGCGATTGTATAACAACATCGTGCTCATCTTTTATTTCTATAATTAAAAAGTGACCAGCGACATTTGTTTGTTTGCTATCGTGACATACACTTGCTTGCTATCGTGACATAATTGTGGGTATTGTGCTATTGTGACTTATTTTAAAAATTAAGACGGGATGGATTAAGTCCTTCGCCACGAAATACTTGGCATGGAATTATTGTTCTGAACTATACCTACTGGTACCATTTTTCTGCTGATTCTATTGTGGGGCAGCAAGACCGCACCAAATAATTGTTAACCTACAGTGGCCATTATAAAATTGTGATATTGTGACAAAAATCTGAAAGAACGTTAATTTAACCACTAGGGGGTTCTACTTTAAGACTACATTTTTAGCGTTCAATTTATCACCAGTCACCTGAAAATTCAACCGAAAGAAACATTGAATGCTGCTTTATCTTATCAGTTAATAATTTTCCAATAGGGTTCAAGCTCTGCACGTGACACCTTATTTTTTGCAGTGCTTTCGTGACTAATTTTTTTAGGACCGAAATGGTCACGATAGCAGTATTTTTTTTAAACTGTAAAAAATCCTGTTTTTAAATGGAATGAGCATATAAAGAAACATGTCAAATTAATTATCATTTACAGACAGGCCTCGGAGATCCGTCCTCCGATGTTCCGTCTTCTTCTACATCCGTCTTGGTTTTGATGGGAACGGATCTGCCCAATGTATTTTTGCTTCTATGTTCCGTCATTCCGATGTCCGCCTGCGTCATCAAATTTCGGGGACGAAAGGGTTAAATCAATGAATAAGTGTCCCGTTGTTCCGTCACGTTGTCCGCCTCAGTCATCAAATCTTGGCGACGAAAGGATTAAATCAATGCATGACGTAAGCGTCTCATTGTTCTGTCAGGGTCAGTCACGCTAATTGTGTGAGCGCCACTTGCTTGTATAGTGATTGTGGCATTGCTTATGTCCTTTTCAAAACATTTCCCCAACGCTGGCTAAATGCACCTAACGTGTAAGAGATTAGTGGGGGGGGGGGGGGCTAATGAGCAAATAAAATCCGCCAAACACATGTTCATGATGTGAGCATTGGTTTAATGCTGGGCCACTGCCTTTGACACCGCACCCCCAACAAAGGAGGAACCGCTCGTTCTACATAACACTTCTTAACGGCAGTAATATGATACAGTCCGGCAAACACGAGACGTTCACCCATTGTGGGTACAATGTTGGGCCAGTGTCTGAGACTATGGGTTCACTTCAATTGTCATTCCATTGCATGTATTTGTAAATTGCCATTGAAAAACACAAATAAATTCACCGGGAAAACTTTACGTCCTAAAAATTGAATTTTTGAGGTATTATTTTACTTTTTAAGCGTGAAAGGCTATTGCAATCCCTATGATGGTGACGACTTTGGTGTCTACCACGTATCTAAACTTTCAAATAGTAAAAACATTAGGAAGATAGAGTAATCAGTGTTTCTGTTATTCAACTGTCGATTTCGTGCCCCTATTTCGTGATATTGTGACCACTTTTGTGAAATCGGTCATATGTATTTTACCTGTTATATAACACAGCCCAGCAAACATGAGACGTTCTCTTAAAGCTGTATCGTTCGTTCGGGACAATGTTGTTTGAATTGTGGGCCAGCGTCGCACGCACTGGCCCACAATTCAAACAACATTGTCCCAAACGTCGCGCGGGACGTTTATGTTTGTTCATGTTTATCTATTAAATGTAGTCAGATTCTGAGTCACTTTAATCGTGTGTCACTGTCACTACGATTATAAGTTTAATGCATAAATACATAAAGCACAATCTTTAAATTGTTTTGTATTATAAGAATATATTAATATAATACTCACCACACACATCTGTAATTGGTGGCGGTAAAGAGAAATAATCAAAGATTAATTCACCTTGAACGTGTCAATATTAATAAAACACATGATTACTATCACTGTATCATTTTAAACAAAATATAAGTCATCACTATTTAAATGAAAATTAATGCAGTATCTGCTTATGTTACAAGTAAAGCAGATACTGCATTTTGCCTTTTCAGAGCAGTATACATGTAGCTTGTAATTAGTCTGAATCTTCCCGGCTCAAATGCATTCATCAGTATTATTTTTAAATCTCGAGAATATGGCTTGCTAAATCCTTAATTTATTATATTATTTTGCGATAGATATTAGCCAATAAATAATTTAATTTGAGAGATGTCCATTTTTCGTAAATATGTATTTGAACAAAATGTATGGCTTCATCATTCTGATCGGCAGATGTTACAAAATCATCAAACTCGAAAGTTTGCAATCAGTCTGAATATCGCTGGTTCAAATTAACTCATCATTATTATTTTGAATTTCCGAGATATGGCTTGCTGGCCCTTGTTTTGCTGGGCCTATATTTACACGTTTTCAAGCAAATTTTAAACAAATAAAATATCACTTAAATTCTCATGGTAAAAAACGTGGATTTAAAATGCGTTAGCGATTCTGGCTTCAAATGACTCAGTAATACTGCGTGTGTATTTTCAGAAGCTTGAAGTTGTGTTTCGCTGTCGTGATTCCCAACTTCGAGTTACTAAAAATTAGGGTAAATATATAAATTTCATAACAAATCACTCTGGGTTTCAAAACAAAACATGACGTTTATTATAATGTTGTATGATTGCTGGGGTCATCAATATATGTCAGCAATATCACAGTGTACATAAAGTATGATCAGAAGCATGTCACACGGGTAACGCATTTTGATAAGCATTTCATCGTGATAAGAACATTTTAATAATAATCACAATAATCATTTTGAATAGCATGTCAGCGTGAGAAAAAGCAAGGCATGGACATAAGTATTCAGACAAAAACATGACTAAAGGATGTCAGACAGATACAAAAACATAACCATACCTATGACAGACAGATACAAAAACATGACCAAAGGATGTGAGACAGATACAAAAAAATAAGGATGTCAGGAAAATAAGAAAACAAGTACAAAACATAAGGTTGTCTGACAGAGAAGAAACAAAGCATGCGAGCTAAGCATAATATTAGTCTGAGACAAAACAAAGTATGAATTATGTCAGACAGACAGCAAAGAAACAAAGCATGGGTATTAGCATATCAGACAGATAAGGAATAAAGCATAGTCAAAGCTAATTTTGTATATAAAGCAATTTTAATACGGAAATCTTGCACTTAAACTTGGAAGTTTTATCTTTAACTGAACTGTTTAGTTGGGTTGCCACATGCCTATTGCTTAAGAAATTACGATTACTATTACTATTACAAGCATACGAGACAGACAAGAAACAAATCATGCCGATACGGATGTTAGATAGAGTGAATGAATTGATGAGTGGATGAATGAGTGGACAGTGCCTTTATGTCGCTCTCAACTCATTGTGGCAAAATCTCACCAGGCAGAAGCTGGATTCAAGTATATCTTATGAGATACCAAGAAACCAAGCCTACCACAACAGCTCAACTAAAACAATGACAACAGAACCGTATTTTACCAAATACATACCATCTGTAAGCAGCAAATTAACACAATTAATACAAGTTAATAATCAGTTATACTCACCTTTGCTCTCATTTTTTCTACTTAATATTTGTATGATCATAACATGATCATGACATAATTTACATGTGTAAAATATTGCATCATATGACCTGATTTTTTGCATTGCATGTTTTATGCACACTCTAAGGTTCCCGAGAGTAATAAAAATGCAAACACATTACTTGGTTTTAAGAAAAACTTAACATATTTTAACGATATTTTAGAATCTAATTTTAATGTAAACGACACCTGCACATGGGCTCATGCTTGTAAGTGTGCATTATGTAGACAATGTTCGTAATGTCAAAACTAACAGGGGTGGAATTACTGGGCATATAAACTGCCTATACCACTTCCTAACATGCAAAATTATTATACACACAAATACTTTTTATACTTTTACGCAATTTTTATAAATTTTATATCATATGTGTATTTTATTGTACATATTCTAACTGTATTCTTTTGCATGCAAATAAACAAATAAATAAACAAACACAGAATAAATCATTATTAAAAAAAAATCATTAAAACTGCAGCCTCAGCAAACTTTCCCAATTTAAACACCGCTCATCCACCCACTGAGATTCCAATATAATATCACTGCTGAACTTAAAGTGGACAACAATCTATATCGTTACACTGTGACACTGATCGACGTACAATGAATTAAGAGTTGTTGTGAGCACTAGCAGTCAGGAGAGGAGAGGAGGTGTCGAGAAAAACTAAATTCATTCTATTTCTGAAATTTGAGAGCCACCTTCGCAGCATGCAGAAGATATTGGCCCAGTGATGTTTTAATCACGGACCGTAATGTACGTCTGTGGTTTTAATGTTAGACCAGCATCGTAGACGATGGTCTAACATTGAGCCATCCCTGGGTCAATATCTCATGTTTACAGAGGTAATGAAGACCGCCGACCAGGCCACTAAGTGTGATGCTGAGTAAGTTCAAGACATTCAATATCCCAGTAGTAACAATACGTGGGCAGCTAAAACTTGACACTGCCATGATTTTTAAGACGTTTTATAGAAGGTCTTTATTTGGTTTGTTTGACGAGGTTATCTCTCACATAAATGTGGAATATAATCCTCTGTGTAATACCATGCTATTTAAGCAAGTTGATAATGCTTTTATTGTATACCATTCTGAATAACATTTAATAACCTCTCTTTCTTGAGGTGTAAACTGAGCCGTCGTTGTCTAATTGACAAGTGTAAAGACCTTGTGTATCCCACAGACCTATTTAGCATCCTTCATTCTAGTTTTAGTCAAATTACTTTTAAAGATTAGAGTGCTCGGTCACCCGGTAGTAGGCGCAGCTTTGTCTTGTTTGGCTGTTATAATACATGTACAGTGTAGCTGTACTATAGGATTTTTTAACTGACTACATTCAACCATATAACCTCCTTGATTTAACGAAAAGCCAGTCCCGCGCTGTCTGAAAGCAGGTGCAGCATTAGAAATGCTGGCCATCACCGCTCCCGCTCCTGGCCAACGTCTAGCATTGACTCACCCCTTTTCACCCTGTCGATCTTCACCCAGAAACATTGATATGTCACTCCAGGTTAAATAATGGGACGTGTTTGTCTGTTAAGTCAGGAGTTGTCCAGTTCGCCAAGTCCAGAGAACGTACTTTTTATTTTTATTTATTTTTGACAATAACTGATAATAATTATTGGTCGATTAAAATAATCTGAGAATTCAGAGGAGAGCTTATTGTGATATGTACTTTGATTGTATTGCTATATCAAGTCACTTCGAAGGGCCTTTAAATATCACGTTTGATACACATGAGATTATCAGTAACATATCACTTACCCGTAATCCCTGAAGTGGGCAAGTTGTAACACAAGAAAGATTATCAAAGTTAATGAAAAAGGTGACATGCGGTTATATAAACACATTTCAATCAGAAATGTGATCAAAGACTAATTATCCCGTCCAGATTAACCCTTTCAAGCCTAAATTTACCATTGTCATCTTCATCTACCACAAGCCGCGAATTGCTGTCGCAATTCTCGACTTGTAGTTGATGAAGCTGATTTGATGTGGTTTAAAAATTATAGAAAATTTACATGCATTGGTAAACCTGTTTTATGGACATTTTCGTTCTAAAACCCTTGGTTGTAGGAGAATTAAGTCTGTGTTCACGGATGTAAAATGCTGCTTTAATGCACCGTGAGGGCTTAAAGGGTTAACTAAAGATCAAGAAAAGGTCATGGTTTAATTATCCAGCTGAATTACACACAAACAACAAGTATTGTAGTAATTGTAGTATAGATATAAATAGGTCATTACAATGAGCTATGTTCAAAGAAGAAATGTCATGATGCTGTATATCTATTTATTAGCACAAATAAAACATTTCATTAAAGACAGACACATCATGTAGATCGTAAACACAGTTTATTATAATAATTAATCCTGAAAGCGCCAAGTTATGTAATTTAAATGTATTTTTATCTGCATAACAATGTGTCTCTGCTGCGATTCACAGCTTCAAGGGAGGGTAATTATTCGTTCCAAGTCTGGTATTATACCCCCTTATTTAAATAACAACTGAATGACGGCGGTGATTGGCCGATCTCGTCATGTGACATGCTAAACCACTCTGCAATTGGTTGGGGATAGAATACTAGACGTGGACCAAATATTCTCATTTGTGCTATTTGAGACCAAAACTTTGTATTTTCTTAAAATTGACAAGCTATTTTACACCCATTGATGTTACTTTTGTGCTTTAAATTCAAAAAAAAAATATAAAATGATTGGCGCTGAAGGGATAAAAATACTACACATCATTGGTTCACATAATTATTTTAACCATGTGCTTCGCAGAGGTTGAAATATGCATTATAATATAATTATTTGATCACACTTCATCTATATAAAAAGCAATATCTTTCTTACCATGTTCTGATTAGGTGACGTCAGAAAGCAGAAAAAAACGAAACGATACAGATTAAAAACAATAATTATAGATACATTGAAATAAAATATAACTTTATTTCTGTACCCCTTAACCGCCAAATTATTCAATTTGAATTTTCACTCACTTTAAGTTGTGTCTCGCTGACGCGATCCACAACTAAAAGTGAGTGAAAATTATTCAGATTTGACAAAATGGAGGTCAACTCTTTTCAAATATTGCTGGTTGATGTCACATTTTATCTTTAACATATTTAAAATGCGGTACTTAATGTGCTGATAATAAATGAAAACTCGAATATATTCGGTACCGGCGGTTAAAGGGTTAAAGGGCTGAAGCGCTTTATGTAAGGGAAGAGATGGATCACATATCACATATCAATTACCTTTAATGCG
>OZ024914.1:69001452-69088963 GCA_964017125.1 Flabesymbios commensalis | reverse complement strand
CTCGTAAAACTCAGTATTGTGGGGAGCCTCCGTGACCGAGAGGTAGTGTGCTCGGCCTCAGACCGCCAGGGCTCGAATTTCGAATCCTGTGTCCAGAGGACAGTGTCATCTCACTCATCTCACCATCCTCAGGAGGTTCTCCTGGTCCAATTTAGCCTACATGTGCACAAAAGTGGCCTAAAGCCCGATTCATTTTTTTTACCAGCATAGAAAACCACAGCTTTTGCTATGCTGTCCATCTCTGACGTTGAACCATGCAGTTCACGTCAAGCTCGGACTAAACCCAAACCACATACATGCGAACTGTGATTAAAGTGACATTCCATTTGCACAACAGTCTATTGGTTGTATGGTGTCAAGTATTAATAAACGGCTTTGTGGTGGTTAGCCCCACATGATTTAGATAATTTCAATTAATTTCGAGACGTTTGCTTTTAAGGAGTACTTTGTAGCGCAGATAATAAGTGTGTTTTTTGACATCTTTCCATCCCTTTCACATTTTCAGATTCACAACACATCACTTTGGTATTCGATATTGACTATGGCAGATCCTTAACCCTTCAACCGCCGGTGCCGCATATCTTCGGGTTTTAATTTTTTATTAGCACATAAGGAACCACCTTTTAAACATGTTAAAGACAAAATGTGACATCAATCAGCAATATTTGAAAACAGTTGACCTCCATTTTGTCAAATTTGAATAATTTTCACTCACTTGAAGTTGTGGATCGCGTCAGCGAGACACAACTTCAAATGGGTAAAAATTCAGATTTAATAATTTGGCGGTTAAAGGGTTAAAACTCTTCAATAACCTGAGATGACACTATCTGCCTCTCACATTGTCAACATAGTATTAACAAATTAAGCGAGGTGACTGGATGCCATTTACGTCGTCCACATATACCAAACACACAACAAAAAACGAGGGATGCATTCAATTTTACACAGGAATAGCCTAAAGCAAAAACTAGTTACATAAGTGGAAGGCTGATTGTGCCTAGACATTGCCACATTATTAAAGCTGCCTGCCCATAAAATCGGCGCTCGCGGGTTGGTTCATCTCTTTCCGGCAGATAAGCTTAAAACAAATTTCATTCATTCATTCATTCATTCATTCATTCATTCATTCATTCATTCATTCATTCATTCATTCATTCATTCATTCATTCATTCATTCATTCATTCATTCATTTATTTATTCATTCATTCATTCATTCACTCATTCATTAATTATTTAATTCATTCATTCATTCATTCATTCATTCATTCATTCATTCATTCATTCATTCATTCATTCATTCATTCATTCATTCATTCATTCATTCATTCTTTTATTCCTTTATTCATCCATTCATTCATTCATTCATTCATTCATTCATTCATTCATTCATTCATTCATTCAATTATTCACTCATTCATTCATTCATTAATTCATTCATTCATTCATTTATTCATTCATTCATCCATTCATTTATTCATTCATTCATTCATTCATTCATTCATTCATTCATTCATTCATTCATTCATTCATTCATTCATTCATTCATTTATTCATTCATTCATTCATTTATTCATGTATTCATTCATTCATTCATTCATTTAGTCATATTCATTCATTCATTCATTCATTCATTCATTCATTCATTCATTCATTCATTCATTCATTCATTCATTCATTCATTCATTCATTCATTCATTCATTCATTCATTCATTCATTCATTCAGCCATCTATTCATTCATTTATTCATTCATTCATTCATTCATTCATTCATTCATTCATTCATTCATTCATTCATTCATTCATTCGTTCATTCATTCATTACATTTTTTATTTATTCATACACTTCTTCACAGGAAGAAATAATTAAATTCTAAATTTTGAAATGGCTGGAATTAACGTTCTAAATATACGTTTATTTGCATCGTCGCACAGCAACCAGAGGGTACATCCATTTATAATGTATCCTAGCAGCGAGAGTGTCGTGTGGACCCTCTCGTTGCTAGAGGTTGATGTAATACGTACACGGGTTGATGGGTGCGCTGACATCCCGTGGCACCAACATGTTGTCAGTTTGTTTTTAAAGTCTGTGTTTAAACAAATAAAACTCCGCTGGGCCATGTTCGACTAGAAGGGTCTAGTTTTTTGTGAACAAAAAACTGGAGATGTCTCCCATCCAGCAGCATAACCATGAAGGTTGATAGATAATAGATGTAGTGTCAATGGCCTTTGTAATTAATGTTATTAAATGGCTCCTGTGGACAGTAGAGACAAGAACTGTATATAAAGTTATTGGTAGAGACTGAGGGGCGTAGCCAGGATTTGTCAGAGGGGGGGGGGGTTCGAATTTGTGCTGTACCTCTCCAGCCTCGAAGAGGTTGCCCGGCCCGAAAGGGCGGCCATCTAGGGGGGTCTGGGGGCATGTCCCCCCAGGAAATTTTGAAATATTATGTGTCTATTGGGGCATTCTGAGGTCATTTGGGACTCAATTTATTAGTTTGCCAATTTCCGAAATAAAACATGCCAATTTAAAAAAAAAATTTACTCGCCCTCCCTCATTAGATTTTTTTTCACCTAAAACAGATAAAGATCTGGAGAAAATTGTACTTGCAACATAATTTACTTCGATGGGAATCGATTCTCTAGGCATAGGCCTATCTATATAACATGTAAAGTCTACAAAAGTGTACGTGGGGGAGCATAGGGCTTATTTTAAATTAACAATAATGAAATTGCATTTTTTTCTAAATCAATAAAATGTATTAAAATATAATAAAGTTTATTAACTATTATTATTTACTATCACGGCAAGCAACTATTATTATATAGAAAAACAGTTTATGGTTTACAGATTATCGATATTTCTACAGAAGTAACTAGTCCTATATAGAAGGGTTTGTGGTGCAGCTTAAATAACTGCGGCGGTGGCGGGTTGTGTGAGATATTGTAAGCAGCCTGTCTCTGTGGGTCACTGTTATTTGGAATGAATTGAGCATTTGAATGAATGGGGTTTCAGGCCCCCTTTGTGCACATAGGGGCTAAACTGGACAATGAGAACCTACTGAGGATGGTGAGATGAATGAGATATGACACTGCCCTTCAGATACATGATTCGAAATTCGAGCCCTGGTGGTCTGAGGCAGAGCACGCTACCTCTCGTTCACGGAGGTTCCTCACAAAAGGGGCTACGTCGTCACATGATTCTGATAGTAAGATGTACAGCCTACATGTTTCTCCTTTCAGGTTGGCCCACTATTAAGCATACATGCACAGTTGTGATAAAAAGTAACACAACAGTAATATTACTAGCTCAAACACAGAGACCTCTCTTTGAAATAACCAATTTGAATGTGACATTTTGAGCAGAAACTAAAACATTATCTCTTCATTTACAAATTATGTATTAAATTGCATCCCTAGAAGCTCGTGGTTGGAAATATGGTTATAAACCTAAATAATGTGACTCTAACAATAATAAATTCGATATCATGGTGATAATAGTGATTTTGTGAAATTTTGACGGCCATTTTGGATTTTAAAAAATGCCACTGGATGACATTTTACACACCCTCTAGAAATCACTACCTCGGACCCATATGAATCGAAATGAGTCTTAAAAAACTTTACCCTCTTTCCACCCTTTGTTAAAATTCCTCCTGACTAACTTCTGTTGTAGTTATATGCCCGTTAGCGATGTTAGTGAGCCCCAAAGGGGGGTTCGTCCGAACCCCTCGAACCCCCCCTGGCTACGCCCCTGAGACTATGTATTAAGCGGAATTTATTATTCCGTTTTGGTGCAAAATACTTGTCAAAACTCCCAACAAACACAACGTTGACCCGACGCTGATACAATGCGAGTGTTTTAGAATGTTTTGAAAATCTAAGAAACTACAAGTAAGAGACTATATGTTCAAATGAACAAAATTTTTCTGCATAAAATATGTTAGATCTGGGTTGTAGACCTGCCTAATCATCCCCAATTGCGAAACTACATGACTCTCAGCATTATGATTCTTTTTACACTATTGTGATTTCTGGAGAGTGGCTGATTGAACAAACGTTGACCCTATGTTGTTTTATTGTTGAACCAACGTCGTTGACAGTGGCCCCGCATGAATTATAACCATGTTGTGACATCTGCCTTCATTATACCCAGCAAACACTAGACGTTGAAACAATATTGGGCTAATTCTGAGCCAACGTGGTTGACAATGGACCAACGTTAGTCAGCACTAAAGCTTGTTGGGTACCCGCAACTCTAAGTTTCCAGTATGTCTGGTTGCCGTCTTTTGTTTGTTCTTCAGACTTTTAGGCCTATTGAAATAGGCAGGGCTCGCGCGTACAATAACTACTACTTGAAGCCAAGGCTGGGTCAATGTTGGCCCACCGACTGTGACTATGGCCCACATTCAGCGTGGCTTCAAACACGACACGGTAACCTGATACTGGGCTAATGTTTGCTCAGCGTCGTAGACGGTGGGCCAACAATAGCCCGACATTTGGTCAACGTCTCGTGTTTGACCACCTGCATGATAGATGGAGAGAACGCACAGACACAAAACTGATGTGACGAACAAATGAGTGGTGAGAAGTAAAGCAATATATCTCCCCTCTATAGAGGGAGACATAATAAAGTCCAGGAGCCGTATTCTCGAGGAGATACGAACTTCGTAAGTGGCCAAATGTACGAAATTTCGTAGAATTTTTACTAAACATCGTATCTTTTTCCAAAAATTCGTAAGTCCTATTCTCGATATTTCAACGAATAAATAATTTCGTATCTTCTAATAAATTTCGTAAATATTGCCATAAAGTTACGAAGTCGAAAGTGGTGTAGTAAGTTACGAAGTAGCAGTCATAAACTATAGACTGAGAATTGTTGTGTCAAGGATATAAAGTAGGTGGTCCATTTATAAAATATAAGACCCTTTGCATTCCTTTACGTTTTAGGCATGCTGTGACATTATAAGTCATATTCTACGAGGTGTGCAGTCAACTCATCCCCCATACCAACTCATCCCCCGGTATATCAGGGGATGAGTTGGCATGGTGTTGACGGGCTGGGGTTGAGTTGGTTATATTTGATTATTTTTGATGATGATCACTTAAATGTATAAGATATGTTTTAAAATCTGATTTGAATAAAATATAATTTAAGAATATTACGCCTGCGCCTAAAAAGATCGTTGTTGTAATAATAACGGAATAATAACAGAAGTGTTTAAAAACCTATATTTGCTATTGTTATTTCGCCAGTCTACTGTTGTAAATAAATAACAATTCTTGATTTATATTTTTATAGGTAACCCTTTAAGTACTTAGCATGGATATGCTAGTTTTTTTAATATTTGCCGATTAATAAGTAAGTTATTGAGAACGAGATTATAATTATTGTGTTGCAATTACTCAGTTGATGAGTTATTAAGCGAAAGCAATTGTACTTTGTAGAGGGCCCGGTCAGTAATATATTAGTAGGCCTATAGACGCTAGTAGTTTTTTATAAACTATCAATTAGACAGGTGTGGTCGCTAGTTATCCCACCGTTCGATCCACTACGTTATAGCTAATTGTACTTCATAGACCCGCTATAATAGTATAGTGTTTTATAAACAGTGATTATGAGAACAATTGCCAGCACTAAATATCTAGATCCTTGCAATATTGATGCGTTCACAGTGCTGATACCAGGTGACGCATATAACATTTCCATGCGAACACTCACGGCTTTCAAGCGTCAGCGTTTTCAGGGATTATCACTTCTATAAATATTTTATATTTCTTAAAAACTATGGGTTACTTATAATATCAAACATCAGATATTCCAAGAGATATACTGTAACTGATAATAACGATTTTTTCTGTTTCCCGTAAATGTGATGTCGGCGGCTTTCACAGCGTTTTCAGAAATTATCACTTATTACTTCCACAAATATTTTATATTTCTTAAAGACTATGCATGGGTTACTTATAATATCAAACATCAGATATTGCAAGAGATATAGCTGACACTGGTGATAAAAATGTTTTTCTTTCTGTTTCCCGTAAATGTGATGTCGGCGGATTAGCTGTTTTAATAAATATACCTTTACTGATATATAATTAGGCCTACCTTTTTCGTTCTGTTTCTCGTAATTATGGTGCCGGAGAATTAGTTGTTTAAATAAATATACCTTTACTGATATATAGTTAGGCCTACCTTTTTCTTTCTGTGTCTCGTAAATTTGGTGTCGGCGAATTAGTTGTTTAAATAAATATATGTAATAAAATATAATTAAATATAATTGTGATTGTACTGTTTATTGTTCGTCATCAACATTTGTGAAGGTTAACAACTCAGCAGAGTGATATGACATGTACTGTTTATTTGTCAATTAATATCAGATATATATTGGGTATGTCACTTGTTTATTTGCTATAAAATACTAAAATTGCAATCGTATCTGACCCCTTGAACGCATCAGATTTTCGTTGACATTTCGCGAGTATTGGTGGAGCGAATTAATCAAAGACTCACAACTCATCAAAGCCGTTGACATTTAACGAGCAGCTCTATCTGACAGGTCTGACTGACGCGAATCCTCCGCCCAACACTTGATGTGCAAGGGGTGGTCTGGTTCAGTTCACAGTTAGACCCCTGGATATATTTTATTATTGTCATTGTCATTGTCGTAGAAGGCCTTCCGTAAAATATTAGAATCTCTATAATTAAGACGATGAAAAGAGCTTATTTATCTAATATACAGATCTAATAAACATGTCAATATAAAGTACATAATATATTTAATCTGTAACATCTCATAACGTAAATATTTTCATTTAATTTGTATTTATTTATTTATTTATTTGAATTTCCATAACAATATAAAGTACATAATACATCTAATTTGTAACCTCTTAGAATATATATTTTTCTATTTAACCCTTTAACCGCCGGTGCTGCATATATTCGGGTTTTCATTTTTTATTAGCACATTAAGTACCACCTTTTAAACATGTTAAAGATAAAAAGTGACATCAATCAGCGATATTTGAAAACAGTTGACCTCCATATTGTCAAATCTGAATAATTTTCACTCACTTGTGGATCGCGTCAGCGAGACACAACTTCAAGTGGGTGAAAATTCAGATTGAATAATTTGGCGGTTAAGGGGTTAATTTGTATTTGTTTAGTTATTTATGTTATAGCGGGGAAGGAATTCATAGCAATCTTGCACTTGGTGACAAGTTTTTGAAATTTTGCATGGTGTTAGGTATAGGCAGTGTGTTTTCAAAATCCATCGCAAGCAAAATGAGCGTGACCTCTGCTGACCTCTGGAGGTCAAATTCAAAATGGCCGCCAAAACGACCATGAAAACGAACAAATGTAATATCTCAGCTCGTTTTTGAGGTAGAATATTATGTAATACCACTTTTTGTTTTGCGACATGATAAATCAGCTTTTGGGGTCATTTCAATGAAATGGGTTGTTTTTTGAGGTCAAAGGTCATGTTCAAGGTCAATTATGAGGTCAATTAACTACTATATACTATTATAGCAAAAAACTGTCTGGAAACAAATTTTCAGTTTTCAAAATTTGGCATGGTGTTAGGTTTAAAATAGCCGCCAAAACGGCCGTCAAAATGAATAAATGTAATATCTTAGTTCTTGTTTGAAGCAGAGCGCTAGATGGAATACCATTTTTTCTATGTTTTACAGAATGGCAAATCTGTTTCCGGGGTCATTTTAATGCTTCCTATATTTTTTAAGGTCAGAGGTGGAAAATAGCAAGAAATCTAAGATGGCCGCCAGCGGCTATTTTGAGAAAAAGAGATTTTTAACTAAAATTCCGATAATCAGGTGTAATATGTCATTTTTGACTAATTTTGCAGTGTAGAACTCATATATTACTTAAAATTACAATTTCTGATATAACATTTCTGGCTAACTTGATGGCTCAAAATCCATTCATGATATCGATAATGTCATTATAGCCATCAGTATATGATCTTAAAACTACCAATCAAAGTGAAAAATGACCACCAGCGCCGGTAAACGTGAAAATATAACTTTATTACCAGTGGTTTAATAGTTACATGTAGTAGGTCACTGACGATTACTTAATAGTAGCAGTAAAATAATGAAAGCCCCAGAAGCGACATTTGCATTCTCCTTCTTATTTTTTTAACTCAATATATCGATTTCACAACTCGATATATTGAGCTAATAACTTGACAGTTCAGAACTCAATATATTAAGTTCAGAACTCAAAATAAACTCGATATATTGAGATAAGAACTCTATATATCGAGTTCACAACCCGTTATATTGTTTTGTCGACTCAATATATTGAGTTGACAACTCAATAATAGTTCATAACTCGATATAATTTCAGAACTCAATATATTGAGTTAATAACTTGATATATTGAGTTCAGAACACAATATATTTAGTTCAGACCTCAATATATGAGTTAAGAGGTCGATATATTGAGCTAAGAAGTCGATATATTGACTTAAGAACTCGATGTATTGAGTTATCAACTCCATTATTATATTGAGTTATAAACTCAATATTACATCGTGTGGAACTCAATATAGCGAGTTGTAAACTTAATATATCTCTATATATCCAGTTTCGAACTAGAAATATCGACTTTTAAACTCAATTTATCGACTTTTAAACTCAATATATCGACCTTTAAGTTTAATATATCGAGTTGTAAGCTCAATATATGTAGTTTGAAACTCGAGATATCGACTTTTAAATTCAATATATTGACTTTTTTACACAACAAAAAAACAAAATGTTTCTTCCCCTCTCACTCGTAAATATTCAATATTGCGGGTAGCCTTGGTGAACGAGAGGTATCGTACTCGACCTCAGACAGTCAGGGTTCGAATTTCGAATCCTGTGTCTGGAGGGCAGTGTCATCTCATGCATCCCAACATCCCCAGGATGTTCGCCTGGCCCAGTTTAGCCTATATGTGCACAAAGGCGGCCTAATACGCCATTCATTTTATTTTATTTTTCCACGTATTACAAAACAAAAATATCTTCAAGACTAACAATCAATTTAAAGAGTCATTTAGAATTTAGATGCAGATTACAATCCAGATTGGTGTAGAATACATCGTCCCCTTAGATATGAAAGGGTGTATCTGCCACTTTGTAAAGTGGCAGATACACCCTTTCATATCCAAGGGGACGACATGTCCTGAACACTTAGTCTGATATAATTTTCATTGTCTGCCTTTACTACAGGCTTCACAATAGCTAAAACATGAAAGCTCATATTCGTAAAAACGGAGTATATTGCTTTATAAACATTTTGCAATTTCAATAAAATAGATTGATTCCAGCCAAATACCATAATCTTTAAAAACAAGTCTAAATCAGCTAAACATAAAACACAACAGTATCTTCATTGTCCATTTCCAAAATTATATCATCTTATCACATTTAACGGATAAGACTAGCACTCCCGATTCAAATCACTATCACAATACACTCTGTCGCACGGATATAAAGCATGCTGAATTTTTTAGCGTTATCTTTGGGATCATGCAAGAATTGTGTGTTAAACACATTAGGCCTACACGTTAAGATTGTCTGTGGCTCGCTGCGCTCGCCCAGATACGTTGTTTACTCGGCTACCATACGCTATACTAAGAGCCCATAGTAGGACAAGGGTGAACAAACAGGTTCACTGACTACAACGCTGGCCCAACATAAAACAGCCCGAGCCAACGTGACTTGTTTTCCGGGAGAGATTCACTAACATTATTTCATCAACACAAACATCACTATTACACCAACACAGATGCAACGGTTCCTGATCCCGGGGTCTCTACCAGCCTAAAGTGCCCGCGTTTCCGTGAGTCCGCAGTCGCGTTTCCGGTGCAGTATTTGCAAATGGCCGCCGTGATCGTATTTTCCGGAGATCTCTCCCCCTGTCCATGCTGTAAGTCCGCCGCTCGGTCCCCCCGTCGGTCCGCCGCCCAGTCACGCCCTCAAACACTCAACAGTTGGCCGGCATTGTGAGGGAATCAAGCGTACCGCCATTTTATGTACGACCTGTTACGTGACCTTATAAACTGACAAATGTGTTGCAGATACAAGGTGCCGGACAAACGCTGGTCAGCGCTATACCTCAACGAAAACAAAACAAATTGACTCAATGCTGATTTAATGTTGGGCCAGCGTCGCAGACAGTGGGCCAACGTAAAATAAACAGTGCGTCGGCGTATTGTGTTGCCAGCACCGCATCGATTACGTTGTCAGGCCAGCATTTCCAGTCCTTGGACAAATAGTTTACATGTGTAAAAACCATTACAAATAGGGATAAAACACACATTATTTATATAATAAAACGCTACATGCACACGCCTTCTGCATCATTTGCATTGTAGTTCACACCACAGAGATGTGTAGCATATTAACCGTATAGCTTTGATGTTGGAGGCTCAGTGCATGACTAGTGTTTATGAAGAATTTAAATACAATAAAATGCAAGGAGAGAGTAAACGATGCGGATTAATATAAATGAGTGAGTAGTTGGGATTGGTATGCATGCATATAAATGTGTCAGTATATGATTCAATATACAATATACACATTATACAATTCAAGTTAAAGATCATTTACTTAAAGAACTAGAGTAATTTACAGTGGGTGTTTCTTTTAAAATCTGAATATAAATACTGGTGGTTGTTAAGCCGCATGCCTTTGTCGCGCCACACGGGTCACTGGGGGAAGTAGTGTGGTTTGATTGATTAATTAGTTAATTATACACGTTTGCTAGGGTACACACAGCAATGATCAGACTCTTTGACGTATGTATACTTTCTAGAGAGGATGTATAATCCGAACATTGCTGTGTACCCTAGCAAATGTATCTGTATCCACGCTTCTTCCCCCCCCCCCCCAGTGACACGAGTCACACACACCGGCCATAAGAGGGTGGCGAAAGGTGACGCACTTCAAACGACCTGCGTAATCACCTCGTTAACACCACGGTGAGTCGATTTTATCAACTAATTAGAAGGTGTAGAGACTAATTTGGCCAAAAATTATAACTTATATAACATATACCATTATGATCAGCGCCATTCAAAGAACAATTATTTGTAAAGTCTTAGCAGCTAAATGACGATGTAATATCCTTTTTGAAAGCAATTTTCATCGATTTATTTTGACCCACTCGTTTGTCAGGGCAGCCATGTTATTTTGCGGACGAGCCCCAGTCGGTACTGACAGAAATTTTCCAAAGTATGATCCTATATATTTGTATGTGTAAAAACAGTTTCTACAGCATGATTCCCTGTGAGAGAGCTATTAAATGTGTGATGTGATACCTGAACGTTTCAGTCGGTTCCTTTTGAAATAAAATTAAATCACTTGGGCTATCGACTGAAAATGTCCCCCGCTCTGATAGTAAAGTTTCAAAGAACCACATTTTTATTTTCCGCCACTCGTAAATCTTGTGTATTGTGTGGAGCATCCGTGATCGAGAGGTACAGCATTCGGCCTCAGACTGCCATGGGTGGGTGCCCTAGTGCAGTGGTTAAAGATGTCTGCTTGGAAAGTCGGAGACCGCGGGCTTGAACCCCACTCTGGCCTTCAAGTTTTGCATGAACAAAATGTTTCCCCCGCTCACTCATAATGATCGAATATTGTGGGGAGATTCCGCGACCGAGAGTTAGCGTGCTCGGCTTCAGACCGCCAGGACTCGAATTTCTAATCCTGTGACTGGAGGGCAGTGTCATCTCATTCATATCACCAACCTCAGGATGTCCTCCTGGCCCAGTTTAGCCTATATGTGCACAAAGGGGGCGTAAAACCCGATTAATTTATTCATTCTCAGACTGCCATGGCTCGAATGTCGAGGTAACAAGAGGTTATCTTGGTCCAGTTTAGCCTGTATGTACAGAAAGTGAACTAACCCCCCATTCATTCATTCTTGCTTTTACATCTACTTTTGACGCATATTGAGAAACAATATTGAGAAAGTATGTTTGTATGTGTTGAAGCGTTACGTTGCGCCTCATAGTTTCTTTAGGGATACATCTGTACTGGTAAGACAAACAGCAGTAACAGCAGCACAGGGAGCCTTTTTTGAGTTTCCAGCTTTGGGACAGGGTGCTTTTTTGAGCTTCCAGTATTGGGACAGGGTGCTTGTTTGAGCTTCCAATTCTTGGCACCCGGTTAGCATGTATTTTGCTGATTTCTCAGGCCATTATCAGCCGAATTCCATCACTTTTTTCTAGCCTCAAAGCAAATAACCGCAAAATGGCATAATAAACAAATGATAAGGAGCCCAAAAAGACCATAAACCATGAAGTTTATTGGTATAAATTACACCATAAACCAATCAATTAAATTCGGTGTGAATTGCAAAATTGGGACAGGTTGTCCTTTTAGCCATGAGGCGAATTGCGACAGGGTCAGGTTTTGAACATGCCGGAGGCACACCCCTACCCATTTCTAAGGAGAGAACCCCCCCCCCCCCGGCTGTAGTAACGGCTTACTTTTTAAGTAAGCAGGTACTGTTGCTTGTCTTTGTGCCGTATATTCTGTTTGTAAGGTTAAGTTGAGAAGTTTTGGATGTAATTTCACAGAACAACTGATACAGACGACAGGACATATGTGTTATGCCGCACCACACGGTAACACTTTGATACATGTGGAATTAGTCTACCGTCCGGGAAAGGCCGCTCAGCCCCACACATTCTACTAGGGTAGACATCCGCAGCAGACAATGCGGTTATCACTGGTTGGCTGGCTTTACCACGTGACCAGGATACGGTGATACCTCGTGACGTCATTATGAAAAGAAAGCCACACAGCACCAGCTAACTATTCCTACATTAAATCATCATCTGTTTTTATTTACCTGGCCTTCAGATTTGAATATTGGTGGTGAGTGAAGAAATGCTCACCTCAAAATGGTGAAGCGAGTGATCACTTGCCATAGTTTAATGTAATGGCTAACTGATTGATGAAAATTAAAAAGAAAACTATACATTTTCAATTTAAAAAAATCTGACAACAATGACTGAGGTGAGCTGTATTTCGCTCACCTGACTTTACACTTGTGTGAGCTATGGTTGCGTGAGCAATCACTCACGCCAAATCTGAAGGCTTGATTTAATTTTACATAGTTTAGTTAACTTTAATATCTACATTTTAAACCAGGCAAGTTGATCCAATTTGATTTTTCTTGAGATAAACTGACACCTAAATTGTATTGTTTTGAACCAAGTTAAATTTAATTACCAACATTTTTATAACGAAGAACATTCTAAGGCGTTTAATTTTTTTTTTCAGAGGAAAATAATTTTTTTATACTAGTAAAATAAAGCTGGACAAGCGTTAAATAGCAAATTAGATTGTGTTTGCAATGGCGATCCAATAATCGAAGTGGATGCACATTTTTTTATTTTATAAAAGTCAACAAAAGTCGAAGTGTTCAGTAGGATTAAGCTCATTCAACTAGCATAGGTAGGCCTATAAGATATTTTGTCTGTTCGTTTTTTGCAGTATATGCCTAACACTTTGTTTTGGTATAATTACAATCAACGTATGTCATCACCCCCCTCCCCCCCTGACTACATGTCTCGTGAGAAGAGGTGCGGATCCAGGTATTGTATTAATAGCATGGGATCCATGTATTAATAGCACGGGGTCCATGGACAGGAAAACTCTTAAGCTAATGTTCTTTCCATTTAGTTAATCAATCGGCGGTATACTCAGTCGCACAAGGGCAAACAGTGGTAACTACTCACTAGACAAGTAAGCAGTTACTACTGTTTGTCATTGTATGACTGTGTAGCACCTCGTAGACAAACAGCGCTAACTACTGACTTGACAAGTAAGCATTTACTGCTGTTTGCCATTGTGAGACTGTGTAGCACCTCGTAGACAAACAGCGCTAACTACTGACTTGACAAGTAAGCAGTTACTGCTGTTTGCCATTGTGAGACTGTGTAGCACCTCGTAGACAAACAGCGCTAACTACTGACTTGACAAGTAAGCAGTTACTGCTGTTTGCCATTGTATGACTGTGTAGCACCTCGTAGACAAACAGCGCTAACTACTGACTTGACAAGTAAGCAGTTACTGCTGTTTGCCATTGTGAGACTGTGTAGCACCTCGTAGACAAACAGCGCTAACTACTGACTTGACAAGTAAGCAGTTACTGCTGTTTGCCATTGTATGACTGTGTAGCACCTCGTAGACAAACAGCGCTAACTACTGACTTGACAAGTAAGCAGTTACTGCTGTTTGTTATTGTATGGCAGTGTAGAACCTCGTAGGCAAACAGCAGTAACTACTGACTTGACAAGTGAGCAGTTACTGCTGTTTGTCATTGTATGACAGTGTAGCACTTCGTAGGCAAACAGCAGTAACTACTGACTTAACCCTTTAACCGCCAAATTATTCAATCTGAATTTTCACCCACTTGAAATTGTGTCTCGCTGACGCGATCCACAATAATTTGAGTGAAAATTATTCATATTTGACAAAATGGAGGTCAACTATTTTCAAATATTGCTGATTGATGTCATATTTTATTTTTAACATGTTTAAAAGGTGGTACTTAATATGCTAATAAAAAATGAAAAGCCGAATATATGCGACACCGGCGGTTAAAGGGTTAAAAACGGACTATTTAACTTTTGTTTGATTTTGCCCGCAGTGTACTAACTAGGCCTATCCAAAGGTAAACTTGAGAAGTCAGCAGGTAATGATGTCTGGCTTTGTAAGTCAGTAATCTACATCCCAGCAAACACGAGGCATTCAACCAATCCTGTTTCGTGAGGGACCGTAATATCAAGTGGTTTACCGTAATATCAAGTTGGTTACCGTAACATTCACGGCAATAAGAACAATAACAGCGATTACGACTTTCAGTAAAAACTTCCAGTAAATTAATAAAAACATATATATTTGGACACTTAGTCTGATATAATTTTCATTGTCTGCCTTAACTACAGGCTTTACAATAGCTAAAACATGAAAGCTCCTATTCGTAAAAACGGAGTATATTGCTTTATAAACATTTTGCAATTTCAATAAAATAGATTGATTCCAGCCAAATACCATAATCTTTAAAAACAAGTCTAAATCAGCTAAACATAAAACACAACAGTATCTTCATTGTCCATTTCTAAAATTATATCATCTCATCACATTTAACGGATGAGACTAGCACTCCCGATTCAAATCACTATCACAATCCACTCTGTCGCACGGATATAGAGCATGCTGAATTTTTTAGCGTTATCTTTGGGATCATGCAAGAATTGTGTGTTAAACACAGTAGGCCTACACGTTAAGATATTCTGTGGCTCGCTGCGCTCGCCCAGATACGTTGTTTACTCGGCTACCATACGCTATACTAAGAGCCCATAGTAGGACAAGGGTGAACAAACAGGTTCACTGACTACAACGCTGGCCCAACATAAAACAGCCCGAGCCAACGTGACTTGTTTTCCGGGAGAGATTCACTAACATTATTTCATCAACACAAACATCACTATTACACCAACACAGATGCAACGGTTCCTGATCCCGGGGTCTCTACCAGCCTAAAGTGCCCGCGTTTCCGTGAGTCCGCAGTCGCGTTTCCGGTGCAGTATTTGCAAATGGCCGCCGTGATCGTATTTTCGGGAGATCTCTCCCCCTGTCCATGCTGTAAGTCCGCCGCTCGGTACCCCCCACCGTCGGTCCGCCGCCCAGTCACGCCCTCAAACACTCAACAGTTGGCCGGCATTGTGAGGGAATCAAGCGTACCGCCATTTTATGTACGACCTGTTACGTGACCTTATAAACTGACAAATGTGCTGCAGATACAAGGTGCCGGACAAACGCTGGTCAGCGCTGTACCTCAACGAAAACAAAACAAATTGACCCAATGCTGATTTAATGTTGGGCCAGCGTCGCAGACAGTGGGCCAACGTAAAATAAACAGTGCGTTGGCGTATTGTGTTGCCAGCACCGCATCGATTACGTTGTCAGGCCAGCATTTCCCGTCGTTGGACAAATAGTTTACATGTGTAACAACCATTACAAATAGGGATAAAACACACATTATTTATATAATAAAACGCTACATGCACACGCCTTCTGCATCATTTGCATTGTAGTTCACACCACAGAGATGTGTAGCATATTAACCTTATAGCTTTGATGTTGGAGGCTCAGTGCATGACTAGTGTTTATGAAGAATTTAAATACAATAAAATGCAAGGAGCGAGTAAACGATGCGGATTAAAATAAATGAGTGAGTAGTTGAGATTGGTATGCATGCATATAAATGTGTCAGTATATGATGCAATATACAATATACACATTATAAAATTCAAGTTAAAGATCATTTACTTAAAGACGAAAAGAACTAGAGTACTTTACAGTAGGTGTTTCTTTTAAAATCTGAATATAAATACTGGTGGTTGTTAAGCCGCATGCCTTTGTCGCACCACACGGGTCACCGGGGGAAGTAGTGTGGTTTGATTGATTAATTAGTTAATTATTCACGTTTGCTAGGGTACACACAGCAATGATCGGACTCTTTGACGTATGTATACGTTCTAGAGAGGATGTATAATCCGAGCATTGCTGTGTACCCTAGCAAATGTATCTATATCCACGCTTCTCCCCCCCCCCCCCCAGTGACACGAGTCACACACACCGGCCATAAGAGTGTGGCGAAGGGTGACGCACTTCAAACGACCTGCGTAATCACCTCGTTAACACCACGGTGAGTTGATTTTATCAACTAATTAGAAGGTGTAGACACTAATTTGGCCAAAAATTATAACTTATATAACATATACCATTATGATCAGCGCCATTCAAAGAACAATTATTTGTAAAATCTTAGCAGCTAAATGACGATGTAATATCCTTTTTGAAAGCAATTTTCATCGATTTATTTTGACCCACTCGTTTGTCAGGGCAGCCATGTTATTTTGCGGACGAGCCCCAGTCGGTACTGACAGAAATTTTCCAAAGTATGATCCTATATATTTGTATGTGTAAAAACAGTTTCTACAGCAAGATTCCCTGTGAAAGAGCTATTAAATGTGTGATGTGATACCTGAACGTTTTCAGTCGGTTCCTTTTGAAATAAAATTAAATCACTTAGGCTATCGACTGAAAATGTCCCCTGCCCTGATAGTTAAGTTTCAAAGAAGCACATTTTTTATTTTCTGCCACTCGTAAATTGGTGTGGAGCATCCGTGATCAAGAGGTAGAGCATTCAGCCTCAGACTGCCATGACTGGGGGCCCTAGTGCAGTGGTTAAAGCTGCCTGCTTGGAAAGTCGGAGATCGCGGGTTTGAACCCCACTCTGGCCTTCAAGTTTTCAGGAACAAAATGTTTCTTCCCCGCTTACTCATAATGATCAAATATTGTGGGGAGATTCCGTGACCGAGAGGTAGCGTGCTCGGCTTCAGACCACCGTGACTCGAATTTCTAATCCTGTGACTGGAGGGCAGTGTCATCTCATTCATCTCACCAACCTCAGGATGTTCTCCTGGCCCGGGTTAGCCTATATGTGCACAAAGGGGGCGTAAAACCTGATTCATTCATTCATTCTCAGACAGCCATGGCTCGAATGTCAAATCGTGTGTCTGGAGGACATTGTCATCTGATTTATCTCGCCATCTACAAGAGGTTATTCTGGTCCAGTTTAGCCTGTATGTACAGAAAGTGAACTAACCCCCCATTTATTCATTCTTTACATCTACTTTTGACGCATATTGAGAAACAATATTGAGAAAGTATGTTTGAATGTGTTGAAGCGTTACGTTGCGCCTCATAGTTTCTTTAGGGATACATCTGTACTGCAAAGACAAACAGCAGTAACTGCTTACTCTGTCAAGTGAGCGGTTACTGTAGTACCCGGGGGGGGAGGGGTACTCCCATACTTGGGAGTACTGGGGATGTGCCGCTGCACAGGGTGCCTTTTTTGAGTTTTCAGCTTTGGGACAGAGTGCTTTTTTGAGCTTCCAGAATTGGGACAGGGTGCTTGTTTGAGCTGCTTTCTCAGGCCATTGTCAGCCGAATTCCATCACTTTTTTCTAGCCTCAAAACAAATAACCTCAAAATGGCATAAACAAATAATAAGGAGCCCAAAAAGACCATATAACATGAAGTTTATTGGTAGAAATTACACCATTAACCAATCAATTAAACTCGGTGTGAATTGCAAGGCGAATTGCGACAGCGTCAGGTTTTGAACATGCCGGAGGCACACCCCTACCCATTTCTAAGGCGAGTACCCCCCCCCCCCGGTCTGTAGTAACGGCTTACTTTTCAAGTAAGCAGGTACTGTTGCTTGTCTTTGTGCCGTATATTCTGCTTGTAAATTTTTGTTGGGAAGTTTTGGATGTAATTTCACAGAACAACTGATTCAGACGGCAGGAGATATGTGTTATGCCGCACCACACGGTAACACTTTGATACATGTAGAATTAGTCTACCGTCCGGGAAAAGGCCGCTCAGCCCCACACACTCTACTAGGGACATCCGCAGCAGACAATGCGGTTATCACTGGTTGGCTGGCTTTACCACGTGACCAGGATGTGGTGATACCTCGTGACGTCATTATTAAAAGAAAGCCACACAGTACCAGCTAACTATTCCTACATTAAATAAATCATCATCGGTTTTTATTTACCTTGCCTTTAGATTTGAATATTGGTGGTGAGTGAAGAAATGCTAACTGATTGATGAAAATTAAAAAGAAAACTATACATTTTCAATTTAAAAAAATCTGACAACTATGACTGAGGTGAGCTGTATTTCGTTCACGTGACTTTACACTTGTGTGAGTTGGGCGGGGGCCCTAGGGTAGTGGTTAGCACCGCTGCCTTTCATGCCAGAGTTCGGGGTTCGGTTCCCGGTCTCGGCGGTTTGAAAGAAACAAAAATGCTTCTTCCCCATCCACGTGTGAAAGTCATTATTGTGGGGAGCCTCCGTGACCGAGAAGTAGCGTGCTCGGCCTCAGATCGCCAGGGCTCGAATTTCGAATCCTGTGTCTGGAGGACAGTGTCATCTCAATCATCTCACCATCCTCAGGAGGTTCTCCTGGCCCAGTTTAGCCTATATGTGCACAAAGGTGGCCTAAAGCCCGATTCATTTCATTTCATTTTTACTTGTGTGAGTGATGGTGTGCGTGAGCAATCACTCACACTAAATCTGAAGGCCTGATTTAATTTTACATAGTTTAGTTAACTTTAATATCTGGATTTTAAACCAAGCAAGTTGATCCAATTTGCTTTTCTTGAGATAAACTGACACCTAAATTGTATTATTTTGAACCAAGTTAAATTTAATTACCAACATTTTTATAACGAGGAACATTCTAAGGCGTTTGATCTTTTTTTTTAGAGTAAAATATATTTTTTATACTGATAAAATAAAGCTGGACAACCGTCAAATAGCAAATTAGAATATATTGTGTTTGTGTTTGCAATGGCGATCCAATAAGCGAAGTAGATTTACCTTTTTTATTTTATATAAGTCAGCAAAAGTCGAAGTGCTTAGTATAATTGAGCTCATTAAACTAACATATGTATAATATATTTTGTCTGTTCGTTTTTTGCAGTATATGCCTAACACTTTGTTTTGGTATAATTACTATCAACGTATGTCATCACTAATGATGACTCACCCCCCCCCCCCCCCCTGACTACATGTCTCGTGAGAAGAGGTGCGGATCCAGGCATTGTATTAATAGCATGGGATCCATGTATTAATAGCACGGGGTCTATGGACAGGAAAACTCTTAAGCTAATGTTCTTTCCATTTAGTTAATCAATGGGCTGTATACTCAGTCACATAAGGGCAAACAGTGGTAACTACTGACTTGACAAGTAAGCAGTTACTGCTGTTTGCCATTGTATGACAGTGTAGCACTTCGTAGGCAAACAGCAGTAACTACTGACTTGACAAGTAAGCAGTTACTGCTGTTTGCCATTGTATGACAGTGTAGCACCTCGTAGGCAAACAGCAGTAACTACTGACTTGACAAGTAAGCAGTTACTGCTGTTTGCCATTGTGAGACAGTGTAGCACCTTGTAGACAAATAGCGGTAACTACTGACTTGAAGAGTAAGCAGTTACTGCTGTTTGCCATTGTATGACAGTGTAGCACCTCGTAGGCAAACAGCAGTAACTACTGACTTGACAAGTAAGCAGTTACTGCTGTTTGCCATTGTATGACAGTGTAGCACCTCGTAGGCAAACAGCAGTAACTACTCACTTAACCCTTTAACCGCCAAATTATTCTATCTGAATTTTCACCCACTTGAAATTGTGTCTCGCTGACGCGATCCACAACTTCAAGTGAGTGAATATTATTCAGATTTGACAAAATGGAGGTCAACTATTTTCAAATATTGCTGATTGATGTCATATTTTATTTTTAACATGTTTAAAAGGTGGTACTTAATATGCTAATAAAAAATGAATAACCGAATATTTGCGACACCGGCGGTTAAAGGGTTAAAAACGGACTATTTAACTTTTGTTTGATTTTGCCCGCAGTGTACTAACTAGGCCTATCCGAAGGTAAACATGAGAAGTCAGCAGGTGATGATGTCTGGCTTTGTAAGTCAGAAAGCTACATCCCAGCAAACACGAGGCATTCAACCAATCCTGTTTCGTGAGGGAGCGTAATATAAAGTGGTTTACCGTAATATCAAGTTGGTTACCGTAACATTCAGGGCAATAAGAACAATAACAGCGATTACGACTTTCGGTAAAAAATTTCAGTAAATTAATACAAACATCTATTTGATTTTTTTTTCACCTTATCTCCTTTACTGTGTTGACGACAATCCTTTGATTTTGTCACTTCTTGAACATCAATTTTGATTGTCGCGCCTCTAAACTCGGTCTTCAGATGAATTAGGCGCTATAGAAGTGCTTTAATTGAATAGATTTATCAAGTGAGGTAACGTTATATAATAAAGTGAGGTACCGTAACATCAAGTAAGTTACTGCAATAACATGTGAATCACCGTAATATATCAAAAAGGTTAGCATTAATTTAGGTGAGTTATATGTCCCATACTATTAAGTGGTTTACCGTAAAATCAAATCAGTAACTGCAATATCAACTGGGTGACCAAGTGGGTTACCGTAATATCAATGCGTTACGGTAATACCAAATGAATTCCCGTAGAACCAAGTGTGTCACTGCAATATCGAGTGAGTTACTGTAATACCAAGTGGGTTGCCGTAATATCAATGCGTTACGGTAATATCAAATGCATTCCCATAGAACCAAGTGTGTCACTGCAATATCGAGTGAGTTACTGTAATATCAAGTGGGTTACCGTAATATCAAGTGCGTTACGGTAATATCAAATGCATTCCCATAGAACCAAGTGTGTCACTGCAATATCAAGTGAGTTATTGTAATATCAAGTGGGTTACACTTGGCGATATTTAACATTTCTAATACATGTAAGATATAAACTTGGCTGCAGCTGGTTGATTAAATGTCGATAAATATATATACATATCTCTGAAACGTAAACGAAATTGATTTAAAAAAGCATCAAGATCACCAACTCCTTGGTTAAACCATACTTCTCTAAATCCATATGTACATAGTAAATCTCTGACTTTACTCACCCAGTTTACTCTAGTTCCATCCGTATTAATAGTACTTAACTGAACGTTATATACAACTTTTATTAAACGATATGATTTTGATTTAAAAAAATTATCCAATACTCAATAATTCTACAAAGTCTTAAAACCATATATCATTTCATTCATTGTAGTCCTCTTAACCTTAAAAACGGTTTTACAAAATCTTTATGAACTTGTTCAATAATGTCTTAGTGGGATAGAAAGCCGAAACCTCGCAGCCGTACATTAAAACTGACAATACTAATTTATCAAAAAAATCACATTTTATTGCCGGGTCAATATTTAAAAATTGTTTGATTTTGCTTTTTAAACAAAACAACGCTTTCCTGCCTTGCAGTGCTAAAACTGACTGGGTTTCCAAGAAAGAGCCAGTATACGAGAACACTATTCCCAGGTAACAAAATGTATTTACTATTTTAATAGGATTTCCATTATAAAACCATGTATAAGTTAACTTCCATCTAGCACAATACTTATACAGAGAATCGAGTGCAGACTGTAATCACTGTGCCGATTCTGAGAGTAAAACACCATCATCAGCGTACAGCAATATAAATAATTTAACAATTCCTAAGTCATCAAGTGAGCTACATCAAGTGAGTCAGCGTAATATCAACCGGGTGACCACAATACACTCTAAACAATATAGGTTCTTCAAAAATAACCCTTCAGTACTATTACCATGCAACCCCAGGAGAACCCTGCAAGGGTTCTGCTGGGGTTGCACGGTAAAAATTTTCCGTGATACCAATTGAGTTGCCATGATATCAAGTGAGTTACCGTTATGTAAAGTGAGTTACCGTCATATGAAGTCAGTAGTACAATATCAAGTGAGTTACAATAATACAAGTGAGATACCGTATTATCAGGTGGGCTACCGTAATATCAAGTGAATTACCGTAATATCAATTAGTCACCGTAATATCAACTAGTCACCGTAATATCAAGTGAGATACCGTTATTTCAAGTGAGTTACCATACTATCAAGTGAGATATCGTAATATCAACTGAGATACGTAAGTTATTGACCGTTATTTTAACTAATTCTCTATAGATTCATAATATTATATTAACTGAGTGACCAGTACTCTGCTTTATACATACTGTTTTTCACAATTTTATTTATCAATGCATAGCATTGAGCTTTTTACAGGTGAAATGTAATAGGTAATTTTTCTGACATGTACTGATCTGGGCACCAGGGGGTAAGTGTAATTTTCTAATGTAACAAGGACAGATTTCAAGGATGCGGCACCTGTGACCTTTAAATTCGAAAGCTACAATGTGTATTCACCCAATAATATCTATGCGACCATTTAAGTGGTAAATAACCATGTTGAGACGCGGACCAGACCTTGGGACATCAACAGTTGTACAGTGGCCTAGCTTTGTAGTGTGCCTGCGTCCTGGGTCTATAACCAGGTTTGGGTAGGTGTGACATGGATTGGCCACTCTCCAAACCAGATTTAGCTTGATCGAAATGCTGCATATTGGTAACACGAGACGATTACACAGTGCTATTTGCGTGGTGGGCCAACGTCCTCGACGTTGTCCCGCCAGCATTGTGTAGACGTCTGTGTGTCCTGGGATGCATCCCACAAGATATTAGGCTCGGTTGTGGAATTGAAATTTAGATGAACAAGGTTCAAATCCTGCTATGACCGGATGTCGGTCATCGTGTTTTTGCAAGTACACTGTTGCAAATTGTTCAAAGGCCCGGGGTGTTGTCTTTAGACAGTGAGTATGCCCTACTCAGAATTAACTATAAAGAGCCGTTGAATCTGTCTATTATTATCGGAAACAGTGATCATATCCGACTTCGGTCGCAATGTTCTTGACGCAATGTGTTTACAAAGTGCAGAAAGCGACTTAAAGCTTCACTCACTCACTCACTCACTCACTCACTCACTCACTCACTCACTCACTCACTCACTCACTCACTCACTCACTCACTCACTCACTCACTCACTCACTCACTCACTCACTCACTCACTCACTCACTCACTCACTCACTCACTCACTCACTCACTCACTCACTCACTCACTCACTCA
Organism: Flabesymbios commensalis; assembly: GCA_964017125.1. NCBI lineage: Eukaryota > Metazoa > Annelida > Polychaeta > Terebellida > Flabelligeridae > Flabesymbios > Flabesymbios commensalis. The sequence goes on along the minus strand of OZ024914.1, from coordinate 69,065,262 downwards.
CTCACTCACTCACTCACTCACTCACTCACTCACTCACTCACTCACTCACTCACTCACTCACTCACTCACTCACTCACTCACTCACTCACTCACTCACTCACTCACTCACTCACTCACTCACTCACTCACTCACTCACTCACTCACTCACTCACTCACTCACTCACTCACTCACTCACTCACTCACTCACTCACTCACTCACTCACTCACTCACTCACTCACTCACTCACTCACTCACTCACTCACTCACTCACTCACTCACTCACTCACTCACTCACTCACTCACTCACTCACTCACTCACTCACTCACTCACTCACTCACTCACTCACTCACTCACTCACTCACTCACTCACTCACTCACTCACTCACTCACTCACTCACTCACTCACTCACTCACTCACCTAATCACTCACTCTGGGTGTGCCTCTTTCTGCAGTTTTTTTTATTTAATTGATTTTGACCAATTTCATTAGCTGATTTTCATTTGTTATTTTTCACTTCAATTAATCACCATGTGATCAAATGTACTTAAACAGTGAACAGCTTAACAGCTTAAGATTTGGCTTTTTTAGTTAATAACGGCTAATAGTGAAGCCCACTCGAGTTTTGCGATTAATTTATACTAGCATAGCATACGTCTATTGTCACAGATAATGTAATTGTGCAACCAGTAGACAGCTACGTCGTCCTGTAAGCAGAGGTAGATTTGAAAATGTTCAATTGAAAATGTACCTGACACCAACATTTAAAAGCAGTTGAGCGGTATTGCCATGACATGTTTTAGAAGCGAATACATTATTTATAAAATCTACATGATAACTACATAGTTTGTAATCCCATAATATATTATATTTTGAAGGACAATTATGTGATCGAGAATGTCAAAAATCTAAAAACTTTGAAAATGGTAGTACCATTCATCCCGATTATTATGTTTCCTATTTTGTTTAATAGACAAACGTTATTTGTCACATATTCTTGGTGACTGGAAGGAAGCATATCAGACGAGAATTTTCAGATATTAGACGAGAATTTTCAGATATTAGACAGAGATTTTTCAGCCATTGAAGATGTCCATTTTTATATATGAGAATAACTTGGACAATTCAAAGACTATGTTGAAATATTCCAGTGCTTTACATCCGATTTTCAATGTTGGTTAATAGTAAACTTATGACAGATTCAGAAATTCAAATAAATTAAACAAATGATGTCTAAAACGTCTCACACATTTGAGGAGCTTTTTCAGCCACCGTATAATCTATAGACTCAGACTCGTTTATTTGTTTCTACATAATAATACTATTAGGAAAACAAATCTTTAAAAAAAAGTAGAGGACGGGAGACTTACACTATGACTGAAATGTCGCTGGCTCCATTCGAATCCTATTATAAAGCGGCATGCAGTTTACAATTTTCATCGCCTACATTCAGAGCCCAATCAATATTTGAGAGATAATTATTAGTATGCTATGTTCGCTCTTTCTTATCTTCTATTAAGGGTAATATTATTGTTAATATTATTTTGACATTGATTAGGACATTATAATTATTACCACAGCTTTTTTTGCTAGATAATGTAGGCTAGTATGTTTTTAACTAGTATAGAGGGATAGATAGATAGATAGATGTTTTATTGACAAAAATTCAAGTCGTTGCTGACTTATTTGTCATAGCAATATATATTTATATAAATATGTACAGCAGGGTTAGAATGGTTGGTTCTGTGAATCACATATATCGACATGGTATGTACATTTACATTTCGGCTTGCCATTTACACATTTAAACAAGCTTAAGGTAATTTAAATATGCATTATAACTATTTAAAGTAACGTCAAACACCATACAGCATTATCATGATATATGTACACGGGACATATATATTTCCCGCACCAAAACCACAGATAGAATAGCTAATATAACTTATTCTAAATGGCAGCAAAAAAGATACTTTGGAAAGAATTATATACAAGTTTACATTTTGTCTAGTGAGCGTTAAGCACAATGTTAATAGCTATATGATCTTTAACATGTTACATACTTTATACTTCGTCATTTGAGACCTTCTCGGTCACACCATAGACATTTCCACATATTATTAAATATTAACACCGGGAGTGAAAACCTCCCAGACCGCAAAGAAAGAGTCAGTTGACAGAGCAGCTCTGACTAATTCCTTAGGGTCCCACCCGGTCCAATAACACAGGCGACGGGAAGGGTCCCCTAAACTTAAAACAATAATTCTAGCCCTAAACTTAAAAGAATAATCCCAAGTGAAATAATCTGATATATGACAATGCCCAGTGACTGACCATGGGAGATGTCATTAACACGATAGAGATAATTAGAATGAGATTAAAAGAATAGATATATACATCATTAATTAAAATATTACTGGATATATACAATCTAAAATATAACTAGCTCATCAGTACTGCGTAGAATTGCTGCATGCAGACCGATGAACTGGACACGACGCCCTCGCCAAAATGATTTTTCACATAATTTAGGGCTGAATAGCACCACACATATAACAATAGTAATGGAAGCTATTGTACCTGGCCAAGTTCGTGAGTGTAGAGGTTGTTAAACTACTCTTTTCTGAAAACACACATAAGTATACTTTGCAAGAGCGTTGATTATGGCACGGTTTTCGCTGCTCATGATATATTTAAATTATTGTTCAGTATCGCATTGGGTATTAAAGTTTGTGATATATTTTCCAGCCTCAGAGAGAAGAGCTTTTCTATCGAGCTCGAACATATTAAACTGCATTAAGAAATGAATTTCGTCATCAACTTGAGTCGTCTGACAACGTCGGCATATATGATTATCTACAGGGGTTTTGGGTCTGGTATGTCTCCCCCTTTCTATTTCTAAATTATGGAAGATAAGGCGAAGCCGAGCCACCGCAGCGATTAGTCTTGTATTAGTCAGATCACTTACAAATGTAGCGAGTTTTGGAAAGAAGGATTTTTTCAGTCCAGTCGTCAATCAATTTGTCATCAATTTGTTGCTTATTATTATGTATGAACCTACACCTTCTTTCTATCGTCTCTGTTTCCCAAAATGAACCCAGATTCAGATTAAAAGTTGATGTTTTTACATGCGTAGTCCAATTTTCGATTCCTATAGTGTCTAGTCCTAGGAAACAATTGTACGCGTTTTTCAAGATGTGGTTATCTGGTAAAGCTATAAGACGAGCCCAGTATTTCAGGGTTTGGACTTGTTGTTTCATCAAAAAGGGAAATGACCGGTGTCGCCGTATATGGCCAGAGTGGGTGTTTATCTTCTTACAACAAGCATGTTTTTTTTAGATAGGAGAGATGTATTTTCTCGAAGTCATTTTGCTCTCTACAGTATTTCAGAGCCATACATTAGAATAGGGCTTATCAAACTGTCAAATAGTTTTAGTGCTAGGTTTGGGTGTAATTTGCCCAGTGAGGGTGTGGTGTAGCTTTTAATCGCGTATAATGCTTTTTCAGCCTGCTCTGACAAATATGTATAATTTTTAGAGAACATGTTGGGGCTGTTGCTGCACCATAGTCCGAGATATCTGCATGATTCACATATTTCTAATCTGTCCTCTCCTATCTTAAAATCATATGTCTCATCTGCGTACCCTTTATTATATATGACTACTTTACTTTTAGGTAGGCTAACTATTAGTAGCAATAATCTACAGTAGCCCCAAAATAATGAGATCTGTCTCTGTAGTCCAGCGGCTGTATCCGAGAAAAACACAATATCGTCAGCAAAAAGTAAATACATAATTACCATACCCCATAATTTAACACCTAAGCTACTATCTAGATATCTGAGATGTCTGAGATGTCACAAATAAATTCTGTGAAAAGTTTTAGGGTTAAGACGACACCCCGTAGGACGCCGTACTTTCTTTTAAAAGTTTTGCTTAATTTATTTCTCCACTCAACACGGCCATTAGACTTGTTAAACATAGATTTTCAACAGAGAGGAATTGACCGTCAACGAAGCGTTTTTTCAACTTGAAGACTAATGCGTCTCTATTTACGTAATCGAATGCTTTCGTAAAGTCAATATAGCACGCATATAAGGGTTTTGTGTTTTGTGTTTTGTGTGGGCCTTTTGCGAGGCTACAAGGGATTGTACTATGAAAATATTATCGATGGTCCTGCTATTTCTTTTGAACCCAGCCTGACATGGGTCATCGTCAATACATACTTCGTTTTTGTATGACAAACGCGTTTCTAGGATAGATTCGAAGAGCTTACCTAAGGCTAGCATAACACTGATTCTCCTATAGTTATCTGCACATGATTTACTTCCACTTTTATGGATTGGAGTGATTGTCCCTTGGACCCATTTATCTGGGTAATCCCCTGTGTGTAAGATATTTTTAAATGATGCTTCCAACAGTGACAAGAACATTATCATATCACTTTCAATAAATTTCAGTTCTATGCCATCTATATCAGGTGATTTGCCTTTTTTAGTTTTTTCAAAGCATGTATAATTTCACATGATGTAATGTTGCTGTTTAGTACCCTGATGCCATCGCAAGGCACTGACACAGTGACCTCCATTTTTAAACGTAATATTTCCAATATGATCACAAGTTTGAGCCTGCTGAAAATAGCCTCAGACATAGGCACTTGAAATATTCGTCTCATTTTCTTGGCATCCGATTTTTTTTGGTAGGCAGCGCGAGTGTTGTTTTTACACAGCTGGCTGTGTAAACAAAATGGCGGTCAGTGTGACTGGGCCTCGCGCAGTAAATGAGTTAGGCGGCCCAGTCATACGGGGCTAGCTGTTTAGTATGTTGTTCGCAATAACTTACTTTATATTAAATGGTGGATTTTCATCTTTCCAACTCCTTATTTTTTTTTCAAAGAGGCTGCTATCTATTTGTCCCTGTGGCGGTGTACTCTGTTTCAAAAAAACTAAAATAAAATTCAGATAGGTCTACATGTATGTCCACTACATCTTGTGTGGATTTTCGTTAAGGATTTTTTGGATATCCCCAATAATTGTTAGGGTTTTCGGTGGTTAAACATTGGAGTTCTTGTTTACATTTCCATTTCCTGATGTGAGCTCCCTTTTTTTCTCTGTACTAGTTGTTTATATTTCTTACATAAATCAAAATAGGTGTCGCTGTTTTTGGGTATAGCTATATCGTGCTGCTGTCCAAATCTATTAACTTCATTTTTACGTATCTTACATTCGCTATCCAACCAGCTGTTACTTGGGAAGCATTTTTGCTCTATTTTTTTGTTTACAAGATGTTTTTTATTAAATAAACCGTTAGCTGCGGTTTCTATCAGAGTATCAATTTGTGTACTTAGATAGTCACTGCTGGGTTTTTCACACAAATCACAAACTAAGTTTTCTATTATAGCCAAGCATTTTGAGCTACGCAGCGCGACCTGGTATTCGCTTTGTTTCTCTGGACACCATTTATATATGTATCGGGGTAGTCTTCTACATTTGCATCCGGTGGTTTTGATTTCTGATTTGTAAAATGCGAGAAAATTTGCAATGCAAACGTAATGGGTCTGTGATCGGAATCAATGTGTTTCGGCCCAATTTGAAAATTAAATATAAGGTTTAGTAGGTTATATGGGGTTAAAAGGTAGTCAACTACACTCCGGCCGCGTATACAGTAAAATGTGAAATCCCCTTTGTCGCAATCCTCTCCTAACCTACCATTACATAATCTCAGTCCTGTGTTTTTGCATAAGTCCACCATGTTCTCTCCGTGTGTGTTACTTACCTCATCCCGAATTATTCTTGATTTAATAGTTAAGTTAGGATTATTTAAACAGTTTTGGGTTTTCAATGAAATCATTTTTCGAGCCGGTTCTTGAATTAAAATCTCCACAGTACATCATGTGACAAGACGTAGAGTATTTCGCAAATTCAGATTCGAGTGTATCGAATATATCGTCTTCCACTGACAGGATTCGCGTGGTGGTATGTAAACAATACCGATCATAATATTTTTCTTCAAGTTTGTAAGCCCGGTGTGTTTGATAGTTATCCAGACCAGGCAGTCATTAACTTGTTTTATTTGTACACTTTTTGTTCAGCCAATTTGCAATAAGGATTCCGATACCCCTAGATGCTCGCTTAGCTTTTGAATGTCTATGTTTGCGTGGAAAGTTATAGTACTCGAATCCATTAATATTTAATGCAAAGTGTTTATCCATCATTGTTTTTACGAAACCAATAATGGAAAATTTCGAGAGATAGTCTTATGTTGCAATTTTGTTGAAATACATCGACTAGTCCAACACAGTATATTAATTAAAATTAATTAGAATTCAGGTTAGAACGTTTTTTTAAGGCTGGAGGTGTAATACAATTTAAGTTACTTACTCGTTTATTAGCTCTTCTCTCTTGGCTTTTCGGCGTATTTACCTGTCTGCTCGAGATTTGCGATCGTGAAAATTTACAGCTTCTGTAATGGTACGTGCTAGTAGATCTTTCCCCTGATTATTTAAATGAAGTTTGTCTTTCATGTAGTATGCATTCCGGCCCTGTTGGAAAGAGCTGGTGTGGTATTTTGTCTGCTTTGTATTTTAAGAATGCATTATATGTGATGTATGGGAATTTACGTTCAAAGTTGTTGTGGCCTCCGGTCCTGATGTTTTCAGATCCCCTAATTTACAGTTCTACAAATTTAATATCTACAACTTAATTGTTATTTTTTCTATCTAAAGACAAATCTGATTCTTTTTGTCAAATTGGACTTGTTTTATTGGAATTATTTAAGAACTACCAGCGTTTTTGATCGACTGGCATCATGTACGGTGGATTTTAGAATAAGACTCTCTAGGCTTTAAATGGTGCTATTAGGAAACCATCGCTCGAGATGAAACGCCAATACAGTGTCTAAATATAGATGACCTGCTTGTTTACTAGATCACTCTTGACCTCAAGACTATTTCAGGCGATCAATTATGAAAGCAATCCGGTGAAGAAAGTCGAACAGTTAGGTGGTGTAACAGCGTTGTGGGTGATTTAAAAAATAGCATCCCAAATTTTCTCCCGCTCCAAAATTTGAAATGTTTCTTCTTGAATCAATAGAAACAAATGTCTTCTCAAAACAATCATTTTTCCGATTCAAGATGAGAGTTCATTCAACTTTTCTTATCTTGAAAAATAATAAATATATACACTCGATCACCAGGCTATTAGTATTATGTAGAATAATAGTCTACGTGCTCGCATGGTTTTCAATTTTAAATCTGTGTCTGCATGCCCAGTAAACGTGAGACGTTTATCCAATGCTGGGTTAATGATGGGCCACCGTCTGAGACGTCGAACCAACAGTAAACAAGCATTGCGTCAACGTTTCTTATGTGCGGTTGAAAATTATCCCCGCTGAAAATCATAATAATGATGTGAAATAATCAAGGCTCGTTTAGCTCAGCTGCTATATTTATTAATTCATACGAGATCCTCACAATACTGAAACATTTATATATAAACTATGGAGTTTTTTTTAAATTTAAAATCATCATAAATGTCTTAGTTTGCTCATTTCACTTTTTTTGTCGACGGCTATTATAATTTTTCAAAAGCCTTGGTCCCCGCGCGGCTAGGGTTAAGACGTATATCTCAGCCATATACATTATACTGAACTTTTTCCAAAATGATATGTTATTTGGTAGTCTAGATTATATTTAATTTGGTGCAATTCTACAGCTGATATAGGCCCATGTTTAGGATAAAGCCCGAGGAACTCTACATTCTTAGCTGTGGAAAAGGCAGAGGCCGCAGGCCGAGGCCTTTTCCACAGCTAAGAATGTAGAGTTCCGAGGGTTTTAACTGACTTAAAACACATCCGACCATAATGAGGATCCTTCATAATCAACAGTTCGGTCACACCTGACTGATTATAGCACCATAGGACTACCGTGATAATTGGTCTGTACTTGATCAACAATAACTCTCCCTTCCCGGCTTAGAATGTAGTGATTGGACATAGGAAATAATGTAGTGGTGTGTTTTAAACAGTATAAATGGACACGGGTTTCCTTCGGTTGCTTTATTCTGAAGTTGGTGTTGGTTGATTTAACACGTGCTGTGATGTGCACTACGATGTGATTATACCACTCGGTGTATGCCAATTTAAGTCACAATCATCAATCATACCTAGAAAATGAAATGAATCGGGCATTAGGCCACATATAGGCTAAACTGGGCTAAACTGGGCCAAGCGAACCTCCTGAGGATGGTGAAATGATTGAGATGACACTGTCCTCCAGACACAGGATTCGAAATACGAGCCCTGGCGGTCTGAGGCCGAGCACGCTACCTCTCGGCCACGGAGGCTCCCCACAATACTTCATACCTAGGAGCTATCCTTATATAGATTTTACAATTAGTGCGAGACCACTGCCAATTACCAAATCTGTATATCGGCCCCTAACGGTCATAGTGTCTCATGTGCCACTCAAATGAATGACACATAGCACGCTCTGGTTCCTAGGGGGATCAATATGTGTTGATGATCATAATTCTGCATCAATCAATCATCATTATATATGTTATGTTAGCATATTATCGTCCCTTTGGATATGAAAGTGTGTATCTGCTACTTTGTAAAGTGGCAGATACACCCTTTCATATCCAAGGGGACGATATGCTTGCACTTTATTTTTCTACAGAATCGTTCTTCCGTATTGTACAACCTGTATCATGTGTAATGATACAGACAAGTAGCTATAATGGTTTATTACGATATTATATACACTTAATCTATTTTATCAGAGCTTCAAAATAGTGTATTCAAGGTAAACTGTCATTTATATTTAAGTAAAAAAATAATCAGATCTCTGAAATTTTAGTTTATTTTTTTTTAAATCTCATACATATGTAGCGATATACAAATAATATATAAATAATATATTAAAAACGTCACGATTTACTTTTACATTCTGGTAGTTTATAATAAAAAGTCTATAATAAAAATCGGCATGCAGTTACATTCTCGCCTACATTCAGAGCCCATGCTATACACACTCCATCACCACACCTCTGCCGGCGGAATGTGATTAGCAGCCAGATGGATGGCTCCCCTCCCGGATAAATGACGTCTATTCCTTTTTTTCGGGGGATTATTGATGTACAATTCACTAAGGGAAAAAACAGGAGGATAATTGGTATACAATTAAAGGCAATGCAAATGATAGTGATTTTAAAATTTCACTGAGCCGCACAACTGGATGTGCGTACTTTAACAATTCAAATGACGATACGTGGAAAACACACTAAACAACTGGTACTATGTGTGGCTGTTGTGGGTAATTGGGGCCCACCAACTGCAAACATCGGCAAACTCTGGTTTACTTGCCGTAAAAATCCTGTTTTACATTCTTTAATCGGTGTGTAAGGTACAATAACTTAAACAGCATATTTTGTGCTCATGGAGGCTTTTGTAATTCCCATCGCAAAGTGAATGAACATAAATGGTCTGATTTCACTCAAATAGGCTCACAGTTATATCCAAGTATTAGTAGTCAAATTAGAGCTTATAACATACTTATCGTGATGGATTATTTCTACTGGACGAATTATTTTGATTTACATAAATATGTCTTCATAAATGCGACAAGTAAGCTCAAAGGGTTAACACGATTTTAGCTATGATTGGGAATGAAACATTCCAATTCCAGCGTCGACCATAGATGTCGTTGATGGTGATGTCATAGACGTCGTTGATGTTGTCGTCTCTGGCATTGGCCTAACATTAAATCCCCACTAGATCTGGCGTCTCACGCTGCTGGGTACACCCAAAACTAAGCCTTATTATGTTATATTGTTAGTGGATGATCCCACAGTCAAGTATAACTACTGGATCAGAGCGCAAAAACACGCCATCTCAACCTAAAATATAGATCTAACACGTAACAACGCTATCTGACCACAGGTAGCCTAATAAACCAGCCTAAACATGTACTTAAAAACCTGTACTACTGTAGGTCTACACGCTTGTAATCGTCAAGGCTCAAATTTTAAATCCCGTGTCTGAAGGGCACTGTCATCTTATTCATCGCCGTAACATTTTAGCGCGCACCATCCTGTCGTACACAGAGGTAACATTATAGAGCACAGATCAGCGTGCACCATCCTGTCGTAGACAAAGGTAACATTATAGAGCACAGATCAGCGTGCACCATCCTGTCGTAGACAGAGGTAACATTATAGAGCACAGATCAGAGTGCACCATCCTGTCGTACACAAAGGTAACATTATAGAGCACAGATCAGCGTGCACCATCCTGTCGTAGACAGAGGTAACATTATAGAGCACAGATCAGAGTGCACCATCCTGTCGTAGACAGAGGTAACATTATAGAGCACAGATCAGAGTGCACCATCCTGTCGTAGACAGAGGTAACATTATAGAACACAGATCAGAGTGCACCATCCCATCGTAGACAGATGTAACATTATAGAGCACAGATCAGAGTGCACCATCCTATCGTAGACAGATGTAACATTATAGAGCACAGATCAGAGTGCACCATCCTATCGTAGACAGAGGTAACATTATAGAGCACAGATCTGAGTGCACCATCCTGTCGCAGACATACATAACATTATAGACCACAAATCAGAGATCACCATCCTGTCGTAGGCAGCGGTAACATTATAGAGCACTGATCAGAGTGCACCATCCTGTCGTAGGCAGAGGTAATATTTTGGAGCACAAATCACGTTCACCATCTTGTTATAGACAGAGGTAACATTTTGGGGAGCATAAATTATCAGCCTTCACAATCCTGTCGTAGACAGAGGTATATGTTTCCAGAATGGAAACAACGACAGGTAAGCGTTCTCCCGCGTTCGTTTACGCCAATCTCCGTGGCGTAATCTGACAGATGCCATATTAATCTGACAGATGACATATCCATCGGACAGTTGAAATATCAATCTCACAGATGACATATCAATCTGACACATGACATATTAATCTGACAGATGAAATATAATTCTGACAGATGGCATATCAATCTGACAGATGACAACTCAATCTGACAGATGGAAAGTCAATCTGACAGATGGCATATCAATCTGACACATGACATATCAATCTGACACGTGACATATTAATCTGACAGATGACATATCAATCTGACAGATGACATGGTGATCTGACACGTGACAAATCAATCTGACAGATGACATATCAACCTGACAGATGACATATCAATCTGACAAATGGCATATTAATCTGACAGATGACATCAATCAGACAGATGACATTTCTATCTGACAGATGGCATATCAATCTGACAGATGACCAATCAATCTCACGGATGACATATAAATCTGACATATCAATCTGACAGATGACATTTAAAACTGACAGATGACATATCAATCTGACTGATGAAATATACATCTGACAGATGGCGAATCTATCTGAAAGATGACAAATAAATCTGACAGATGGCATATCAATCTGACAGATGACATATCAATCTGACAGATGACATATCAATCTGACACATAATATATCAATCTGACAGATGACATATCAATCTAACAGATGACATACCAATCTGACAGATGACATATCAATCTAATAGATGACATTTAAAACTGACAGATGACATATCAATCTGACTGATGAAATATACATCTGACGGATGACATCAATCTGACAGATGGCATATCAATCTGACAGATGACATCAATCTGACAGATGACATATCTATCTGACAGATGGCATATCAATCTGACAGATGACAAAAAATCTGACAGATGATATTTCTATCTGACATATAGCATATCAATCTGACAGATGACAAAAGAATCTGACGGATGACATATCAATCTGACAGATGAATTATACATCTGGCAGATGGCATATCAATCTGACAGATGACAAATCAAATCAATCTGACAGATGACATATCAATCTGACAGATGGCATATCAATCTGACAGATGACATATCAATCTGATAGATGACATATTAATCTGACAGATCACATATCAATCTGACAGATGACAAATCAATTTGACAGATGGCATATTAATCTGACAGATGGCATATCTATCTGGCAGATGTCATATCAATCTGACAGATGACATATCTGTGACACATCTGAAGCATCGGTAAACATTGGCCAGGACCTTGTAGTATGAATTCACTTTAATGAATTCACTTTAATGTCATACTAAAGAATAAACAGTCACTTTAGACATGAAAGGGTGTATCTCCCACTTCACAAAATATAATGATACATTATAAATTAGCATGTTTTTTAAAGGTGTTCTACTTTTTAGTTTCTACGTTTTCCAGAGTGTGTTTTGTTACTCCTTATACTAATATGTAGTTATTTTATCCCTAGTTTTGGCGGTGGAAACTATTATCTTTTACACTTTTACTTTTAAGTGTAGTTACCGTGCATATATGTCAAACTTGATATCCTGATGCGCACAATTTTATTTGCAAGTGCATATTTGTACGATTATTGTATATATTTGTGTGCATAAAGCCTAATAAATAAACAATATCCAAGGAGACAAAATGTTGTACGTATGCCCGTATCTTGTTTGCCTGATTTGATTTGAAGTAGACGCCTTAATTAAAGCGTATATTGATTTCAAAGCTTTTTGCTCAGATGACCATTTGATTTAACCTTGATAAGTGTTACCGAGTGCACGGAGGTCTTCCCAGGAAGCATGACACATCCACCCAATGTTGTACCAGTAATGGCTGGCCACGATGGCCCACTCTGATGTAAGATGGTGATATAGCTTTTGATCAATTGGCCTACTGGCCGACCTCGGTGGCTTATTAAGATGTTAATAACGCTTTTGATCAGTACTGGAGGTCGCGATGGCTTATTCTGTGAAACTCAATAGCATTGACCTCCAATATTTTCACCGAGCTGGCACCGAGTTGCCATTCAAGACGGTTTCTGGTGACATCAGATGATTCACTGAATTAAGATATTGAAATAGCTTTTGATCAGCACTGGCTGCGATGGCTTATTAAGATTTTGATAAAGCTTTTGAGCAGTACTGGCTGGCCGCGATGACTTATCAAGATGTTGAAAAAAACTCAATGTCGTAGACGGTTGACCAACATTGGGTGAATGTCTCGTCTACTGGGTTATATAAGCAGGCGTTCTCATTACCTTGAGAACTAACACTGATTAAGACACACCTACGGAATATTACACAGTTTTCGTTGAAACTAAACATAAACACACACGTTCAACTTTAATATCTCATGCCTATGCCAGACGAGAGGTAACGCTTAGGGGCATTATAATCTAAACTTTGATAAAAATGAGTGAGTTTTTTAGTTCAATCTTTATGTTAAAGTATTACAATTGGTAGACATACAATACAATACAATACAAATATTCGAACACAATATGGAAATATGATTCGGAATCAATTTAGACACTGTAGTCAATGTTAACATCTTAGTCAAATTTCCTTCGTTTCTTATCTTGAAGCGTGATGGTCGAGGGTATAGGGTCCCCTTGGATATAAAAGGGTGTATCGGACACTTTACAAAGTATGAGATACACCCTCTTATATTGTTTATTAAATATAAATCAACGCGATTCCAGTTTAATTCTAATGTTTTTTGAAGTACTCGTAAAACTAATTAATGATTTCATCCTTACACACAACACATTGTAAACCATATACTGCTTATAAATATCATCTCTAATTATTATATGTATATGTTATAGTCGTCACAGGATACAAGTAATTAAGCAGGCGATGATCACCCCTCCCCCTCCAGATAATTGAGGTTAGAGCCCTTATTAACAGGGATTTCAAAGGTTATAATTATGTAAATCAGTGATATTTTCATGTGTTGTCGTTTGATATATGGTACATTGAACTGTGCTTTGTGGTACATTGAATTGTGCTTTGTGGTACATTAAATTGTACTTTGTAGTACATTGAATTGTGTTTCTTAGTACATTGAATTGTGTTTTGTCGTACCGTAAACCGGGGCTATTTTGCCACCCTATTTACATATTTTGTATTACTGTATAGACCTTGCTTTTTGAAGTGGGAATATAAAGTGTCATAAATGAGGGTGATTGGATAAGGTATTTGCATACTTAGCATAGTTTGTATTTTGGCTTTATTAATAGGACTTTTTAATAAAAATGTATGGTGGCAAAAGAGCCACTGTAGCTAATTTTGATCCTATTTTGAGAATTAAAACCATTAGTCAGGATCCAAATAAAAATAGTGTGCCATATAAATATTTTTGAATTCAAAAAAATATAATTGAGCAGATAATTGAATAAAAATCAAATCAACTGAACAGTCAGTAGACATTTTTATCAATCCATTTAATATATAACATAAATAAAGTAAATGTACCATACAGATATAAACTTGAAATATTCAACAAAAAAGTCATTATTTTTCATGAATTTTCTTACTTATTAAACAGAGTGCCTCATACCTGTTATGTACATTTTAAATAATTTTTAGGGGTCAGTGAGTTTAGTGGCCAAGTCCGTTTTCATATCGGACCGAAAACGAGGGTCTGGCGGCCATTTTGAAAGGGTGGCAAAGTAGCTCCGGTATGGGGTGGCAAAATAGCCCCGGTTACTCTGAAGTGCTCAAACAGTCTGAATATATCAATTTCATTGATTTCGTTTTAATGTGATATTACACCCTTTATATATCATAAAAGAAAAATAACTATGGTAATAAAATGGATAAATAACATTCAGGAGCTAAAATTTATCAAATTTAGAAAAAAGCGTAGCAACTAATACATTTGTAAAAAAAATTCTGGTTTGAAAATATTATTAAAAAATTGTGAATAGATAAAAAAATGTTCCCTAAAATATAGTCTAACCTACGATAATGGTTATTTTTATTAACTTATGGTATTTATTGAAAACCAGAGGATTTCATCAATTTTCCGGGGGCAAAATAGCCCTGGTTTACGGTACATTATTGCTTTGTTGAACGTTGAATTGTGTTTTGTGATTCATTGAATTGTGCTTTGTGATTAATTGAATTGCGCTTTGTGGTACATTGAATTGCGCTTTGTGGTACATTGAATCGTTTTTTGTGGTACATTGAATCGTGTTTTGTGGTACATTGAATTGTGTTTTATGATACATTGAATTTAGTTTTTTGATACATTGAATTGTGTTTTGTGGTTTATTGTATTGCGCTTTGTGGTACATTGAATTGTGTTTTGTGGTACATTGCATTGTGTTTTGTGGTACATTGAATCGTGTTTTGTGGTACATTTCATTGTTCTTTGTGGTACATTGAATTGTGCTTTCTGGTACATTGAATTATGTTTTGTTGTAGGCCTACATTGAATTGTGTGCTTTGTAGTACATTGAATTGCGCTTTATGGTACATTGCATTACGCTCTATGACACATTAACTTGCGCTTTATGGTACATTGACTTATGTTTTGTGGTACATTAAATTGTGTTTTGTGATACATTGAATTATGTTTAGAGGTAAATTTCAGTGAGACTTTTCTCTCCAATGTGAAATAAACGTCATAACGTAAAAGTAGCTGGGTCGTCACGGCTCGCTGAAAACAATATTCAACATGACTGTGTCTCACAAAAGGCACACCCGCATTCTTGGCATCGTCATCGCTGTACCATACGGAATACGGCGTTCGCTCAACGGTTTGTGCTCGAGCACTGAAGTTAAGCAACGTCGCGCCCGGTTGATAATTGGATGGGTGACCGCCTGGGACTGCCAGGTGCTGTATACACTCGTGGGGCTCAGAGAACCACGTAAATCAGATAGCTCGTTTGACTGACTTTGAGTTGGACGTAAAATAACCTCAATGGACGTAGGCGCAGTTTCCATCCGGCGTGACCTCAAAAAATCCACAACATGGAGTTCTTGGCACATATATAAGGCCATAAATGATATCATGAATGATAACAGGCCTTGCTAAGTTACTCCCGTGGCGCGATATCACAATAGTGCGTACTGCCACGTAATATACAGATACAGATACAGGAGTGGGGACATTTGCCAGCTATAATGTGACATTATAAATGATCACTGACTCCAGTCGACCCACTTGCATTACAATTTTGAAGATATTTCAAGATAATTTCGATAATGACCCAACAATAAACCAGTATCGGGATGATCGCCCAGTGTCTGCCATGATGTGATCACGATCTGTCACCCTATTCCCCAGACGAACACTCGTTCAGATGCGAGTACTTCTCAATGTTGGGATAACGCTGGCCCACCGTCCACGACGCTGGCCTTACATTAACCCGACATTGGGTCAGTGTCTCGTGTTTGCTGGGCGTGTCTAGGAAAGGTGGCTGTGATCCACTCCGAAATGACGCTTTCACTGATTGTAAATGGATGAATGGGGTTATAGGCCCCATTTGTGCACATATAGGCTAAACTGGGCAAGGAGAACCTCCTGGGGATTGTGAGATGAATGAGATGACACTGCCCTCCAGACACAGGATTTGAAATTCGAGTGCTGGCGGTTTGATGCCTAGCAAGCTACCTCTCGGTCACGGAGGCTCCCCACAATATTGAATTTTTACGAGTGAGCGGAGTAGAAACATTTTTTCAAATTTTAAGGCCAGAGTGGGGTTCGAACCCCCGATCTCCGACTTTCCAAGCAGGCAGCATTAACCACTGCACTAGGATCGCCGCCCTTACGAGCTACTGTGATCAGACCTTGCCATGTCCATGAATCTTCTGGACACGAGTGTCCCGCCAGCCTGTCCTGGAGTAAATCACGGATGAATAAAATAACAAGATACGTCCAGAAAGGCTGCAACTGTTTTATAATTCACTCTAACCCCTTAAAGGCTGGGGCTGTTTTATAATTCATTCAAACCCTCTAAGTCCCACCCTTGCATCTCTGAACTACAGGGTATTTTTGTGTGAAATGTATTGAATACAGACTGTCATGATCCATGATAACAAGGACGTGTTCATCTCACATTGTGACGTATTCAACTGGATATGTAATGGCATTACGTCATTTCTATTCACTCGGGAATGGCACCAGCGATCTATTCACATGTCAAGAGAGAAAAGATAATGACTTATCTGGGTGTTAGAACGGTCAACCATACATTGATGAGCCGGGTGGTGGCTTGAAGCCTGATTCACGTGTTGTATGGAGTGTAAGATGTTACAGGCACGCATTGTGGCGGGTTCAGAGCGTTTTCTATGGTACACGTATACAGGAAGACATGCAAACTTTATATATGGATTTAATGAACAAAAAACCCTGAGAACATGAGAAGTTGCCTTATTTTATATATTTTTTCCCTTTCCATTCCTTGCCTTTCCATTTCTATTTCCATTCATTGCATTTCTATGAACAAAATGCAATGACCAAAATTATCCCATTTGATGTCAGAAATTCTTGTCATGACGTCAAAAATAAGCTCCACCCACCACTTTCGAGTGCGGGTCATCGAATGGACAGTTGCTTTGTACAGAGTAGGCCTATATGGGGACTTTATTTGGCCTTGAAACAAATTGGACATAAAACTGAAAAAATGTAATAAGCGAATTGCAGCTCCAAAAATTTAGAGCTTCTTTATCTGTAAAGTAAAGGTTTTCAAGAAGAAACGAGAGTCTGACCTAACATCCTGATATCATGGTATAGCAAGATTTAAATTTCGGAAAATGTGCTCTAACAAATGCTGTAGACGTGTATTTGATGTAAACCTTATTCAAATGTGCAGATTTCAAAAAAAAAAAATTAAAGTTAAAATGTGCATTAGTAATCAAAACAATTTATCAATATGACACTATAATTCGTGATAAATGAGAAATGTGCGTTGTGTAGTACACAAAGTTTTTGTAGCAAAGTTTTGCAAGTTATAAAAAAAAGTAATGTAATTATTTCGATGTTTCAAACTAAACCAAATGTGCTGATAACGCTGCTTTTTGTAAAAATATAGAATTATGTTTTTAGGACTATCAGTGTCATATCTTTGATTTTGTGAATCCATTGCAAAATTAGTTGTGGTAGGGGGTGGGGTGCATGGTTGGATGGAAAACAACTCAAGTGCTTACAGCATCCAACAAAATCTCAGCTGCTTATTTTCTAAAGTACCGGGTGTTATTACACGTGTAGGAAAGGGGGATAATAAATATAATAGGCAACACATGCTTATCATAACTATATTTCCTTTATATTTTTTGGGCGAATGGTTCCAGAAAAAAAAACAGCATAGATTTAAGGGCGATCCTGAGTACAGACATGAGTTAATGGGATCAGTCAGTAGACGGGACCAGTCAGTAGAGTAATTAGTAGAGATAACCAAAGCTGTATCATGGAAATTGGATGTCACTTGACCTGAGGTGCCACATTACAGCTAAAACCATGTGGATGACGACCATTGCACAGACACCAACCCACGAGCCCGTACAGACGTCAGCAAGACACAGTAGATGAAGACAGCATTTCATGTCTTATACACAGAGAAAACAGAATCACAAATTTTACAAATTATCTCTATTAATGATCTATCTGACAGCTGCATAAATCTTAAACAGTGTAAAAGGCTATCACAGGTGGTAAAAATGGCAAACAATGTTTAAATCTGAGGGGAAAAGAAAACATTCATGTGTGCTTACTTTAATAGAGTTCCAAAGGATTGAATGATAAGCAGCAAATAGTACAAATAATACAAATCAATAACGATGGTTTGAATAACTCAGCGATGTTTTGAACCTCACAAATAATCCATGTGTTATCCTTTACCTTATTACATTATCTCATTCTCTTAAAAATGTGACATTTCAGTGACATGTGAGCGGATTTCACCATAGTGTTCGTGTGCGTGGCGGCTCCAACGTGTATGAAAATGAATTGAATCGGGCTTTAGGTCACTTTTATGCACATATAGGCTAAACTGGGCCAGGAGAACCTCCTGAGGATGGTGAGATGAATGAGATGACACTGTCCTCCAGACACAAGATTCGAAATTCGAGCCCTGGCGGTCTGAGACCGAGCACGCTACCTCTTGGTCACAGAGGGTCCCCACAATACTGAGTTTTACACGTGGATGGGGAAGAAACATTTTTGTTTCTTTCAAACCGCCGAGACCGGGAACCGAACCCCGAACTCTAGCGTGAAATGCAGCGGTGCTAGCTGGTGAAAAGTTAAAGAACTAATTTATACCCCCCCTCCCCGACAGAGTGGATGTCTCAATAATAACATACCATTATTTAGCTCCTTGACACGCTTTACTAGTCCTAACTTGTTTCGATTCTCTATTGAAGTTCTCAATATATTACCTTGTTATTTGCTCTATGTTATAGACCCTGTCTATCTATTGAAGTCTCAATATATCACTTTGTCATTTTTACTATTATAGACCCTGTCTGATTTACAGTCAGAAACTCGCTGTCAAGCCAGCCGCGGAAACAATTTGGGGCCAAACTGGAAGTGGCAACTGCCGAGAAATGACGGTATGTCGAAGATCACGGCGGGCCTGCAGGCCTCCCAAATGCGCGCCTGTGATTTCGTCCCCCAAAAAACAAGCAATTGCGCAAAGTCAATGGTGAGACGTGAGTCTACAGCCTGCGGCCACAATCTTCTCATGTCATTAGTGATGTGAAGTGACCATCTCTCTGACTGATGCCACCTCTACAACGACATGCGTCGCCTCAACGCCGGGGCAACGTCGCAGACGCTGCCCCAGCGTTGAGACGACGCCTGAAGGACAGGTTGTGTTAGCTCAAATTGTACTTTCAGCATCGGTACGGCGTCCGAAAGACTCGAGCTTAGAATCCCGATCCCTGGTCAGGAAGCAGCTGATTGCGCCTCAGTCTGCTCATTTCTGTACTCGGCGACTGGCGCTTGGCTGCTCGGCCTTCATTTCTGCAATGGCTCAAGAGTTCAGTTGAGCCTATATATTTTACTCCACTTGTGACGTGTACATACCGCGATTCAAATGTCATATTAGGGTTGATTTTAGAATGCAATACATAGCATGGGATGAACATCTACATTGGTCAAAAATCAATATCACGGGGAGGGGGGGGGGGGGGGGGGTTGTGGGGGGTGGAGGCACCGTGGTCGAGAGGTGGAGTGTTCAACCCGCAATAATATACTTAGACATTTCCGGTAGCAAATACGGGTCGTAAATGATAAATTTATCAATCGATTGATTGAATAATGTCTGATTGATTTATTGCTTACTTGTTTGCTTGCTTGCTTGCCTGCTTGCTTGCTTGCTTGCTTGCTTGATTGATTGATTGATTGATAGATTGATTGATTGATTGATTGATTGATTGATTGATTGATTGATTGATTGATTGATTGATTGATTGATTGATTGATTGATTGATTAATGGATTGATTACTTGAATAGACATTGTGGTCTACGAAAAGCGGATACTACAGGGGTTCTCCAGTGAGAGAATATCTTGGCATCTGGCTCAATTCAGACAGCTTGTTCACAAAACTGGTTTCAAACTGCATCCCTTATTTTACCCTGCTCCCTTCCCCGCACACCACTCACCCTCACCACTATCTCTGTGCCCTCCATCTAAATCTCACATAGTCTCACCTGACTGCACCATGTAGGGGGCCTACCTGTGTAAGTGTATAACCCACATCCTATCATAGGCGGGGAGGGGACGTAACTGTAGTTACGGCTCTCCCCACCTATGATAGAGTGACACAGTTACGTCCATGAGACGCAGACAGTTACGTCTATGAGACGTAACTACTGTTACATTTCCCTGCTAACAACAGGATAGTGGCCCTCAGCGTTCTGAATGTCATCGTGCGACAGACCTCGCCACAACCATCAGATCGCAGGTTTATGATGGGATAATCCGCAAACACACTGCGTCCACTCAATGATTGGCTAATGTTGTCCAATGTTGCAGATGATGGGCCAATGTTGACCCAACAATGATGAACCTCTGTGTCAGCTGGGATAACGGTTTGATCACCATACGATCTTTGACCTGCTGAAAAAAGACGTGTTTGAATATGATTTGAATCTAAAACATGTCTGAATTAGCATGCTCATATATTGAGTTTAAAAAATGCATATCCTTTGCTTCCTATATTGAAACTCTTGGGTGGCATTTTCAGTTTACGACTACGTGGAATACGACCCCAGCCAATACGACCCAAGCAAAATTGGCTCAAAATATCGCATCTCTGAATATCAAAGAAGGACATGGGGATCAACATGTTAATATAACTTGCCATACCGCGGTAACATGGTGTCAGACACGGGAGAACACCAACATTTGTTTTCCTCTCAGCCTCAAGAGGGAGTCGGAGCATTGTTCATTTGGCGTGATCTTTTTGTACGTCGGCACTGAAGGAGACATATTGCTACGTCAATGAGTTGACGTAGTTACAACGTCTTGGACGTTGTAACTACATCAGGCCAACAATGTATGAAGGCACAGTTAAAGAAATTGCTGCATCATTGACTTGATGAAGTTACAACGCCCCAGACGTTGGAACTACATGAAATCAATGATATGTGAGCGTGTGTCTCGCAGATTGACTGGCAGTGCTTTCATTGTCGCTGGCTGCTTTTGACTTGGGGATTTGTTCGCTCTCGTTATGGGGGATGTGTAATAACACATGATAATACTGGTTGACGTTGTCACTTGAGACTCAATTACGGAAGTTATAACAATAATCTCAGATTTTAACTATATTTTTTGGTGCAATTAAATCACTTTCTTGAATTAATAGTAGAGGTAATTAACAGAAAACTCTAACTTCAAAGTCTACATAAAAAAATGTAATTATTAAATGCTGTCTGATGGATTGTACTCAAATCTATTCCTACTTCCTGCGGCCAAACTGTGAAAAAACGAAAAAGACACCACAACTCTTACATAAGCACCTCTCAACCAGGGTAGTACAAATGAGAATTATAAGCCACTGTGATTCATGACCTAGCCATAAAAAACAGTAGTATTATCATAGAGTCCATAGTACCTCACCTCAATAAATAGATTATTCGTTTTAAACTATTAGTGAAACAAGTACTTTGCTTGCAAAAGCCTTTATTGGTAATCAACAATATATTATATATGCGGGGTGATTCAGACTAGTTATTGGAGATTCGTGCGTGGTCATTTTGGAGTAGAGGAGCCTTATCAAGTCTGCTGTGCAAAGGCAAACAGTATTAACTGCTTACTTCCCTGCTTACTTCCCCTTCCTTGTTGGACAAAAGTATCAGCCCCTGTGGAATCTTAACGCTCGTATGACCAATATAGGTTCGTACCAATTTTCGGCTCGTACACATTTAGGCGTTCGTAAACATTGTTGCAGCATCCATGCAAGAGCGTACGAGGTGTACAGCCAAGGTACGAAGAGAATGCGCCTAAATATTATTCACAAGGGTGTCATAAGTTGACCGTGTGAATTAAACGGAAATATTTCCAGCTTCGTAATAAGGTTGTAAGAGCAAAATATGCAAAAATCGTACGTAGTTCTTCGAATGTTTGTAGGCCTAAGTCGATCGTACGACAATTCTGCGATGAGGGGTTTTCTCCAAGCGTGCTGAGACATTACGCAAGACCTTGCTACGACATAAAGGACGACTTATATTTTTTGCGTGTGCCTTGAGATGTCCACAGTAAATGGCTCACAAGTCGTTGGTGCGGCGTTCGCGATGTATTCTTTGGCTTACACTGAATGAACATTACAATGGTAAATTCAAGCATCAAAGTTAATCCAGCTTTAACAAAAACATATTAACATTGCAATTTTGCATCCTGTCCTTCTATGATTGATCACCAATTATTAACATTCACCACAGTTGTCTCAGTGTTGGAGCATCATTTGAGACGCTGGCCCAGCATTGAAACAGCATTGCTATACTTGATGCAGCATATATTATATCCTGGTTATCACTAACTTGTGGAATAAATCCGGACGTTAGGGGATTCTGGTGATTATGAGCAGATAATTCTAGACAACCACACAACCCTATGATACCTGCTGGCATCCCCTGAACCACAACACGCTCACTAACTTGACCAGCGTCGCGGATGATAGGCCAACATTACACCAGCAGATGTTCAACATCTTCTGATTGTTGCACACATTTAAATAAATGGGACAAAAACTTTATCTTGTATAAAAAGTGGTATTAACGTAGAGGTAATTATAGTTTTATTATTCACATATGTGACCCGATCTGGCAAAATGAGACGGAAGTCGCATTTTGAGGTATTGGAGTTATTAACAGATCCTTAATCTCCACAAAATTACATTTAAAATGAGGTGTCACACAAGCCTGTAGATGAAATAGCTCCAAAGATGTAACTTGGGCAAAATCGAAATATATCAATTTTAAAATCGTGTTATTTTGAGAAAACGGAGTTCAAAGATGGAGAAAGCGAGGTCAAACCAGTCCAAAAAGCTGAAAATAGTTAGTTTTTAACCAGCTATGTCGTCGTTTCGACCAAACTTTGTACTTAGCAAATACATCAAGTATACATCAAGGTTTGGTTTTAATAATACGTTGCTTCAAATCATGCAAATCTAACCAGGTAAAGGCCCAGTCACGCATACAATCACATACGTCCTGCGCACAAAAAAATGAAAAAAAATTAGTCAGTACGTCGTGATTCGCTAGGCGTGCGTCAGAATTCGTTGATGATTTGACGAGAAAGTTGGATGAACGTTATTCATTTATTGTGTGCGTCAACCCCTATGCACATTTTCTGCATGTTAAAAAATTAAGCGTTTTTCCACGTGTGAATGTAGACGTCAGAACGTCAGACCAGCGCCAGCCTTACATTAGGCACAAATAGAGCACACGCTCTAAATTCGTTGCGTTTTCGTTGACGAAGGTTTGTCCCAGTCACACAAACACGACGCACAGTCCACGCATGGACAAATAAAAAGCAACAATTTGAGTCCGGATTGTGAAAAACGTCGCAAATTTGTAGCGAATGCATAGCATATTTCCAATGCAAAGGGCAAATGAACAGTGCTTTGCTAACGTGTTCGACGCATTTAACCCTAGAATGCTGATGTCTACGATTATAATAGCTTTGTTAACGTTTGTTTTGTACATATGTAACCATTAAAAAAAATGTCCTAAATTTATTATAACATTATATGTTTGGACTTAATTTTGACAAATCAAAAACGAATTCTGCGAACGCTGGGCGAACTACCGGCGTGTGCCCAGCGCCCGCTTCGAGTGCTCATGCAGCGAAGGGCAGGCGCGTTGCCGGTGACTGCCCGGCGCCTTCAACGAACAGCTATGTGATACAAAACAAAAGTATTTTTGGAGTTGATATGACGTTGTTCGAGCGCGCTCTCCGTGTTTCTGGTGGTCTTCTGGCATTTACATTGATACGTTCTCAGCGCCCAATATTTTTAACATGCAGTACTTATTCTGGCGCTAACAGTGCACACAAAAATATGCGTAGCGTTAGTGCAGGGCTCCACGAAATAGTAACGAGTGCTGACGCACGACCAACGCTCCAGTAAAATATTATTAGTTTTCAGTTCGCAGGTCGTGCGCCGACTATGTGCGACTGGGCTTCACATCTGAAAAATATTTCAAAAATGACGGCACTGAGCGTGCATATAGCGCCCACTTAACGTGTACCTAACACATGTCCACCGAGCATATAACGTTCATGGGGCCATACTCCCCACCCCCCGATTTATTCGTGCGACGCGCTAGCAATGCACTGTGCATTCGCTAGCGTCATCGCCCTGCTAACGCTCAGATTCGGAACACTAGTGAGGGAGGGAATAATGCAAAAAATAACGGTAACAGTAAACACAGCACCCATCCAAAATTACACAAATTAAAATAAAGAATATTTATAAAATGAACCTGATTTGGCGATTTGTTTTTAGCATCCATTATGCATCTGAACTTGGGTGTCGAGGGTTATTTCTGGCAATATTTCAATCAGTCCCAGTGGCGGGTACAGGCCTGATGCTCTTCTGTTTTCTGTCAAGTTGAATTGTTAAAGTTGAATTGTTGTCATTCAGTTGAAGCTGAAAATACTAACGCAATTTTATCCTTTAAATGACGACAAGTATATATATATATATATATATATATATATATATATATATATTAAAGAAAAATAAACATCTATAAAAAGGAGATGAACACGAAGAAAGTTCTCCTGTTTTTAGACCTCCAGCATATCACGGGGAACACACTGCATCCGTCCTTATGTCAGCAGTAGAGTGGACGTGCAGGACGCGTCCCGATTACAGTTTGAGGTTAACAACCTCAGACAGGCTTTGTGGCTGTTGGTTGGATATCTCCCTAACGAGGGGATCAACACCCCTTGCAAGCATCAGACGTTGATCCGATGTTGTATTAATGTTGGGCCAGCGTCTACGACGCTGGCCCAACATTAAAACAACACCGGGTGAACGTGTTTATTGGGACGATACCTATGGCAGTCCACGATGTCAAAATGTCATCGCCCACACACCACACTAAGAATCGTAGAATAGTGTGGAATAGTGGTGCATATTGTCTGCAAACTTCCGCAGATAGGTGATACTCAAAATAAAGAAGGTGAATCAATATGACATACCTACAAGCAGCGGACTCGAATCTCTATCAGTGATTGACATTTCGGGGATTGAGACTGTCTCAAACGTTTTTCTGCATTGTTTTTGTCGCAGTAAAAACATCGTTTTAAATTTAACAGATGTGCAGATGCAGCCTTCAAATAAAACACCAGCTATCAATTTAAGGTCAGTCTACGCCAAAAAAACGTCCCACAATCTAAGGCCACACCGCCAAGATTACTTGAGGTCCGACAAGACGCCACCGCCGTGGACAGTCGTAAGAAAGTCGCACACCTTCCTGACCTAACGATCCCGCCCGCACCAGTCAAATTACCCTGCGATGACTTGTCGTTAGCCTGCCAGATGACTAAATGCTACATTCTGATTGGCTAAAGGATCCTATGATTATTGATGTGGGGGTGGTGGGGTGGTTTCCACACATATCCGACGGGACAATCAATCAATCAATCAACCCATCAATCCATCAACCCATCAATCAATCAATCAATCAATCAATCAATCAATCAATCAATCAATCAATCAATCAATCAATCAATCAATCAATCAATCAATCAATCAATCAATCAATCAATCAATCAATCAATCAATCAATCAATCAATCAATCAATCAATCAATCAATCAATCAATCAATCAATCAATCGATAAATCGATCAATCAAGTAATCAAGCAGTTAATCAATCAATCAATCAATCAATCAATCAATCAATCAATCAATCAATCAATTAATAACGTCTTAATCATGTAACATAATCCAGGCCAAAGCCGGTTCGACAACAGGGAGCCGGGCCACCGAGGAGCTAGGTTGAGAAAGCCACACCAAATAGGTGATATTTAAGTAATTTCCTGAATGTTAAAATTGTTTGGAGATTACATTTGGGCACATGCAGGGTGTTCCATAAGGCTGAGCCTAATATAGAGGAAGATCTTGACCCAGTCTTGTTTTTTCGGGAGCAACAAATGTGTTTGAATTTGTGGAGCGTATATATTTTGAACATTTCGGCAGAACAAGTAAGTCGGCCAGAGAGGCAGGTTGGTTGTCTGTTAGTGTCCGTAAAGTTATTGTGCAAATTGAATGCGAAACTTGACAGGAATGTAATTATTTTAGAATAAGAACAGAACGACTAAGACGTGGGACCTTGGTTACCACTCTGGCAAGGCAGTTCTGAACGCATTGTAATATAGCGATATTTCTTTCTGGGCGATCACGTTAATGGCAGCCTTGTATTGATACTGCCTTTCTAGGCGATCACGTTAATGGCGGCCAAGTGGCCATATTGCCTTTTATAGGCGATCACGTTATTGGCAGCGTTGTATTGATACTGCCTTTCTGGGCGATAATGTTAATGGCGACCTGATGGTGATACTGCCTTTCTGGGCGATCACGTTAATGGCAGCCTTGTGGTGATACTGCCTCTTCGGGGATCACGTTAGTGGCGGCAGGATATGTGTATTTCTCAAAACTGACGCCGGTGAAATTAACAGGCATCAACTCACCGATTTATTTTTCTCCCAGGAAAAATATTTTTCCTAATTTATTTTTTATTTAAAGTCGTCAATAGGTTAGGTTTAACCAGTTCATGACAAGATCGCCGAAGAATTAGTTTACATAACATTTTATACTTTTTACCAATTAATGATTTATTACCAATTACCAATTAACTTTATACAAAAATTGATAATTGGATTTAAAAATACTCGTCTCGTCACTTTTCTAATGCCATTTCGCTCAATTTATAGACAGAAAAGACACTTGCTGTAATGCGTTTTACCTCCATAACAATAAGACTTCTGCTGGCTTCTCATCGCCACAACTATGTGGGATGAGACACCACCATGTTTGGCTGCCAATATAATTAATTCTGTAATAGAGTGGACGACCATGGCGGGATGTGTGCATTTCGTTGTTTGAGAAAAATAACTAATTAGCATGTTCTGCTTAGGTATGACTTTTAGAATAGAGACGGCAGAATCTCGATAAAACTTTATTATTCGCCGATCTACCACCAACTCACTACTTTGAGAACTACTGAAAACTACGTGTTCTACGTTAAAGATGTGTCATAAAGAAAAACGCTTTTAATGCCATGTTACAATGATAATGTTAAATAGAGGCCAGCAATGCATAACTTTGATATTTAATTGACAGCTCATTTTATTTCTCCAACTTATAATAAGTGTCTTAATTATGTCATCATACGATACCATACATATTTTGTTTAAATAATGAAAATGACCTGACTGGATCTGAAAATACAAATTGTGATGTCCAACAGGCGAGGGACAATTGACTGATTGGCGATTGGTGAGCTAGGCCAGCATAGAACACGTGACAAAAGCGGTGGATGACGGGTTCAGGATATGACATGGTCACTGTGGAAACTAAGACTGTCAGGCTGACAGCGCATGCGTCACCACACAGGAAGTGTTCAGTCATACTGCCTTGCCAAGACAAAAGCAGTAACTGCTCACTTTTGAAGTATCAGTTACTGCTGTGTGTTTTGGTAATGCAGCATGGCCACGGCAACTGACCATCAGGGAGCACGGGGCGCTGACCAATGCTAGTTTAATGCTGGGCCAGCGTCATTGACGGAGACCAACATTAGATCAGTATTGGTCATAGTCGACCATTAGGAGGCAGTTTCGTTCGTTTAAAACTACATTTTTCACCATAAAACAGCTAGTGCAGGGGCATTAGAAAAAAATTCTATCTGTATAGTCGTGCTATGTAAAACAAAAAAATTAGGTAGACATTCCTGTATGAAAGGTAAAATATTGCACCTGAAATCTGTCTGATACCCCACACAAATGTCCATCAATTTGCTGTTGTGAAATGGTCGACAATAGTTTGTTCATCAGGATTTTAAAACTGCCAAAACTAAGCTATGGTGGAATTGATTACGGGACTCTACAGCCATCATTTCGTACCCAATAAATCAGTAAAAATGCTACACAATGAAAAAAATGAAATGAAATGAAATGAATCGGGCTTTAGGCCACCTTTGTGCACATATAGGCTAAGCTGGGCCAGGAGAACCTCCCGAGGATGGTGAGATGAATGAGATGACACTGTCCTCCAGACACAGCATTCGAAATTCGAGCCCTAGCGGTCTGAGGCCGAGCACGCTACCTCATGGTCACGGAGGCTCCCCACAATACTGAGATACACAATGACATTAGATCTGTATTTTAACTATTTTAATGACCGTCGAGTTGGTCATCATAATCGTGAACACGTCATACAATTTAAAATATTGTCCAGGAGTGCCAACGATGTCTAATGACATTAGATTATTTTCAGCCGCCACATATTTTAGCAGAATATTGAAACTAATATAGGCAAATCGTTGAGTTTTGTATATTCGCTAATGTTTTTCTATCTAAATAATAACTTTAAAATGTCAGTATATTGCATCATGTCGTCAGGATAGTGTACTTTATGCGCAGGTTTTGGCAATTTCACGTGAGGATAAGTCATAGCCTATGGACATTTACAGCAACATATAGACATTGATGTCAAGACATGGTCATTTCAGGATATGGCATATAAAATGCTGTACAGTGATCATTCTCTCTAGAGAACATATTATTTCAATTGTACTTCTGTTAGCAGTGTAGGGAAGAAATAAAATATTATGCTAAAAGGACTGTCAGATGTTTTTTAATTGCAGTGCAACCACATGCAGAAAACACATAACTATATCCCAGTTTAGCCACACCTTTCATACTTTAAGAAAATAAAATATGTACAGCCATGGTGGCGGCCATCTTAAAAATGAAAATAACAACACAGGGACTGCTAGGTACTCCCCAGATTTGCATTTAGATAAAATATCTGTAATTTCTGAAAAGATTGCATGGTTGCGATGAGTGATAATGTGCATATTTTATGCTAATTGATTTTTCTTAGTAGTATTCATCCTTTTTTTTTTGCGCTTGTCCATCCCAAAAGAAGCATGGTAACAACCATAGACATTTTCGAAAAAAATGCCTTTCACAAATAATTTGTTTGTAATTATTGCTAATTAGCTTATTTTTATCTTTATTTATTTTTTTAATTTGGTCTCTGATATATTTCTTCAAACAGCATTTTCAGTAATTATTGTTAATTTGAGTATTTTTGCTAATGTCAAACACCATTTCCAGTAATTATTGTCAATTTGAATATTTTTGATAATGTGTCGCCCTGATCTTATTAAAATATATTTCGTCGCATTCAGTTACCTCGAAAACCCTGGTGTACTAGGCACTTGATTATGTGAGAATCAAAGTTGATTAGTTTCTGAGCTGTATTTTCAGTAATGGTGGCTAATTTACATACTTTATGATATTTACATGAATTTAAATCTCATACAGCACATTGTCTTTTTTATATTGCCCTTTTTGCGAATACGAATACAAAAAGTTTATTTGATAGGCCATGGCTTATGCATAAAACTATACAAAATACAAAATACAGTTCATATAATTAATAGTACAATGTTAAGAGTCATAATCATCATTCACCACAGTATTGTTTCCTGCGTTTAAATGCCTGATTTAAATCTGTACACAAACTCCTAATTAAACTGTCGTCCACACTAAGTAACAACGATAATTGGAATGTATTTACATTTGGTAGACTATCAAACTGAGTAAGGTATTTTTAATGTAAAGCGTGACAAACAGGACAATGAAGAGTAAAGTGGATCTGATGCTCCCCTTATCCCATACACATAGGACATATAGTGACACTGTCCTGAACAAACATTAATTCATGCGTCATAATAAGACTCCCATGCGAAAACGAGCTGCTACTCTCCTTGAGATACCACTTGAAATGTTGCCATCTAAACAATTCTCTTTATGTCTGAACTGCTTAGAAAGTTAATATACAGAGTATATTATGTTGCTACTATTTTAAGTTTATCAACCAGTTATTGTCACTTTCCACTATTATTCTTTGTTTTAAAGTCCTAATAAATAATTATGGTTCATCCACAGATTGGACTTCCCACACATCATTAAAATTAAATTAAAAAAAACCCGTGACGTCAGTCTATTGTGAAACAGTAGATCTACGAATCTATTGTTATTTTGGTCAGGTCCGGCACAATATACGGGTTTAACCATGAAACTGCGTGTCTAATATTTCATGGTTTAGCCATACTGACAATGAAATTGAGGTTTTCTGCATCAAATCAAATCTTTTAAGTCGAAGAAAGAACTCAATTACAATAGATTTGTAGATCCGAATATACTCGGCGCTTCGCGCCTCGTACATTCGGATCTACGAATGTATCGAATTTCGTTCTTTCTCCTTGACATCAAAGAACAATTCCTAGATTTTACTCGCCCAATTACAACAGTTATTATCATGAACCATCATTTTATATACCTTGCATGGATATCATTATCCATATTTAACAACCTTAACCATCACTCTTGTCACCTAGACTGGTCATTTTATTATTAACCGTGCTGAAAATAAAATCATATTTTGGAATGTCGGATTTTCTTCAACATGGCAGCCATTTTGAAAAAAATTAAAGTCCAACATGGGGATTGTTGGGGACTTCAGTTTTTCATTTGGAGGACATGCCCCCACCATTTCTGAAGAAATAAGCCTCTGCAACTTTGTTGCATGTTCTAATCTAAGGCTACTGCACTAAGTAAAAACATAATGACAAAAAATGGTGTTGCATTGTTACTATAAATGTGATAAAAGCAGTCAAATAATCACAAACAAATTTGATTTTGAGTGACAGCTGATAATTCCTGCCGAATTATAAATAAAAAGGAAATAATTAGAAGAATTAAGCCGATCAACGAGCATGGATTCAATATTCTCACTAAATCTGGAAAGAGATTTTAAGAGTAATTTCTTCTTGCAGATGATATAATTACCGATAACAACCTGTGACGAGATTAGCTTAACCCTTTGAGCCCCCACGATGCATTAAAGCATCATTTTACATCCCTGAAAACAGATCTAATTTTCTACAACCAAGGGTTTTAGAACGAAAATTTCTTTGAACCTCGTTTACCAATACTTAGCAATTTTCTTTATATTTTCACACAGTCCAAATCATCTTCATCCACTACAAGTCGAGAATTACGACAGCAATTCGCGGCTTGTTGTGGATGAAGATGACTATGGTAAAGTCAGGCTTGAAAGGGTTAATAAATCCGAGATGCTTTCGAAATAACTTAATTGACTGTTATTCCTGTATAATTAGGTATACCATCTGACTGCAAAAAAATGATGTGATATTGAAGATGCGCAATCACAACTTCACAATGAAAAGCTTTTTAACCAATGTGTATTTAAGTCGGGTGAGCGTTGTAACTCGCCCCATTACCAACTCGCCCCAACCAGCTCGCCCCACCTATTTTACCAACTCGCCCCACTTCTACTATCAACTCGCCCCATGTTGTTTGTCAACTCACCTCAGTTCTCTGACCAGCTCGCCCCCACTTCTACCAACTCGCCTCACTTTTCTTACCAACTCGCCTCACTTCTCTTGCCAACTCGCCCCGCTTATCTTTGCCCCACTTATTTTACCAACTCGCCCCACTTCTACTATCAACTCGCCCCATGTTGTTTGTCAACTCGCCTCAGTTCTCTGACCAACTCGCCTCACTTCTCCTACCAACTCGCCTCACTTCTCTTACCAACTCGCCTCACTTCTCTTACCAACTCGCCCGACTTCTCTTGCCAACTCGCTCCGCTTCTCTTACCAACTCGCCCCACTTCTCTTACCAACTCGCCCGACTTCTCTAACCAACTCGCCCCGCTTCTCTTACCAACTCGCCCCACTTTTCGAACAAAGTAGCCAAAATTATAGGACTACCTTATAATAGCTCACATAACTTACAAACAACACTATATTTTATAGTTGTTTTATAATCATTATACACATACGTAAAGTTGGCATCTCTCTCCTGACACTGTATATATATTTATCGCTGCGAAAATCGGAGACAACATATGTATCATAATATGTTGATAGCTCGACCTTATATTCCCTTTTTAAACTCATTTTCGGTAGGAACATTATTATGAAATAATTTTATTTTCCGTTTTCCTTGAATCCAGTTTTTTAATAATTATTAAATATTTACTTGTTTGATTTCAAGAAGCCGTCTTTCAGTTATTATTTTAGACCAGGTGCTCACGGGGTCAGGTATCACCCGAGAGGGGAATTTAGTCATAACACTTTTTATACGCGCGGGGGGGGGGGGGGGTCCACCGAAAGTGCAACAAATCACATTTTTTATACATGGTTATTTTGTGATATTTTACTGTGTTGTAATTACTCTAAAACAAGCATAGAACACATACATCATATACATGTCATTTGTTTTCCATTGTATGCCATTTTACACAATCAGAAGAACAAACAATGTTTAACAAAAATGTCGCGATTTCCGCATTTTTGGTGGACCCCTCATGTATAAAATGTGCTATAACTCCAGAAATCCCCGACTGCCAGCTGATCAACACCCAGGCCCGAATTTCCTGATAGTTCACCTACCTAAAAATCCAATTGGTATTATATTCCCCTTTTGAGTGAAGGTGTCAATATGTAACAATATTGATTTTTTTACGTAAAAAGAAATTGAAAATGTCAAAAATTAGAATTTATCCTAAATTGTTAATAAAGTGTTAATAAAGTGATATTTTACTGTTTTGCAATTAATCTCTAACAAGCATAGAACACATTTTGGCTTATTGTATGACATTTTACACATTCAGAAGAAGAGCTTGTTTTTACAAAAATGTCGCAAAAATGCCAGCTGATCAACACTCAGGCCCTTATTCCATGATAGTTCAGCTATCTAAAATAATAGTAGCCTAAATTTCCCTCTCGGGTGATACCTAACCCCCGTGAGCACCTGGTCTATTTAAATTAGCGGGTAGAAAACCGGACTTGGGCCGAAGAGTGTGTCATATGCCTAATCATGGTAACGTGGGTCAATAAGACCCAATGAGCTCATTATAATAAGGGGCGTAGACTATTGAGTTAATTATAATCAGAGGTGCAGACCATTGTAGCCCAAAAGAGCATGGACGTAACAGTGGATAAAAAAATAAGCGCCGCAGCAAGTGTTTCGCAATAATTCATAATAAATTAACGTAATCTATTTAAAACTTATTTTTTTCGATTTCTCTAACAATAAATGCATACACATAAATGAATTTCACTAACATTAAATGCATCATAAAATTTCGCTAACATAAAACTTCGCTGACATTAAACTTATACACATAAATAATAGTAGGACTTGGGTGGGGCGAATTGGTCTAAATGTGGGGCTAGTTGGTATAATGGGGGGGGGGGGGGCATATATGTGGGGCGAGTTGGTATACATATGGGGTGAGTTGGTTGGGGCGAGTTGGCATAAATATGGGGCGAGTTGGTTTTGGGGCGAATCGACTGACACCCCATTAAAATAGTGTAAAGGTCTTTATTATGAATACATTATTACTTAATACATCCCTAATAAGATAGTTTCACTATTTTACTATATCCCAAAAATATTATTATATGCAATGGCTCACTCTGCCTAATACAATATGACGCTGAAATATTTTTGAAGAAACAGGTCTTATTTTAAGCAATTATGATTTTTTTCAAGCATTGTATTAGCACTTTAAAAAGTGCAATTGAAGGTGAGACTTGAAAATTTTTCGATTCGAATTTAGATTTGAATTTAGCAGATTGAAGTAAACAGGTAACCACTGATAAATATCACCTACTTGTAGCAGGGAGATAGTAGAATCTCTACTATCTCCAGGGCGGGTGCCCTAGGGTAGTGGTTAGCAGTCCGGGGTTCGTTTCCCGGTCTCGGCGGTTTGAAAGAAACAGAATTGTTTCTTCCCCATCCACGTGTGAAAGTTAGTATTGTAGGGAGCCTCCGTGACCGAGAGGTAGCGTACTCGGCCTCAGACCGCCAGGGCTCGAATTTCGAATCCTGTGTCTGGAGGACAGTGTCATCTCAATCATCTCACCATCCCCAGGAGTTTCTCCTGGCCCAGTTTAGCCTATATGTGCACAAACGTGGCCTAAAGCCCGATTCATTTCATTTCATTTCTACTTTTTCCATGCGTGTAGTTACGGGACGCTGTGACAAGCGCAATTTGAAGCTGGGAGATATTTGATGCAGGGCAGATTGGCTGGAGCATTAAACAATAAGCAAGCAGATCAAGTTTGACTGAGAGTGTAACGGAGTAACTGGATCTGCTAGGTGCTCACAATCCAGGTATGGAGAGAGTCCACAGTAAATGGCATGTATTATCTTGACAAGAGAGATTGATATTGGATAAAGAGCTCGTAATTCAGGCACTTAATACGTATTTTGCACAAGTTTGTGCTGTAACTATATAAGTAATTCGTCTATGTTCGGCGAAGGTTATACTTTTGCTTCAGTGGAATGGAATAATTCCGTATATCTATTTCTTGAAGGGATTATTATGTGTTTATAGGATTTGATTGGTCAATTTTGCGTCTGTTGGACTACGAGGTCAAGTTTGCGTCTGAAGGGATAGAGTGGTTAACGTTGTTTCTGTTGGACTTCAGGGGTCGGTGGGATGATGTATATTTAACCAGAGACTGACAAAAGTCAATTGTTTGTCTGGGAAAATGAGCTGTTAACATGCAGGCACGCGGAGAGGAGGGCGCCCTGGACCTGGAAAGGTCATCCCAGGGGTCAGGAACAATTACCACAGACAGATCTGTCTCAACCACTTCTTTTCATCAGGTATGCTGGATTATTGGCAACCCCCCCCCCCTCTTTCCTATGTCTCAGCAATCACGAGGTGTTAGCCAAATGCTGTTTTATTCTTGGACCAGCGTCAAAGAATGTGGTCCAACATTTAGCCAACATTCTGTCAATGCCTCGTGCTAGCTGGGTTTGTATTTAGGTGTGGTGGATTAGTAATTAGCTTAGTTCCGTCGTTAGTAATTGTCAAATCTAGGAGTACCATTTATTGATGCTGTGTTCTGTGAAACTCAATAGCCTTAAACTCTAATATTTTCACCGGGCTGGCTAATACAATGAAGTATGGAGGAGGGGGTCTTATATAACTTTGTTTTTCACTTATTTGCCATTCAAAACGGTTTCAGGTGACGTCACTGCGTTTCACAGAATAGTTTGTATCTAGGCCTACCTGTCGATTTCTAATGAATGTGTTAACCGAGCAAACACGTAAAGATAACACATTGCAGGTTTATTATTGGGCCAGCGTCGCAGACAGGGGACCAACGTTAACCCAACAGTGGGTGAATGCATCATTTGCTTCTGTTTATGCGTATTCTGATATCTGTGAGCGTTGTCGAACCACTGTTTATAAGAATAGTAATGTTGTATAATGTAATTGTATAAGTGTAAGACAATTGTAACACAATTAATGTTACACAATATTGAAGTCGCAGAGCTGCGGGCTTATAGGGGATATAATAATGTAACTAGAAGTATTTGTTTGGAGCGCACCAAATCATCAGCTAATTGGAATGCACAAATGATTTGGTGCGCTACAATTAAATATTTTCAGTGACAATTAAAAAAAAATCACAGTGAATTCAATACTTTAAATATGTCTGGCTGGGGCCAATCAAATATCCCATATATGCGGATCACGTGACAAATTCAGCCAATCCCGTACAAAATCATAATGAAGATGACTAGACCTAGTAGTTACTTCGTGATAATGAGATAATTTTATGTTTTACACCAAATAAAGTGAGTGTGGTCCTCGTGTTGATGTAAACTATTTGCAGTAGGTGGTGAGCATGCACTTCTTCAGCCATTGATCCAAACAGTGATTTAATGAAGGGTCACTGTCTACTACGCTGGCCCAGCATTCAGCTAACAGCCTAACACTGAATCCGCGTTTTGTGTTTGTTGGGGGGTTGTCCGCGTTTTGTGTTTCTCGGGGGGTTGTGGTTAAAACCGCTCTTCCCCGATCGCGTCATCAGACCTCAGCAAACAAAATACATTCACCCAATGTTGTTTTAACATTAGTCCACCATCTACGACGCTGGCCCAGCATTAAGGCAGCATCGAGTGAATGTCTCGTGTTGCTGGGTGTCTGTCAGTCGATGGTATGTCTCAGGATATTAAAGGGGAATTGCATCGATGCCTGCCTGATTCAGTCTATTTGCCACCACCATGCACAGTCAGGATCAAACTGACAAACAGCAGCAACTGCTAAATTTATAACCATTTTCTCGTTAATTTATCTTCCTTAAATTTTCACCCGCTTTTAGTTGTGTTTCGCTACCGCGACCCACAACTTCAAGTGGGTGAAAATTACTCAAATTTGTTTAATTTGAGCCCAAACATTTTCAAATATTGATCATGTTCAAACACTCATTTCATTCCCCAAAGCTGTGATATAACCCGCTAATACAACATAATAGGAAGGATTATAGTCATTCTTACCTATCAAACATAAGACGTCGTCATAATGTTGGTGTGTTGTTGAGCCAACGTTGAGTCAACACTGGTACAACGTCTCGTGTTTGCTGGGTAGAGAATTCATGTGAATACTATATGTAATTTAGTCCTTAGAGTTCCGAGCTACAACAACTTCAAGTGACTAACAATTAACCACTTGAATTTGCTAAATTTAATTATGATTATCGCTAATTTGATACATTTTCCTTTTTTAAAAGCTGGCTATATGAAACCATTAAAAGATTAATACTAAAGTAAACTATAGTCAACGTCAGTGCTCTAAGGGTTGGTAGCTAAACAAATATTCTGTAAAATAAACTTAATAACTTTTGACCTGGTTTTAATTCGGTAACGTGTTGTTCGAAGCTGGGTTTGTGAGGAATAAATGTCCCAAATATTGTATTATACTTCAAATCACACCCACTTATCTCGTTAGAAAGCCAAGTGAGTAAAATTGACACCATGGTTTGTTGGTGTGTGGACAAAGTTTGGGTCAAATTAATAGTAGTAAAGTAAACATAGCCTGGGTTTAAAGTGGTGGGCCGATTACTCCAAATATAATCCTTCTAAATCTGTTTTATCAGCAGGTTAAATCACGGTTATTGGGAATAAAATGAATGTTTAAACCTAAAGATGTGTGTGATTTTCGCACAGTGGGTCGCGGTAGTGAGAAACAACTTCAAATGAGTGGAAAATGGAAAAGAAATAACTGAACGGTTCGAGGTTAATTTACGGGAGTTCATTAAATAATTCCGTCAAGTGACAACGTGTGTCACTGAATAAAAGGTCAGGAGTAAACGACTCAAACCCTACTCTAAACCACGACCATTCCATCACTACGTTACAATGTAATGTGACTGAATAACGCTCCTTGGTTGGTTAGAGTAGAATACACTCGTCAACTGATCAGAAATAGATTGCTATAGATAAATTGATTGCCCAAGTTTTACTCAATCACAAGCCACACCCTGTCGACAATATAACCAAGTGACCCCATGCGATTAGTAAGAGTACACTATATGTCTGAGAATCATGAATGAATGACGGGCTGCAACCGTACAAGGCTGAATGAATGAATGAATGAATGCATGAATGATTGTTTGATTGATTGATTGATTGATTGATTGATTAATTGATTGACTGATTAATTGATTGATTGATTGATTGACTGATTGACTGATTGACTGATTGACTGATTGATTGATTGATTGATTGATTGATTGATAGATAGATTGATTGATTGATTGATTGATTGGTTGATTGATTGATTGATTGATTAATTGATTGATTGATTGATTGATTGATTGATTGATTGATTGATTGATTGATTGATTGATTGATTGATTGATTGATTGATTGATTGATTGATTATTGATTGACTCATTGCTTGATTGATTGCTTGCTGGATTGATTGGTTGATTGATTGATTGATTGATTGATTGATTGATTGATTGATTGATTGATTGATTGATTGATTGATTGATTGATTGAATAAATAAATAAATTAATTAGTTAATGATTTAATGAATTGATTACTTTTTGAAATGGTGCTTTGGGTCACTTTTGAGCACATACAGACTATCTTGGCCTGGCCTGGCTTTCAGACACAGTATTTGATATTCTAACCCTGGCGGCCTGCCGCCGAGCACGTGGTGGCGAAGCCGCGAGCTGCAGCGTGACAGACGGCAGCGATTGACCAGCCCATCGTAAACAGATCGTACATGCTGCGTATACCAGAAGGTTGGGAAATGAGCGAAGTCGTGTGTGTTTGCCGCGCGACCCTTCTCCTCGCCGGACACAGAATCTGTCAAAATCACGCTCTGTGCTGGCTTAATGTTGGGCCAGTGTCGCAGACGCTGGCCCAACATTAAGCCAGCACAGAGCCACCGTCTGCTTGGGTCGTACGTAGGTCGTGGCTGTGTCGCCGCGACATCGCTCATCAGTGGTCGCCGTGCCGCGCGGGACGGGAGGACACACAAATTACGCCCATTGGTGGCTGACTCGCTGACTGGGACTTGCAAACTTATGGCCGGGGGTGAATCGTCCGGTCTGCAGGACACTGTACAGGGGCGCGGGAGCAGCGGGAAAAACGGCTGTGTGGGAGTGAGTGAGGGGATAAAAAATGTGTAGGATACAAGACAGAATAACTCTCCATGTTTCCAGTTGATGTGACTGTTATTGATTTAATGAGATGTACATTAAGTTACATTAAGCTCGTTTATTATTCCATCTGATAATATATATCAATTTCTGATCATGTTGCCGTTTAAACCGTGTCTCTTTGATGACCAGCTAGGCCTACTTAGTGAAGGCATTTTTAACTTTTTGTATTAATATGTGTACACGCAGCCTATTCTAGCCCAGCCTAATCAGGCCCTAATATTAGGCTAATTCCAGCCGATGAAGGAGGTGACATGCTTTGCCTCTCAGACACTCAGAAAACGCTCGGTGAAAGAGCGCGCATAGCGCACCTGGTGCTGCTTGAGGTTAACGTCGAAACGTTTCAACCTTAACCCTTTAACCGCCGATACCGAATATATTTTTTTTTAAGACCACACGAAGTACCACATTCTAAACATGTGAAAGAAAAAATGTGACATTTAATCAGCAAGATATGAAAAAGATGACCTCCATTTTGTCAAATCTGAATAATTTCCACTCACTTGAAGTTAACTTCAAGTGGGTGAAAATTCCAATTGAATAATTTGCGGCTAGAGAGAGAATCTGATCGCCTTGTCACATTAAAAAGGGAGAAACAAGAATATTTATCTGAGAACCCCTCGCAGGATAAGCGGGGTTCGAGTCGTTGACGCATGCATGACTGGCTAGGCAATCTTTAATCTACAAAAATGATATACAGTGTACACATACTTGGCACAAATGAGATGCAGAATGTGAATATTGATAAAACATATTATCAGATGAGTGTGGAATGAAATCAGCCTCATTATATGCACACACACTACAAGATACACTAATATTTGTCGGCGGCACTGTTTGCAGATATAGGCCTACGACGCATATGACACATGCTAATAATTAATTATAACATTTCGAACTGGGCTAAAATATAGATTTGTGAATTTAACAATACATATTTTGCTTTTAAGGTACTGTTACACTAGAAGGTTGCGTTTGAAAATTATTATATGTGGTAACATGCGTATGGCTATCCCATATAAAACATAGCTTTTTGACATTGCCCTGTGAATACGCTAGCTGTATCATATACACATTCATGGCAGGGTATGTCCACGTATGACCAGTGTACTTAACCCTTTCAAGCCTGAATTTACCATTGTCATCTTCATCCACTATAAGTCGCGAATTTCTGTCGCAATTCTCGACTTGTAGTGGATGAAGATGACTTGATGTGGTTTAAAAATTAAAGAAAATTGCCATGTATTTGTAAATCAGTTTTATGGAGATTTTCATTGTAAAACCCTTGGTTGTAGGAAAATTAAGTGTGTTTTCAGGGATGTAATATGATGCTTTAATGCATCGTGAGGACTTAAAGGGTTAACCTATTATATGAGTAAGTAACGTACATCTAGCATTCCACTAGCGTGTTCAGCGTTAATATATTAACTATATCCACAACAATTAGAGGCATTCTTGTGTCTCGTCGTATACCAATGTATACCACCGTCTTTCTGTTAGCAACTTATGCCTAACGTATCCCTATCGCTTGTTAACCTATGCCAGTATGTGAGGGATTTTTTTTCATACCCTGGCATACGTTAGTCCGATACGCGATAGTGTATTTAGGTAAAATTAAATGCAATGTTTTCTGCAGAATACTGTGGGCTGGTGATGGCATAGATAGTTAATAAAATCGGCGATGTATTGAAGAATTCATCTGGTCATGACGAGTTTTTAATCTTTGTCCAGAGTCATGCACTGTCTGGATCTGTAGGACATCATGGTGTCAGCAAGCGGCTAGGGAACATCTGAGCTAGTAAGCTGATGGCAGAGGAAGGTACAGCATGGCACAGCCATAGTTTACAGGACACCATACATGCCAATAACATCAAAAGAGCAAAGATCATGTCTGAGGAATTGGTAATCAAAAGCGATTTATTTGAAAAAGATACGAGCAAGTGATCCAGACATTTAGGAGTTCATTGTGAAGAAAGAGTGGGGTTCCCTTCATATCACACACAGGGGTGTTTACAATGCATTGGAGCAAGAAATTAAAAACTGAAAGTTTTTGCTGGTGTAAGGGACATAACGTTATAAGCCGACACCATAATAATATTCTGCCTAGTGTTACCAAGTATTTCAAGCTGTGATATATGATTAGTTATCGAAGCACGTGCAAGATGAATCCATCAGCACGAATTTTGAGAGCGCATCATTGACAATGGAAGTATTTGCACAAATATGATAAAGAAAGTTCAGCTTCGCATAGATCCAAACTTTATTATCAAAACGTCCCTGACAGCTCGTTCCAGATCTGCTATTTATAAACATACAAGAGGTAATCAATGTGCATGAATTTTCATGCAACACTCGCTCAATTTTGGCTCTCTGACCAGTAATTGTTCTGGACAAGAAAATGCCTTTCATATTTTGACAAACCTGTTTAAAAAGCACGAACAACAAAATCTCGAAGTTCCAAGATAATTATGGTAACATCATTCTTATTATCAGTTATTTTTCAAGAAATAAATTAGGCCCCTACAAACAGTATAATTGATGCAATTGTCTTTGTTGAAGATCTAGACATCAAGCAAGAACGTATCAAACATCGAGTTTGTGAACAAAGCCTTGTTTAGATGTAGGCTTACTACAGTGCATTTAGTGATTTATCAATGCAACAAAATGTATTTAAAACAAACAAAATAAGAGCATTAGAAGAAATTATAGACGCGGAATTTGACTATATACATGTATGTCGCTGAAAAAGTACTAGACTATTTGAGATCATCACATAGGCAATTGTATTATCTACAGGATACAACCGACAAGGCAACAGTGTCAATCACATGTATAGGCCTACCGACCGGGGGAGGGGGGTAGAGGCAATTACGTAATGCTTCATGCAAATAGTAAAACTAGTCACAATCCTAAAAACAGCAATCCATATTCTGAGTACTGACATTGATGGGTTTTTTCTAGCATGTTGTCCATGACTTGGAGCTAACTATGCACATGATAGTCGGTCATAGAAACAGCAGAACATTGGTTGTGCTTAATCTAATCTATAATGTCTTAGATTGCTAGATTACTTTTAATTACGAGAATTAATAATGGTAGTCGGGAGACAGAGACACTTTCATAGATTTCTTACCATGAATCAGACACTCCATTAAAAGAAACAATAGCGGCATTAGAATATCATATAATGTCAACAGTAGGCCTACTTACCCAGGACATGCAACTGAGATTCTGGTACCAAACAGCTAAAACGACACTTTTTTGTAATTCGGTGTTTAATAATTAATAGTAGGCCTACTGACATATTCGTATTCTCCCACAATTAAGCAAATGTTAAGGGGTCACGTGATATACTTAGCGGCAACAACTGGAAAATGATGTTACGATTTATGTGAAACATATAGTACCTGATACATTAAATGACATCGAAATGTTCTTCAATGACAAAAGAAAAAATGGCATCAAGCTTTCCTGAATCATTGGACCTACTATAATGATGTTGGTGCCAGCAATAAGCGATCCGATCCTAATTAAAAATACACGCCCTGCACTACATGCGTGTTTTGAAGCTAGTGCATTCACCAGTGTACAGCCAAGCCGATAGAGCCACGCAGAGATGACCCAGCGAATGGAGGAGGACAGAGCAAACTGCCCATAGGTTCTCCACAGGTTGATTCAAACAGCTTCTTAAACGGTAATCTGGTGCTTCGCCATACACAGCGTGGCAATCACTGCCCACTGACCACCCGTCAGTCCACACTGACCAATTCCCGAGAGGAACAAATCCCTCCAGTACTAAAGGGCAATCATCTGAACAGCGCACGGGTTTTCTACAATTTTTTCCTTTCCGCTTTTTCCTTATTATTTATTTTATTATTTTAGTATTTATCATCAAGTCGCGAGCGCAGTTCACGACTTGATGTCGATAATAATTGCAACCGGGCTAGAAACCCAGCACGCAAAGGGGCATGTCCCAAATAAAACGTTTTTTCCTCCCTCCCCCCTAATATAGTACTACCCTAACGAGATGGCCTGTCACGTACGGAATCATATAATACGCACCCTTATATAATGAGAGCTGTATGCACCACACTGCGTAATTCACTGTGATATACAAACAGATAAATGTACACACTAACTTAATTATGTCAAAAAGGGTATTTATCGCCGAGCACTTATGTTTTAAATTTTGTGCCGGCTGCAGTAATTGTATGTTTTTATTTGACAAAGATTTGTGTTGCAATTTCCTTTTTAGGATATAAATGGTAAAACTGTATGTGACCGGGAGTCTGGCCTATTGAATTCAGAACGACATTGTACTTATGGAGATAGTGTTATAAGGTTGGTCAAAACAAAAAATATGTGCACATTTCTTTTTAGTCAATTGATTTTTGTTTGTGGGCCAGCGTAGCCGTCAGAATTATATGACTCTTCGTGCCACAAAATTCTACAGTGTACGAGCGAGATTTATGAAACAATTAAAGAGGACATTGACCTATTGCAGACGAGAGAAAAGTCTTGTGACCTTCAGACAAAATGAAAAACTATCAATGGTGTAGTTTTACTCATTTAATTGAAAAAATTTGAAATAATGAAACAAACATGTTGTTGATGAGAAACTGGCATGAAATTGATACGGATCATTTGACGATTAAGGCTTCGAGACGTACATGTATCTATCTGGTAAGTTTAGTTTAGACTACCTACTTAAGGCTTCGAGACGTACATGTATCTATCTGGTAAGTTTAGTTTAGATTACCTAGTTGATATCACTGCATGCATCGCGAAAATAAATCATAGAGACTTGAAATTAAACCCCCCCACAAAAAAAAACCTAACACAATCAGAGTAATTGCAAAGTACTACACCTGAAAAATAAGGACGTAACTGTAGGGAGTCAATCTTTATCTAAACCTAACATTGTCTGATGACATTCAGCAACTCATGCCGTTTAAAGTTGACGTTTTCAATTAGTGAATATGGAAGCATTAAAATATTTAAAAAATTGGATCTGCAATATTGATAGGAATAACATTGAGAGCTATCATGTTAGGAGATATTTTTTCAAGTAGGTTAATGTTCACGGCTAAAACTCACAGGTTAAAATTCACATTTTCGATTATGTACTAATAAATATATTCAGTATGAAACTATATGTGGAATTTAAATGGATATTTTATTTCTTTTCATGTATGACGAAATGCATGATTAATCAATCATATACACGTAAAGTATGTGTTAGTAAAGCTCTAAGCAGATGCCCCGCCATTTTGTAAAGCATGTACAATAAACCGAGCGTGTAGAGGGTAAATTGTAACAGTCTGCTATATAAACTAATCTGTTTTGTTGCTACTTTCCCAAATTACCGCATTATTGTTATTTTATGCCCTTTTCATCTTGTGATAATAAAAGGCAAGTAAGTTCGCTGCCTGTCAGTATTATCACCTTATTCATGTGTACACAAAGGCAATATAAAAAGATTAATTACACTCACGTGTCATTCTACCATTTCTGTATTCAATATTTAATATTTGAGCCACATTATTTGCAGTGGAAAGCATTTCAATTCAAATTAATCAATCCTACTTATTCTATGGTTCTATGGGATTATTTGAATATGATACGTGATGCTGCAGTGTCGATTGCACCGTATTTTGACACAGCGACATTTCAGTTTGGGTTAAAATGCCTATAGTTTAGTGCATTTTAAACTAGACTTGTCAGCATTC
The DNA here is from genome assembly GCA_964017125.1 of Flabesymbios commensalis. Taxonomy (NCBI): domain Eukaryota; kingdom Metazoa; phylum Annelida; class Polychaeta; order Terebellida; family Flabelligeridae; genus Flabesymbios; species Flabesymbios commensalis. The sequence continues at coordinate 69,020,389 of OZ024914.1, read as the reverse complement.
ACACGTGTAAGTGCATGTGGAGGGTATGACCGAGGTCTTTACACTAGGTAAAACACACCACTACATTATCTGCTTTGTCCGATCACTACAATCTAAGCCTGGAATGGAGAGTTATTGTTAATCAAGTACAGACAAATTATCATGGTTGGCCTATGGTGTTATAATCAGTCAGGTGTGACCGAGCAGTCGATTATGAGGGATCCTCATTATGATGGATGTGTTTTAAGTCAGTTAAAACCCTCGGAGCTCTACATTCTTAGCTGTGGAAAAGGTCTCGGCCTCCGGCCTCGACCTTTTCCACAGCTAAGAATGTAAAGCTCCTCGGGCTTTATCCTATGCGTAAAATTAACGATCGCCACAAATATTTTAGTTTACCAGAATGGAATGGTTAATTCATTTTTATGTATTTATGTTTTTCAAAATATATTTTCAATTTACCAATCAAGTAATTATGCTCTTGGTTATACTGAAGAGATGGTAATTAAACTGATAGAAGCAAATGCGGGAATATTGTTTGCCATGCATGTCCCCTTGTGATCACTGCTCTTACCATTGTTTGCCATAAATGTCCCCTTGTGATCACTGCTCTCACCATTGTTTATCATGAATGTCCCCATTGTGATCACTGCTCTTACCATTCTTTGCCATGAATGTCCCCATGTGATCACTGCTCTTACCATTGTTTGTCATGAATGTCCCCTTGTGATCACTGCTCTTACCATTGTTTGTCATGAATGTCCCCCTTGTGATCACTGCTCTTACCATTGTTTGCCATCAATGTCCCCTTGTGATCACTGCTCTTACCATTCTTTGCCATGAATGTCCCCTTGTGATCACTGCTCTTACCATTGTTTGCCATGAATGTCACCTTGTAATCATTGCTCTTACCATTGTTTGCCATGAATGTCCCCTTGTGATCACTGCTCTCACCATTGTTTGCCATGAATGTCCCCTTGTGATCATTGCTCTTACCATTGTTTGTCATGAATGTCCCCTTGAGATCATTGCTCTTACCATTGTTTGCCATCAATGTCCCCTTGTGATCACTGCTCTTACCATTGTTTGCCATCAATGTCCCCTTGTGATCACTGCTCTTACCATTGTTTGCCATTAATGTCCCCTTGTGATCACTGATCTTACCATTGTTTGCCATCAATGTCCCCTTGTGATCACTGCTCTTACCATTGTTTGCCATGAATGTCCCCTTGTGATCACTGCTCTTGGCATTTTTTGCCATGAATGTCCCCCTTGTGATCACTGCTCTTACCATTGTTTGCCATCAATGTCCCCTTGTGATCACTGATCTTACCATTGTTTGCCATCAATGTCCCCTTGTGATCACTGCTCTTACCATTGTTTGCCATCAATGTCCCCTTGTGATCACTGCTCTTACCATTGTTTGCCATTAATGTCCCCTTGAGATCATTGCTCTTACCATTGTTTGCCATCAATGTCCCCTTGTGATCACTGCTCTTACCATTGTTTGCCATGAATGTCCCCTTGTGATCACTGCTCTTACCATTGTTTGCCATCAATGTCCCCTTGTGATCACTGATCTTACCATTGTTCGTCATGAATGTCCCCTTGTGATCACTGCTCTTACCATTGTTTGCCATCAATGTCCCCTTGTGATCACTGATCTTACCATTGTTTGCCATCAATGTCCCCTTGTGATCACTGCTCTTACCATTGTTTGCCATGAATGTCCCCTTGTGATCACTGCTCTTGGCATTTTTTGCCATGAATGTCCCCCTTGTGATCACTGATCTTACCATTGTTTGCCATCAATGTCCCCTTGTGATCACTGATCTTACCATTGTTTGCCATCAATGTCCCCTTGTGATCACTGCTCTTACCATTGTTTGCCATGAATGTCCCCTTGTGATCACTGCTCTTACCATTGTTTGCCATGAATGTCCCCTTGTGATCACTGCTCTTACCATTGTTTGCCATGAATGTCCCCTTGTGATCACTGCTCTTACCATTGTTTGCCATCAATGTCCCCTTGTGATCACTGCTCTTACCATTGTTTGCCATGAATGTCCCCTTGTGATCACTGCTCTTACCATTGTTTGCCATAAATGTCCCCTTGTGATCACTGCTCTTACCATTGTTTGCCATGAATGTCCCCTTGTGATCACTGCTCTTACCATTGCTTGCCATGAATGTCCCCTTGTGATCACTGATCTTACCATTGTTTGCCATCAATGTCCCCTTGTAATCATTGCTCTTACCATTGTTTGTCATGAATGTCCCCTTGTGATCACTGCTCTTACCATTGTTTGCCATGAATGTCCCCATGTAATCACTGCTCTTACCATTGTTTGCCATCAATGTCCCCTTGTGATCATTGCTCTTACCATTGTTTGTCATGAATGGCCCCTTGTGATCACAGCTCTTACCATTGTTTGCCATGAATGTCCCCTTGTGATCACTGCTCTCACCATTGTTTGCCATTAATGTCCCCTTGTGATCACTGCTCTTACCATTGTTTGCCATCAATGTCCCCTTGTGATCACTGCTCTTGGCATTTTTTGCCATGAATGTCCCCTTGTGATCACTGCTCTCACCATTGTTTGCCATGAATGTCCCCTTGTGATCACTGCTCTTACCATTGTTTGCCATCAATGTCCCCTTGTGATCACTGATCTTACCATTGTTTGCCATTAATGTCTCCTTGTGATCACTGCTCTTACCATTGTTTGCCATAAATGTCCCCATGTGATCACTGCTCTTACCATTGTTTGCCATGAATGTCCCCTTGTGATCACTGCTCTTACCATTGTTTGTCATGAATGTCCCCTTGTGATCACTGCTCTCACCATTGTTTGCCATTAATGTCCCCCTTGTGATCACTGCTCTTACCATTGTTTGGCATGAATGTCCCCCTTGTGATCACTGCTCTTACCATTGTTTGCCATAAATGTCCCCTTGTGATCACTGCTCTTACCATTGTTTGCCATGAATGTCCCCTTGTGATCACTGCTCTTACCATTGCTTGCCATGAATGTCCCCTTGTGATCACTGATCTTACCATTGTTTGCCATCAATGTCCCCTTGTAATCATTGCTCTTACCATTGTTTGTCATGAATGTCCCCTTGTGATCACTGCTCTTACCATTGTTTGCCATGAATGTCCCCATGTAATCACTGCTCTTACCATTGTTTGCCATCAATGTCCCCTTGTGATCATTGCTCTTACCATTGTTTGTCATGAATGGCCCCTTGTGATCACAGCTCTTACCATTGTTTGCCATGAATGTCCCCTTGTGATCACTGCTCTCACCATTGTTTGCCATTAATGTCCCCTTGTGATCACTGCTCTTACCATTGTTTGCCATCAATGTCCCCTTGTGATCACTGCTCTTGGCATTTTTTGCCATGAATGTCCCCTTGTGATCACTGCTCTTACCATTGTTTGCCATCAATGTCCCCTTGTGATCACTGATCTTACCATTGTTTGCCATTAATGTCTCCTTGTGATCACTGCTCTTACCATTGTTTGCCATAAATGTCCCCATGTGATCACTGCTCTTACCATTGTTTGCCATGAATGTCCCCTTGTGATCACTGCTCTTACCATTGTTTGCCATGAATGTCCCCTTGTGATCACTGCTCTTACCATTGTTTGCCATTAATGTCCCCTTGTGATCACAGCTCTTACCATTGTTTGCCATTAATGTCCCCATGTGATCACTGCTCTTACCATTGTTTGCCATGAATGTCCCCTTGTGATCACTGCTCTTACCATTGTTTGCCATGAATGTCTCCTTGTGATCACTGCTCTTACCATTGTTTGCCATGAATGTCCCCTTGTGATCACTGCTCTTACCATTGTTTGCCATAAATGTCCCCTTGTGATCACTGCTCTTACCATTGTTTGCCATCAATGTCCCCTTGTGATCACTGCTCTTACCATTGTTTGTCATGAATGTCTCCTTGTGATCACTGCTCTTACCATTGTTTGCCATTAATGTCTCCTTGTGATCACTGCTCTTACCATTGTTTGCCATAAATGTCCCCTTGTGATCACAGCTCTTACCATTGTTTGCCATTAATGTCCCCTTGTGATCACTGATCTTACCATTGTTTGCCATGAATGTCCCCATGTGATCACTGCTCTTACCATTGTTTGCCATTAATGTCCCCTTGTGATCACAGCTCTTACCATTGTTTGCCATTAATGTCCCCTTGTGATCACTGCTCTTACCATTGTTTGCCATTAATGTCCTATTGTGATCACTGATCTTACCATTGTTTGCCATCAATGTCCCCTTGTGATCACTGCTCTTACCATTGTTTGCCATGAATGTCCCCATGTGATCACTGCTCTTACCATTGTTTGCCATCAATGTCCCCTTGTGATCACTGCTCTTACCATTGTTTGCCATTAATGTCCCCATGTGATCACTGCTCTTACCATTGTTTGCCATCAATGTCCCCATGTGATCACTGCTCTTACCATTGTTTGCCATTAATGTCCCCTTGTGATCACTGCTCTTACCATTGTTTGCCATTAATGTCCCCTTGAGATCATTGCTCTTACCATTGTTTGCCATCAATGTCCCCTTGTGATCACTGCTCTTACCATTGTTTGCCATGAATGTCCCCTTGTGATCACTGCTCTTACCATTGTTTGCCATCAATGTCCCCTTGTGATCACTGCTCTCACCATTGTTTGCCATGAATGTCCCCTTGTGATCACTGCTCTTACCATTGTTTGCCATCAATGTCACCTTGTAATCATTGCTCTTACCATTGTTTGTCATTAATGTCCCCTTGTGATCACTGCTCTTACCATTGTTTGCCATCAATGTCCCCATGTGATCACTGCTTTTACCATTGTTTGCCATGAATGTCCCCTTGTGATCACTGCTCTTACCATTGTTTGCCATCAATGTCACCTTGTAATCATTGCTCTTACCATTGTTTGCCATGAATGTCCCCATGTAATCACTGCTCTTACCATTGTTTGCCATCAATGTCCCCTTGTGATCACTGCTTTTACCATTGTTTGCCATGAATGTCCCCTTGTGATCACTGCTCTTACCATTGTTTGCCATGAATGTCCCCTTGTGATCACTGATCTTACCATTGTTTGCCATTAATGTCCCCTTGTGATCACTGATCTTACCATTGTTTGCCATTAATGTCCCCTTGTGATCACAGCTCTTACCATTTTGCTGACGTCAAATGTATAGTAGGCCTATAAGGTCATATACTCCACAAAACCAGCGATTTCTATGGTTAAGGATGTATACTTTCAGAATATGCCGGGTTGACTATGGTCATCGTGAAAAATTTTTAAAAAAATGCGAAAACCCAGGTGACCGTCATCGGCCATTTTGAAAAACATATTTTTTAAACTAGTAATTTGATCATCAAGTGTGATTAGCTATTTTTGACTACTTTTGGGGCGTGGAACCCATTGCAGGCTTTACATTAAAAATTTCGGGCTTCAATGTCATTGAAAGTCACATATTATATGTGGCAGAATCAGCAAATCTCATTCCGTCATTCAGTCCATATTTGGAATATTAGGAAAGAATAAAAGTGGGAAGGATAATAGATGAATATACTGCAAAGGCAAACAGCAGTAATTGCTTACTTTTCTGGTAAGCAATTACTGTTTGTCTTTGTCTGCACTTTAACCACTAAAGCGCTGATTTTTTTATGTAATTTATGGAGAACAAAGGTTTTTCTTTAATTTGATATCGTCATAAATGTCTTAGTCGGCTCTTTTGGATGGGTCTACGGCTATTAGAAATATTTTTACTCTGACTGTCTAAAGTCGATGCCCGCACTGGAAGGGTTAAGTCGTGATCTTGGTGTAGGGGGCGGGGGGGGGGGGGGGCAGGCGTGTCACGGATTGTCCACCTGATCATCTCATTGATTGTGATGTACTAATTGAGACTAGTATTATTTGATGGACGTCACATCAGACTCCTGTCGTGTCGGTTTAATTAAAGTACCAGTAATTTCACACCAGCCGTGTGATCAGCTCGCGCATTGTACTTGTATACCCTTATCTAACCCTTTAAGCGCTAAGCACGACTATTATCGCTTCAATATGTTTTATTAGCTGGTTAAATAACAGTTATTGAGAACGAAATGTGTGTTAAAACACAAAGATTTGCAATTTTGAAATTTTGGAAATTAAACAGATATGCGTGAATATTTTGAAAGTTGTGGATCGAAGTAGCGAGACAAAACTTTAAGCGGATGTGAATTAAAATAGGATAAATAGGAGGGAAGATGGTTAACAGTTTGCCTGGCTTATAGCAGGTGCACGTACTTAATTAATTGCTTGCTTTCTTGCTTTCTTGCTTGATTGATTGATTGATTGATTGATTGATTGATTGATTGATTGATTGATTGATTGATTGATTGATTGATTGATTGATTGATTGATTGATTGATTGATGGATTGATTGATTGATTGATTGATTGATTGATTGATTGATTGATTGATTGATTGATTGATTGATTGATTGATTGATTGATGCATTCGTTCATTCTATCAATTATTCATTCATCCATCCATTCATTCATTCATTCATTCATTCATTCATTCATTCATTCATTCATTCATTCATTCTGACTGACTGACTGACTGACTGACTGACTGACTGACTGACTGACTGACTGACTGACTGACTGACTGACTGACCGACTGCAGTTTTTTTGGAGATTCGGGGAAAAGGTGAAGAAGTAATATGAGATCAATTTCACAGATAAATTATAAAATTATCGACAAAAAAATTAGGGGAACGCATATCCCCCCCCCCCTTAGCTGAAACACACGTTTTACAGCGACCATCTATTTAAACACAATCTGTTGATGGACGACGGATCCGGCAGCTCAGACGACGGAGCTGGCAGCTCAGACGACGGAGCTGGCAGCTCAGCCTACGGAGCCGGCAGCTCAGCCGACGGAGCCGGCAGCTCAGCCGACGGAGCCGGCAGGTCAGCCTACGGAGCTGGCAGTTCAGCCGACGGAGCCGGCAGCTCAGACGACGGAGCCGGCAGCTCAGGCGACGAAGCTGGCAGCTCAGACGACGCAGCCGGCAGCTCAGCCGACGGAGCCGGCAGCTCAGCCGACGGAGCCGGCAGCTCAGCCGACAGAGCCGGCAGCTCAGCCGACGGAGCCGCCAGCTCAGACGATGGAGCCGTCATCTGGCCAATATTATCAATGAGCCTGGACACGCCTTTCAGTGGCTTCCATTCTCGAGCAATGATGGCACTTTGAGTGTTTGCTTATTAGGCCAATCGCCTCTCTGGCATGTCCACCACACCACCATCATCAAGGAATCCATCATCCCCGCACAATACACCACAAGTCGACAAGCCTTAATCTGCTGTGCAAATGCAAACAGCAGTAACTGATTACTTGAAAAGTAAGCAGTTACTGTTGTTTGTCTTTACTGTGTAGTACTGTCATGAAGTAGCACACAGCAGTTACTGTGTTTTGCCTTTTCAGGGCAGTATCTGCTACCACTGCATTTGCTCATTTATTTTAGACTTTTCTAGAATGTTGACAAGTGTTGTTTTGTAGGTGTACATGCATGTGAAATGTACAGCTGCATCCTAATAATCTCATCAGAAATGTATATATGCGTTTTTTTTCAAATATATTGTCACTTTCTCAATCGAATAATATAATGTTCATGTTGAAAATAATAGAAGAAAATGCAGGAATATTGTTTGGCTTCAAAGTTCCCCAACAATCACTAATCATACAATTTTTGCTGGCGTTGACTGTAAAGTATCAAATTATATGCTTAACTGCTCTGCAAAGCTAAAAGGCAGTATCTGCTTACTTCACAAGTGAGAGCATTCTGCATTTTGGCTTTGTACGGCAGTAGGCTAGTCCGACAGAAACGTCTTCTAACCTGGACATTAAACATAGTTTTTTTACTGGTTAAATCGGTTCAGTGACTGAAGGGGCTTCACAGTAGAGATCAGATGTTAAACTTCACATTTTGGTCACGTTTCCACGTGTACGCACGTCATATCTATGTAGTCCGTCAGTCATCCGTGTCCGCAAGTAATCCTTGCCCGCAAATCATGGCGATTTTGTACCATACGGATCTCTACCATACGGATCTCTTACCGATGCCAACACCATTATTACTTATTGTTTGGGTGTGAATAGAGAATATACAATGAAAATGTAAAGTGTTCAACCAGTAATGTTGGGCCTACATCGACCTTTCAACCCTCACGATGCATCAAAGCAACATTTCTCATCTCTTAATAATGACTTTATTTTCTAAAATCTACGGTTTTCAGAACGAAAATATTGATGGAACTGTTTTAATAATAGCAATATCTTTATTTCATTTGCGACCCACTTCAAGTCACATCTTTGTCCACTACAAGTCGAGAATTGCGACAGCAATTCGCGGCTTGTAGTGGATGAATATGACAATGGTAAATTCAGGCTTGAAAGTAACACTTGAGTCCACGGTCCTGTTTCCAGGAATCATCCCAACCCGGCCAGATGAATATAACTACAGCGAGTGTTTGGATGGTAATCTTCTAATTTGGGGCTCGACTTGTGACATTTTAGGCTTATATCAGAATTATTTAATCAAATAACAAAAAAGTATGGTTTAAATAGTACAAGGCGGGCCTCACATTGACACCTGGCTCGACCAAACACACGTTATTACCTGATTACTAATAAAAAGCACAATATAGTTTTTACAACACTGACATTAACCACACATACACTTTGGTACTAAGCTAAGAGGCGATATTACTTTACAAGTAAGGCGATATTGCCTTTATAGTCCAGGAGCGAATTCCTGAAATGTATACATAGTCCAATTTTTGAGGTAGTACCATCAATACACCGCCTTCCTTAAAATTGCCCATAAATATTTTTCGATACCACAATTTAATTGTACACACTACCTGGTGTTGTTGTAGAATGACCATACCATCCTCCCAGCTTCAAACCTTGGTTACTTTTGTTGTTGAACAAAACCAAATTTTTAAATTCGTGCTCCTGGACTATTATGCTTTGCAGGGCAGTATGTAGTATGCCTAGATCTCTAATGACAGCTCGCAAATGTTCATGTACGCCCTGCACTGATCATTTACGCCCTGTCACAGACCATTTACGCCCTGTCACAGACCATTTACGCCCTGCACTGTTCATTTACGCCCTGTCACAGACCATTTACGCCCTGTCACAGACCATTTACGCCCTGCACTGTTCATTTACGCCCTGTCACTGACCATTTGCACTTTGTCACTGACCATTTACACTCTGTCACTGACCATTTACACTCTGTCACTGACCATTTACACTCTGTCACTGACCATTTACACTCTGTCACTGACCATTTACACTCTGTCACTGACCATTTACACTCTGTCTCTGACCATTTACACCCTGTCACTGACCATTTACACTCTGTCTCTGACCATTTACACTCTGTCTCTGACCATTTACACTCTGTCACTGACCATTTACACCTTGTCACTGACCATTTACACTCTGTCACTGACCATTTACACCCTGTCACTGACCATTTACACTCTGTCACTGACCATTTACACTCTGTCACTGACCATTTACACTCTGTCTCTGACCATTTACACTCTGTCACTGACCATTTACACTCTGTCACTGACCATTTACACTCTGTCACTGACCATTTACACTCTGTCACTGACCATTTACACTCTGTCACTGACCATTTACACCTTGTCACTGACCATTTACACTCTGTCACTGACCATTTACACTCTGTCACTGACCATTTACACTCTGTCACTGACCATTTACACTCTGTCACAGACCATTTACACTCTGTCACTGACCATTTACACTCTGTCTCTGACCATTTACACCCTGTCACTGACCATTTACGCTCTGTCACTGACCATTTACACTCTGTCACTGACCATTTACACTCTGTCACTGACCATTTACACTCTGTCACTGACCATTTACACTCTGTCTCTGACCATTTACACTCTGTCACTGACCATTTACACTCTGTCACTGACCATTTACACTCTGTCACTGACCATTTACACCCTGTCACTGACCATTTACACTCTGTCTCTGACCATTTACACTCTGTCACTGACCATTTACACTCTGTCACTGACCATTTACACTCTGTCACTGACCATTTACACTCTGTCACTGACCATTTACACTCTGTCTCTGACCATTTACACTCTGTCACTGACCATTTACACTCTGTCACTGACCATTTACACCCTGTCACTGACCATTTACACTCTGTCTCTGACCATTTACACTCTGTCACTGACCATTTACACTCTGTCTCTGACCATTTACACCCTGTCTCTGACCATTTACACTCTGTCACTGACCATTTACACCTTGTCACTGACCATTTACGCCCTGTCACTGACCATTTACACCCTGTCACTGACCATATTCACTCTGTCACTGACCATTTACACCCTGTCACTGACCATTTACACCCTGTCACTGACCATTTACACTCTGTCACTGACCAATTACACTCTGTCACTGACCATTTACACTCTGTCACTGACCATTTACACTCTGTCACTGACCATTTACACTCTGTCACTGACCAATTACACTCTGTCACTGACCATTTTCACTCTGTCACTTTTCATTTAAGCCCTGCTCATGTGAGTGAATATGCCACAGTGTTCTATATAGTCATAATAATAGTCATTTCCACCTCGTTTGCGATTGGTTCTAAATGACTACTGAAGCATCAAGTCATTCATTGGCTCTTTTCACCATGAATGTTGAGCTACATCGGTCACTTCACATCGCCCACTTCGTGTGGGATGAGTGCTGTAATAAAACACTGTCATAAGTCAAGAGTAAATGACACAACCAATGAAAGGGCCAAGGGATGTGGTTTTGTGCGCATGACGCAAACTTCGTCGCTGAATAAAAATGCGCGCTGCTGACTTCGAGGAAAGATGAATAATCTAGAAGAAAGATGAATAATTCATCATGGCCAGCATTTATATAACTCACACTGTAGAATGAGGTGTCCTAAACTAACGCCTGGCATGATGACATCCAACACTAGCATTAGAGGTAAATGTGAGGGTACGTGCGAGCCCCAGACACAGTATGTATGTAAGCAGTGTTGAAACAGTCGAGTCGTCCTAACTCACTTATATATAATATTTACATCGTGAAGTACCCTACTCCTTGTAAGCCTTAATAATGTCGCGCTTGCGGTTGGCGTTCCTATTACGACCCAAAACGTTCGAAACCGCAAAGATAGTGGCCATTGAAGATGTATTTTAACTAGTCTCCTTGGTTCTTTCCTATTTTATATCCTGGACATTTAGGATTCTGGCACATGAGGAAGACCAATAGAATTATGTTTACAAAATAGCAAGCCATTTTTTTGTCTATAGCACTCAAACAGACTAAAAGCCGGGCCTCGGAGTTTTGGGAACTCCTTTTCTAGTTCCTTTTGCAATAGGCGTTGCCAGCAAACACGATACATTGCTTTTGGTCTAAATAAATACCCCCACCCTAATTTGTTCTGGCATGGGATATCTGTGTTAGGGCAATGTAGTAAGTGCTAAAGACGCTATAACTGAGCCACTTCTATGACGCTCCCTATCTATGTGTCCAAGGCGCCTATTAACTTTATTTTGCCTGAGATTGTGTCCTATTTAGGGAAAAGAGGGGTGCTGTGTGTTGGAAACGGTTGACATTTCTGTACACCAGTCCTTATGAATATGTGCAATATAACGTTTGAGGTCCCTAGGGTAAGGGGGGCACCATTAGATTCCCAGGGGGGGGGGGGGGTATTTGTCGCGGGCAAATTATTTATTTCAACCGGGCTCGGCGGCGCGCTGAAAATTTCACATTTTGTTACATGTTTATATGGAACAGTTCTTGAAGTAAATTATTTATTTCACGCAGAGTCCGCCCGAAATTATTTATTTCAAAAATACTCCTGCCCCCCCCCCCCTGGGAATCTAATGGTGGCCCCCTAAGTACTTTTTTTTTTAAAAAGTGTTCAGAAAAAAAACTATTCACGATTCTATTCGTGGTGAGGAGCTTAAAGCGATTTAGTTTGTATGATGTTGGCCCAGCGTCGCAGACGGTGGTCCAACATTATTTCACAATTGGGTCGATGTATCGTGTTATCTGGGTAGTGTCCTTTATGGCGACGGGGAATGAAAGTGTCACCCGCATAGCAATTGCCTCAGTGCTGTGCCGCAACGTAGGCTATGTATACAGAATGCTGGATTGTTGTTGGGCCATCGTCAGACACGCTGGATCAACATTGAAGCAACATTGGTTAACCGTCCAGTGGTTGTTGTTGACGCTGATGTGGAAGGATCATGCGTTGGGTCAGTGTTGGAGTAGTGTTGAGCCAGCGTCGTACACGATTGACCGTTATCGAACCAGCAATAGGCTGCGACTCTGGACAACGTTGATCCGGAATTGGGTGGGTTCATGTGTTCGTGGTACATCGTAGAACCGCGTACACTTGAATGTTTGTTGGCCAGCACCGGCGATGGTGGTGGAAGGAATACCCATTGAAGATGTATTTTAACTTGTCTCCTTGGTTCTTTCCTTAATTATGTCCTGGACATTTAGGATTCTGGCACATGAGGAAGACCAATAGAATTATGTTTACAAAATATCAAGCCAATTTTTTGTCTATATCACTCAAACAGACTAAAGCCGGGCCTCGGAGTTTTGGGAACTCCTTTTCTAGTTCCTTTTGCAATAGGCGTTGCCAGCAAACACGGTACATTGATTTTGGTCTAAATAAATACCCCCACCCTAATTTGTTCTGGCATGGGATATCTGTGTTAGGGCAGTGTCTCTCTTTTGCGTCCCACAAAAACACAAAGAAAACAATGTAGGCCTACAATTTTGAAAACTAGAAGACATATTCCATACCTTCATATTGTTATTTATATGTGATCATATATTTCATCACATATTCCCCATGCTAGAACATGTCATCAAGGGGTGCAGCTAGGATTTTATTCACAACTTAAAATATATTTTTTAAGTCTGATATGTGACAGTTTGGTGTGACATTTTGTCTTCTGTCATGGTAAAGAGTAGATAAACAGATTACCTCTGATTGTGCATAGGTATATATCACCGAAAATATAGAGAATAACTTCCTGATATCAGAATCATCTTGAAAAAAACCCTGAAAATATATTCCACCCCAAGTCGTTTATAAGTGTTACTGATGCGTCCACACCACGTTAATGTTGGCCTTTTTGCACTCACAAGTATTTAGCTGTTTTTGCCCTGCAACTGCGATTGTAGTACGCGTATTTCACCGCTCTGCTGTGCGTGCGTCTGCGCTTGTTTTGTGCGTGTTAACATCACTCGCCGCGATTTGGCGCTCAAGGTAGTTCTGGCGACCCTTTTTCTTGATAGCTTAATACTTCGTGACGTTCTCACAGACATCCTACGATGTGCGTCGCGTGTGTTTCTATTTTTAAGATCTTTATTGTGTTAGAAAGAAGTTGTTATAAATGTTTTTAAAATATGACTAATAAGGCCTGCATAGCTGTATATATTTTTTGTATTATTGTACTATTTATGTGAAATATATGTATGTACTGGTCACCTTAATTAACAAAACAATTCTAAAAATCGCAGTGGCAGCGCCGGTTTCGTGGTAAAATGCTATCATTCTAAAGCAATAGATGCAAAATTGCAAGCAAAAAACATAAAAACATAATCAAATCAATCAATCAATCAATCAATCAATCAATCAATCAATCAATCAATCAATCAATCAATCAATCAATCAATCAATCAATCAATCAATCAATCAATCAATCAATCAATCAATCAATCAATCAATTAATCAATCAATCAATCAATCAATCAATCAATTAATCAATCAATCAATCAATCAATCAATCAATCAATCAAGCAAGCAAGCAGTACAACGTACATAACATAAATCCGTGGCATGATAAAGTGTCATTATCTATGCCAAAGTACGGTACTCAACAGGGAGGCGTGTTATTATAGTGCTTCCCAGCATTCTAACAATCGTTAACAGGTTTACACCTTGAAGATAAACAAATTAGCTTGATGTCAGCGAACAAACAGAAATGATGAACGAATGATTTTGATTCCTAGAGTATTATGCGGGTTACTGCCGTGATAGCAGCGTAATTAAGTGCTGTATGCTCATTAGTGTAGGACACGCTTGGCGCCGGGCGGCAGGTGTGAAAATGAAAACAACTGCTGTATAACTCGGTGTATGATAATGGCGTGATGTGACACATTAGTCCAAGGTGTGATGTACCTTCTTCCAACTGAAAATTAGCTCATTATTTGTGTTTGTTCATCTCTCGGTTAATATCGTACGAGAAGGCTACGACGGGTCAGATCTGGCTCCCGCAAGCTACATATTACAACAGTTTTGAAATCTGAACTCTCGTAACGTCATAAAACATAGCTACCCGCTTTAGGAAAATCACTCTACGAAAGTAGAGAGTACGAATTATGAGATCATCTTTTTTGACTTTTAATTTAGGTATCTATAAAAACTAACTCGAAAATAAATATCGACATGAGCCTTTCTACCCCAAAGGAAATGACTTTTATTGGTGGGTGGCATTATTTCATTTACCACTGTGTCTATGAGTTTTATTTTTGGTTAGATAAAATAAAATGATATTATTTTTCACACAGGTAAATACCCATACACTTCAAAGTTTATGCTGGGTGAGTATCATACGTGTATGACCTAGGCCTAGATCTGTTTATTTATTAGAACAAGACAGCCGCCCACTGGGCACACGACGTTGTTGCGACGATGTCGTGTGCCCAATGGGGGAGGTTTGAAAAACTTCGCACATAAAAAGAAATACAACAGCGAAATTTGCAAGCAGTTGTGGAACCAAACTAATTCAGTCGTAGGCTATTCGCATGAAAGACGATCAATTCTGACGACATAAGGTTCCGAAATATGACGCGGCCTGTGCTACCTGTACATAATGTAGGGGGATTGGTTTTCGGTTGCTACCTGTATATAATGTAAAATGATTAGTTTTCCTGTGCTACCTGTACATAATGTAGTGGGTTTGGTTTTCGGTTGCTACCTGTCTATAATGTAGGGAGATTGGTTTTCGGGTGCTACCTCTACATAATGTAAGGGGATTAGTTTTCCTGTGTTACGTGTACATAATGTATGGGGATTGGTTTTCGGGTGCCACCCGTAAATATTGTAGAATAATTGATTTGCTGGTGCTACCCGTAAATATTGTAGAATAATTGATTTTCGGGTGCTACCTCTATATAATGTAGGGGGATGGTTTTCCTGTGCTAGTTGTATATAATGTAGAGGGATTGTTTTTTCAGGTGCTGCCTGTATGTAATGTAGAGTGATTGGTTCTCGGGTGCTACCTGTACATAGTATAGGGGATTGCTTTTTACGGAACAGTTTCCAAATGGAGATAACGACTCTGCAAACACAATCATATTTCACTGCATAAAATTAAAAAAACATCAGAAAACATTAGAAAAAACATACTGTAAAAAATGTGTGAAATTAAATGACCATCTTTATCTCTCTAAAACTAGGATGACGGATTGTATTTCCTCGCAACCAGTCACCTTGAAATATTAATTGTAAATGTGAATAATCATGATCATAGTAGGCGTACTCCGGCCATCAATAAAGCGGTATTTACATAGAATATAACATTGGACCAATAACGCTTGACGTTAGCTCAACATTGAAACAACGCCTCAATTTCCTCAGGACATCTTGAAATTCA
Organism: Flabesymbios commensalis; assembly: GCA_964017125.1. Taxonomy (NCBI): domain Eukaryota; kingdom Metazoa; phylum Annelida; class Polychaeta; order Terebellida; family Flabelligeridae; genus Flabesymbios; species Flabesymbios commensalis. The sequence continues at coordinate 69,004,615 of OZ024914.1, read as the reverse complement.
GCTTTTGTATTAGGGGACAGTCTTTGGACGTCAAAATCTGACGTCTATACACGCCGGATTCTCACGTATAATGTCAATCCGGCACTGAAAGAATTGAACAATTTATAATGGCTGTAGAACCATAACATATGTATTCAAATGAAGCGAAAAAAGCTGAATAAGACATTTAGGATAATTTAAAATTGAAAAAACACCTTTGTCTCCATGATTTATACAATAATATTTGAGCGTTGTAGGGGCTATGAGGCCACACTTTCTAATTAATAATTTTGACCAATGTAAAACACGTGTTAATTGACGTGGAGTGTCGTCCATTATCCTTTTTAATTCCGAGAATCACGAATCCCATCAGCTCGTTTATCCCCTCTTCCCTCCATCTCTAAATAATAAACATATCTATTTCAATCCTAATAACGTCAGGCTCGCTGTATCCTCTGTAATTCACATCATCAGTTATCTTAAACATAAAGGGGAATCACCTCATAAAAGCAATAAAAAAGCTCACGAGATTTTAAAATAGAGAGAGGACGATACAATTATCAAATAACTCCAATAAAACAACGAATATGTAAAAGGTCTGAATCAAACGAAAATGCCTACGAAATACATTTTCTTCTCCACTATAGATAGCGCTCTGAACAATGACTGTGAAATCTTGCTTAATTCTGTAGCGGCAATTATCAATATGCAACTGACAAATGATATGTTTCTACGAATTATGACAACTAGAGATATAGCAGTGGTGAAGTCACTAGTGACATTTATCTATGGTTGTTGTAAACAAATTAAGGGTTAAAAATACTGAGTATAACAAATTTAATTTCATATTCAAGCTGAAATATTTTGTATGAGTGTCGTGTCTTGCGTGACTGGCATAAATACTATTATCATGATTATATATCATTATTATTGTTATAACGTTACATTTTTATCTAGAACAATCACAAGTCACCTGTGGCCATATTATCAGATTATCTATATTATCATGCTTTCATGATCTGACTTGGGTAATACCACATATCAGGACAGCTGTTGCTCTCTGATTTTTTTATTTGGCTTTTGAGGGCCGTTTATGGACGTTTCCGCGCCTCTGTTATCAGACGAGGTGGGGCATTATTTAGGATTTCAGAGTTGATAAGTCAACTGATTTTCTCTACGAGGGCGGGAATATTTTTCTTCGACTGTAACTTCGAGTATGTGGCACTAAATAGGTCGTGATTTAAATGGTATGAACTCAACAATATAGGGAATTAAAATAAGCTGTAATATTTTTGTGCAAAGGCCATGTCCTGTGTGAATGGCACAAATAATTATTATCCGCCATTATTACTGTTACTACGTTGTAAAGTCTGCACCACTAGTCAATATCAGGGAATCTCGAGCTCATAGCGACTGTGCTTGCATGGTCACATGGCTCGGAGCTACCTGTTTCGTGGATTGCCACATTTATTATACTTGCATGTTATTATATTCGATTTTTAAAATACCATATATTTTTTAGCATTGTCAGAACTATGCACTTGTATATATTTTAGGTTTCTACGCTTCCCAGAGTGTCTTTTTCTACTATATATAATTAGTATGTTATACATAGTAGCTATTTTATCTGTGTTTTTGGTGCGGGAATCATAATGATAGACCCCTATGTTATCTTTGCAATGCCTTTTATTTTTTTGATTTTATTTAAGTAGTAGTCATTTATATTATCGAAATATCCAGTGTTTATTCTGACAATTCCACTTAACATGATTTTAGTTATGTATGGCATACCATGTATATTGTCATATGATTTTAACAAATTAACAATCCCGTGTATGTACATATATCACTCTTATTTCTATGACAAATAAGTCTATAATGACTTTCTTCCTGTCAATAAAATATCTGTCTATCTGTTTGCTGATGTTTTCTGGAATTATTTTCAGCCTCCAGGTCAAATTCATCAAAATGTCAAGAAACGGTTGTTTGCTTTAAATTTCACGATCTCAGTGATTTCAATCAGTATATAAAGTTTATAAATTTGCGGTCGTGTCAAAGACACATTTTTTAACCACTGCAAACCGTAATCACTTCACACAAGTCTGTATTAAACGCAAATATTCAACGCAAATTGAACGGAGGAATTATCTTGTTTTGTTATCAATTCTACGTTTATAAAAAAGGCCTTGAAATTTAGCAAAACAATATATTATTTGCAGATGCCACCATGTCACTGAACCAACTACGGACCATGCACTGTGGAAATACGTCAGATTCGACTTCCACTGTTTGTATCCCCGTCGTTTTTTATATTTGGTAATTAGTACTGCTTATATATTTTGTCCATCTATGTATCTGTAATGCTGAATGGAGCTATCTATCCGCGTATAGCGATCGGTTTCGTTTAGATTTTGGTGAGTTAAAGTCCGGTGCTGTGATTTCAGCTCAGCGAAATAATCGAGGTAATGAAGGGTATAGAGTTCGACCTGTCCCGGTTTTATCAACTGGCCTAGCTAAGTCGCCCCGAAACTAAATCCGTCCCAAGTTCAATAATTGGTGTATATTTGATCACGTGGTAATAGTCCAGCCAGTATTTTGACTTAAGTCGGTTGGTGATTGTTAAGTAGGTTTGTGATTCATAATTTGATACGAGATCAGAAACGAGATCTGATAAGTTAAACTGAAAATGTTTTTTTGTTGTGAATTTAAACCCTATACATACCCTTTACATACTCATACATTCGTTATCATTTATGTTGAACCACATAAATGATAACGCATTATTGTTATATAACAAAATTTAAAAAGCAATTCACGCACTTGAAGATGTTTCTCGCTACCGCGATCCACAACTTAAAGTGGGTGAAAAGTGCTCATATTTATTTAATTTGAGACTAAACATTTGCAAAGCTTGATGTTTAGACACTCTTTTCGTTCACAATGATTTTTACATGTGAACCTGTGAACTTTACCTAACTTTTTTAGTATATTGTGTCCGTTCTGTACTATTTAGCCATTAGACTTTAAACGTCAGAATTGGACGTCTGTAGACGTCAGATTCTGACGTCTGAAATCAATCTCCGCACTGAAAGAGTAAACATATTTATAATGACCGCATACCCGAACTTGGGTATTCAAATGAAGCAGAAAGAGCTAACTTGACCTAAATTTATGACAATTTCAA